>JAPTHN010000010.1:46212149-46812149 GCA_026936325.1 Platynereis dumerilii | reverse complement strand
AAATAGGAATGAGCCACAGAAGAGGAGCATACTTAAACCTAAATAAATCAAGTTAATTGAGGCACATCCAGACTGATTCAACTGGACACAGACTGGAGATACTGCTCCCTCCGAGCGGCCACCAATTTTATTAGATAAATCAAGTCAGGTGGGGTTAGTTTGAAAGTACACTTTGGGCCTGACGTGACTAAATGTATTAGATGACTCAAGTCTAATTGGATGGTCAGAAATACCACACTTCACTTTGTCTTCTATACATAGAAATCAAAATGTTAAAACAATGCAAAGCAGGTACCAAAGCAAAGGAAGATTTAAACACAGAGTTGTCCTTGAGTCACAGAGCCCAGTTAATTGTTGCAGCTTTAGATGCATGCTATAAATCCAACATGTGTTTGTCATCTAATGTGAAGAATTAGTCAACACAGTTTAACAAGCGCACTAGATCTAACCTTAGTGATGGGTTTCCTCGTAAATTACTCTTTGCTGACATGATATTGCAGCTAGAGACAGGTCCTTAGCTCAATTGTTTGCTAGGCAAGCAACTGATAGTGAACATGCTTCTTTGCTCAAGAGCTTACAAGTTTGATGCAGCACCACGAGTCCAGCTGCCTGACATCCAAAATTTCTGCTGTGACATGTGGGGAGGCTGTGCTTAGGAATATTGCATTGCTAAGAGCATGAGGAAGTGGCTGAATATATCGTCAGTTAACTTATAACTGTATAAGAGCAGTGGTGTTGAATGGGTTACAGTAGCTGTTGGTAAGTCATGATACATGAAGGTGAAAATCGCAATTCAGCTGACCCGGGTAATAAGCCAGGAAAAGTGGGATAACAGATGGTTTTAGTTACTGTTGATGAAGGAGGTCCTGCATATCAGGTATCAATTGTCCAACCCGTTTTTAGAGTTTTTTGGTGTGCTCCGCTTCCTCCCAAAGTTGAATTTGTTGAGTGGATGCACTTGAAGAGAGTAAGAAGTGACTATGAATTATGTCAGGACCAAATAACATATATATCGGCAGGCAATGAAATAGTTTGGGCATGACCAGATTTCACAGTAAATAAACGATTGCATCCATTTGGATTTATTATCCCATCTGAATGGCAACACAACAGCCCAGGATAACAATAACGAGACACATTTTGTTAATATCTTTCATATTTTTCATATAGATAAAGTTAAGGAGATAGACAGACATGTACAGTGGTTAAACAAATAAGTAGCTATATCCCGTTTGGTAAGTGCAGCACTCTGAGGCTTTTTTTTACATAGATAAAAATATTTGAAAATAGTTATTTGGTAAGATTGGTATGCAATTCCAAACATTGAACAATTACATTTTTGTGGTGCTCCCTAACATCTGAAACGCAGGCAGCACTTAACAACAAGCTATTATTATTTATTATTATTCATATTTAGAGTGCTACCATTTGCCATCACTCAGGCATTCAGGTGCACTTTACAATTTATATATATGTTATGTACAATCGAAGCAGTGATGACTGTCCACGTAGATTTATGTCCAGATGTCTTCATTCCATCTTTTTCCTTGATGCTCGTCGGTCCACTGCTTGCCATCCAGGTGGAGTCTGGCTGGGACATTTTTGTTGCACACACCAGACAGGAGGATGAACCTCTGCCTACACAGTGGCCATCCCCCCTGGCCACAACTGTCTCCAACTCACTCCAATTTAGTTCCAGGACGGGGATTCGAACCCACGTCCTCTCAGGCCAGTGGATTCAAAATCAACTGCTGTAACCATTAGGCCATGGAGGAACATCAAGCCTAATGGATTAAGGGCATTAGCTGAAGAAAGTCAATTTGCAGAAAATAGACTTAAGTGAGGCGGCTGCATGAGACTCAGCATTTCAAATGCTGTCAATGTATTTTGAAAATCTCTAGTTTGCTCGAAATCCGGATTGATATCAATCTAAAGACTCTCCCTCTATATATATTAAAGTCTTTAAACTCAAAATCAGTTTGAGACAAAGCAACAAAATCATATATATTCCTTCATATCGAATGGTGAACAATCAGTGAAATCTCTGGAAAAAAGACATTGTAGTCTTTGCGTCTTTACATCTATAATTCTGGAACGTTATCAAACAGGAGAAAATTCTTGAAAAACCTCCTTGTTATTGTAGAGTAATGCACTGTTCTAAGTTATTTTTTTCATGTAAACACACACTTTTATGGAACTGTTTCAGTCTCCTTTCTTACACACTGACACTAATGCATCTGCCTTTCCAAAGATATGAAATATAAAGGTCTAGCTTTGTTTTGGTATTTCCACTAGAGCAGGGGAATTGATAAATGTCAAATAACACACCACAGATAGTAAAAAGGCTTTTGAGTGTTTCTCATCTTACCTTGTGAACAGATAAAGGCATCACAAACCAAATACAGTCAGAGACACTCACCTGCAAAAACAATAAAAACCAATTAATTTCAATTTATTGGTGTAGTAAAGGTGATCACTAGTGCAATTGCTCAAAGATCTGGTTATTTCAATGGCTATTTCAGTTGTCATGCAAAAGATTCGAACATCTCTACAAGATGATTCAGGGAAATTGACAATTGCAGCTCTTTCAAATCTTGACCAGGAATAATTTACAATAAATTGATTAGAGAAGCCTTGCAATTTTATTAGCCTGAAGTGAAAAATTGCTTAGATACACAAATGTGGCAAAGACATAAAAGTCTAATCAGTCTATGAAAGGATGCATACACATACAGGCATATAAAACGATGGCTGATTGAAAATACACAGGATACCTGTTACTTAAAGTGCACTCTGAAAATGTTATGTAGTGAATCATCAAAAACATACACTGGGTGATGTATGTTACATACTTATGTTCTGGACCTTCACCCTAGGTTTGCCATATAGACTGTTGGTACAGTCATGAAGTAGTGTGGCAAAGTCGTGAGTATACATGTATCGCAAAGAAAATCATCCATCATTTTGTTATGAATCGTTATCTCAGGACAATGCACTCTGGTGGGAAATCGGAGAAAGAGCAAGGATCTCTCTCAGACGATACCACATTAATCACAACAATAAAGGTGATAAAACTGATTGATCCAATCAAAAATTCAAATGAACTCATCAGCAATGAATTAATGAAGGTCAGCAGCTGGCTAGAGATAAACAAATTATCATTAAATTGTAAAAAAAAACTAAAGCAATGCTATTCCGAACACACCAGCATAAAATCGATACCCCAAAAATAAAAATAGATGGCCAGGATATCGAATTTGTTAAAACTTTCAACTTTTTGGGAATTACACTGGATGAAAATCTCAGCTGGAGAGCACATTCTGATTACATAACAAAGAAGATATCAAAAACAATAGGTATCTTAAATAGACTTAAAAACTTTCTACCACTTCAAGCCATGCTTAGTATATATAACTCTTTGATTCTATCATATCTCAACTATGGTGTCTTTCTTTGGGGTATGAGACATAGAAATCCTACAGAAAAAGGCAGTTCGCATCCTTAGCAGGAGCAGATATAATGCACATACTAGTGTAATTTTTAAGAGTTTGGGAATACTTAAATTTAGAGACATATGCACGCTACATGACTATAAACAAGTTTTTTAACTCCTTACTTCCCGAATCACTGCTGCGCTGCGTTGCACTGAATGAGGGATCTCCACCCAGGTATGTAACCAGATCCTATGATAGTCAGTCCTTACCTTTACCTAGGGTAAAGCATGAATTTGCCAAACAGAGTATAACATATAGATTACCATTACAATATAATGACATGACTGAATTAATTAGACAAAAAATTTTCACTCACAGTTTCATCTGTTTTAAATTATATGTTAAAAATTGTCTAATCAAAAACTATGAAACAAATTGTAATAACGATAACTGTTATATTTGTTCACAAAATATGATATAATTACTAAAATTTAAAGAATATCTTCAATTTTTTCTGTATATTATGATTAAATACTACATCATGTCTAATGAATTAATGTATGTAAATTTCAATGGTGGCCCCTCGATAGCGGCTCCAGGGAGCCTTAGAGGGGTCTCCAATGTTCTTATTTAATGTATATGATAAGACAAATAAATTATTTTGAATCTTGAACCTCTCTTGAATCTTAATTAGATAAATCAAGTTAGAGCAGGCTAGTTCTAAACGTGGACGAGGATTGGACATTAATGTATGGGTAAAACAACCATTGAGATCTAAGTTTTAATGGGATTCTGTTTGTATGTATAATGAAATCAATCTGATGTTGTATGCAATTTAATTATTTGATGCACCTATTTTTTTCTGGTTTAGCCTTTAATGGACATGACTTCATATTGTGCACTCTCATTATTGGACCAGTCATGCATTAGGTATGAAATACCATGGTGCACTACTGCTACAACGTGCAATCTATATTTTGCTACATTGTGTGTGCATCAGGGATAGTGTGTTGGCCAAGGCCAAGGAAACACCTATGATACAAGAATCCAAGACAGAACAGAAACCAGTGAGATTGAATGGATCTCGACGAATTTGCTTATGACTGTCTTGTGCCTGATGAAGACAATAAGTGAGGAATAATTACATGAAAATGAATATTCAGGTTTGCAGAATTAAAATGATAATAATTTCATATATATTTCAAACCACAGAGTCATCTTGCAATCCTGTCATTGATATTGCTCATTTAAAACAGATTAAAATAGAAATACTCTGACAGTCATTGAGGAATCCTTGTCACTTTTAATTGGAACACTGAAATAGCAATCATTAAAATTAATTATTATAATCGTGATAATTAGAAAGAATTAGTCAGAAAGCCATGCTTGATGGAGTAAACATGTGACTGTGCAGTGATTGGTTTTCATCACTTTTGCAAAAGCTATTAAATTAGTGAAGGCGGGGACCTTTTCCTGATTCTGTCGTATGCTCTGTGTCAAGTGTTATCAACATGAGTTTTGTGATGGAAATTTCATATTCTGGTAAAACAATATCGGATATCCTTTTGAGATAGACAATGTTACCTTATATTTGGCGAGTCACGGAGAAATCACAAATGAACTAATACTAAAGGGATTAAACATAGTTTTGCAAATTTTTGATATCTAGGAAATGCATCATATCAAGTTCCAGTGATGGAAATGGGGGGGAGCTCGGGGGAGCTGAGCTCCCTTGACCAAAAAACAGGGGGAGCTGTACCCTGCTACAGCTCCCCCAATGACCAGTAGTGAAACTACAATTATCACGTTACTTTTGCAGTCCTAATGGTATTTTTAGCCAAAATTATGCTCTGGTGGAAGAATTTTTTCCCTTTTTAAAAATGTGGAGCGGCGAGCCGCTGCCGCACGAGCCGAGAGCTCCCCCGACGAAACTTTTCCATTTCCATCACTGATATCAACAAACTGCCCAATATATTGCCTGTCTGGAGCTTCAGCGATATATAATTGAAGTGAAAACTATATTGCCATTGCTTAGGATGCCTTTCCAGAAGACATGCATGATAATTGTATAGACTAACTTTCAACCTACTCTGCACACAAAATAAGATCAGGAACTCTGCGAGACATCATTAGTCTCCAGAGAACGTGCAATTTCCTGAAAACCAAACAACATTGGCATCTTGGCCCAATTCTGTAAGTAATCCCTCCTCCATGATATTGATTTTGTCAACCTTGACATATCCCATCATATACAATCTTGATTCAGACATGCGGAATAGCCATGCATAGAGTAGCTTTGGGATATCATTTCTTGTCAAACCTGACAGCTATGGTTCACCTCATTTATGTATCATGTAGCTGCTATGTTGTGACAAAACGCAAAACAGTTGATAGCAGCGGGAACTTGAAGTTTAATCAAGATAAATACACTATCTGCTTTCAAGCATTCAAAGGTCCATCTTGCAATCTACATTATTATAATAAGTTCAAATCCAAAGTTGTATAAGCGACTTATACTCCATATATGACTGTCACGTATGGCAAGAAATGATATCCCAAAGCTATCAGGTATTAATTGTCCAAACGGGTTTTTAGTTATTTATGTTTTGCTCTGCTTCTTCCCAAAGTTGAGTTTACTGAGTGGATGCACTTGGAATTATGTCAGACTCAAACAATAAATAAATTGCCAGGCAATGGAATATTTCGGGCATGACCAGATGTCACAGCAACTAAACAATCTCATCCATGTTGATTCATTATTCCTTCTGAATGGCAACACAACAACTCATGCAGGAGAGAGCCAAATGTTACAGAAATGAGATATATTCTAGAGATCTTCTATATCTATAAAGATAGGACAGATAGGTAGGAAAACAGATAGATAGTATGGTAAGTGCATGCCTGTTATACTTATCTTATATCAAAATATTTGTTCACTTATTTGTAAGATTGGTATGTGATTCTAAACATCGAATAATTGAATTTTTGAGATGCTACCTCACAACTGAAGCTCAAAGAGCATCTCTAACCAGGAGTCTCAAGAGTTCACACACTTAACACCAAGCCTAATGGATTCTGGGCATTAGTTGAAGAAAGTGAAATTGCAGCAAGGAGACTAAAGTGTAGAGGTTGCGTGACACTCAGCATATCAATTGTACTTGTAGATGAGAAGCATCAATGAGGTGACTACATAGCAGCCAATTATAGTCTAAAAGTATATAAATGTGTTGATTTGTAAGAACAATCCCTTTGAGTAGCAGGCATCTAGCCTAGTGCTTTTGAAAGAGTTTTTCTGTCATGGGCACTGCTCTGCAGCTGCTCTGAGCTGTGTTATATGGAAGACCAGATATTTCATGGCCTGGTTGACAGAACATCACAAGCAATGGTTACAATTACAAGCATTTCATGTGTATGTCAGAGATTTGAATAGGGGAGCCGGGGGTTAGAAGTCACAAAATGCAAAAAAAACCTGCAGAACAGAGCAGGTGCTTGTTGTATCTGAATGACCTTTGGCACAATTATGCAGTATTTAGTTGACTATACTTGTTTCACAATATAGCTGCTGTGCTGTAGATAGGCTTTAGTCAGCTCGCAATTATTTAAGGCAAAGTCCGATGTGACTTTTTACCCCATGATAGGGTCAAGAAGTCACAACCGTGGGGTAACAAGTCACAGGCAATTGTTGTGGACATACAGCACTATATATACGAGGGGTGTCCCAAAAGTTCTGACCAATTTTTTTGGCAGACCTTTCTATTTGAAGCAGCTGTATGAAATTTTCACAGAATCAATTCCAGGTATTTCATTATCCATTTTGAAAAATATGGTACCTGTTCGAACATTTTAAGTAACTTTTCTGTTGCCATGGAAACTGAAGGTCATTGCTCCCAGCGCAGCTCAATTTTTTAGGCCAAGTCCAAGTGTCTAGGCTTGTAAATAACCAAGGAATTTACTGTCAATATGCAATGGATGATCATGAAAAATGTTATTTGGAAACCTAACAGTATCTAAACATGCTAAAAGTTTTTCATTTGCATTTAAAGTCACTGTGAATCAGTTTAACCCATGTGCTGAGGCGATAACCTGGGTCCTCCAAACTGGGCTGCTCCTAAATTGTGGAATTTCAGTGTATGTGTCGACTGCTTCATTTCTCATTATGACTGTTATTTCTTTAATTTTTGAATTGGTATATATATTTCAGTATCACACAAAGATACGGAAGGCCAAATCTGGTAATTAAAGCAGATGAGATTAGGTTTTGAACCTAAGGTTCTTGAGCACTGCCTCTTGACAGCAGATTGTTTCAGCCAAACAGTCTCAAGCGCTGTTATGCAATTGCTGCAAAAGGGCTTTGGTAATTGCCTCAGCTGCACAGGATGAAATATAAATAAATGTTCATAATCTAATGGAAGATATCTTGAAAGACTGCAAGCTTATCAGGGAATACATTTTCTTGCAATCATTTGCTTTTTTACTATAAATTCTCTGACTTTTAATGCAGCTAATTTGCTGAATTTCATCTGAGAAATTGAGCTGCGCTGGATGCACTGACCTCTCGTAACCATGGTAACAGAACAGTAACTTAAACACTTCTTACAGTCTCGATTTTTTCAAAATAGAAGGTCAAATACCTGAACTTTATTCTGTGAAAATTTCATTTAGCTATTTCAAATAGAAAGGTCTGCCAAAAAAAATGGTCAGAACTTTTGGGACACCCCTCGTATATATATTTATTACATACACAGGTACAGGTATAGTAGTTATGATTGAGTATACAGTACAGACAGGAAAATTCAATTAGTTACAACAAATTTCAGTTAAAAGTTCAGAGAGTTCATTATTTGTGAATATGTGTTTCAACACATTGTCCAAGATATCTCTTATTAGTTGAACACTACATAAATCGGCACGTGTTGATCTGGTAAATGGAAGCTTAGCCAATGTCAAAAGCTTTGAAATTGAGACTTTGAACTTCTTGCAGATGAAATGTAGGTTCCCACCAATAACTGATTGGGCATCAGTGATACTTCTGCCAGCGACAAATTTAACAATGTCATTGCTGCTCTCCATCATGGTCTGAAACAACCTCAGAAAGCTCGAACAGATTTGCACCCGTTGGATCTCTCATATTGGCTAACGTTGGAAGAAATCGACAGTGTGTTCTGTTGGGGAGACAGAGCAACCGCCGTACGCATCTGTTCCACATGGTGGTAAAATCACCCAGAGCTGATGAATTCAACTGCCATGTGTGGGTTCCATAATAATGGCAGCACTGGCTCGCAAACATTTTTAGGATGATGTCACTCGAGAGTTGATGAAGACTGCCAACAATCATGTTGACTCGACCATATTATGAGGTTATATCATGGGTGGGGGCAGTATATCCCTAGTATAGTCACCTGAGACCCAGTCGGTCGAGGGTGACTATACAGGGATATACTGCCCCCACCCATGATGAAACCATTTTATCCCATGTCTTTTTTTTTTAAATACTTTTATTTTATATTAATGCAAAACAGATTGAAACACTTAATGTGAATGCAGTTGTGCTACAAAAAAATCAATAATCTTAATTGGTTGTACTTAATTGCCTTAAATCATAACAATCAAAAAAGATGCTGGCTTGTTATGTTACAGTAGACGAACTTCGAGTGCTTACATGCAATACCCTTCTAGGCTGTTACTGACATCACAGCCCTATCCCTGCCATGCTAAGTGACCATAACTTTGATACCTCATAAACGTGTGACTGACTCATAGCCCATACATACCATGTTGTGTGATAGGTGTCATAGCATTCACCAGTGACCTCACTCCTGTCTCTCTGAGTAATTGGCCTGCAATCAACAGAGCTTGACCACTGTCAATGCTACTGATCCCCAGCTGATCTTGGCCATCCTCACCACAAGTGCTTCATTTTTGCGAAGTTATAACAAACAGATTAATCTTCCTCTGGTGTGACAAACAGAATTCACAGTTTGAGATATTCAAAGCAATTGTATCTATGTTTGAATGTTTAATTGTTGTCTGTTTGTTGTTCCAAATATTTCTTTGAGGAAAAACACAAACAATTATCTAAATTATAGATATTTCAGGCCAGAAATAGCTGTGAAGGATTAGAATACTTCAGAATTTTATCGAACTTGTTGGCAGGGCAAGTGTAAACCAGCTATGCAATGGAGGGATGCCCCTGGCTTTCTTGTGTCGCTCCGTTGTTCATCAAACAGGTTGCTACATTTTATATACACAAAAACCCTGCTTAGACACAAGCATGCATATAATTCCGTCGCACTTCTGCCATGATTTATAACTCACTATCGCAATTCAGATGGATAAGCTTTCATGTTGACTGACTGTGTCAACAACACATCTTTCATGAAGAGAGCAATGATTATTGTCAAATAGGCCAGATTTATGACTCAGTGACTGCACTTCATATGACAACTGTTCTACTGCCCATTCACTTAACATTGCTCTGATACATGTAACTGAGCCAGATATTGGTCACTGCTGCATCTATACATGTCATTAGAAGTCCTATGAGTCAGTGAAAGAGCCACCAGTTTCAATGGTAAAGATTGAAGCAACAGCTTTAGTGACCTCATTGATGCTCTGAAACCAGTCACTTGTAAGCACTCGAAGTTTTTCTACTGTAATAAGCATGGTATACAGAGGGTCATGTACAACGTCTTTTTGTTGATTGTGGTATGCAAATGAGGCAATGCGGTTTTCTGATTTGCCAGTTTCAGTATATCCCTGCCATCTAATGAATAAATTAGTATAGCCCTCTCAGCTAATTTATTGAAGAGCTCTGATTGGGTGTACTGATATTTGTCCCTCTCGATACCCACATATTTCCCTCTCTTATTTGGTATTTACCAGGGAAAACCTCAGTATCAGGGAGAAAAGTTTGCTAGACATGGGATAAGAGTTAATATGCAGACCTATACTTGATAGTCATCCTTGTGCATGAAATTTATAGTGAGCATTCCAAAGCTATCGGCATGCAATGACAATACACCATCAGCAAAGCTTGCGTCAGAAATGGTCCAAAGTTCGCAAAATGAAAACTTGCTGCAATACTCTCTCAGATGTATTATTTATGATGGATGATGATAAGATTTTAAGCTAAAAGCCTCAAGTGTGGAATATTTTACTGTCCTTAGCATAGAATACTGATTTCATGGTACCCTATGGTAAAATATCACAGAGCTGGGGTGGAATGTCACAGTGTGACATTTCACCCCTCAGCTGTTTTTTAAATTCAACACATGATCATGGCAACTTGGTGACCATAAGGCCAAAAATGGGTTCACAGCATGAAAGACTATTATCCAAAAGACCCTGAAACAGTTGCACAACTTCCTATGTCACAGAGACCAGACATTAATAGAGAAAGTTCAGAATTCACAAAATTTGTTTGGGAGACCAAAAATGCATGAGGTGGGTAAAAACCTACTTTGCGTAATTAGCATAATTTTCATATTCCCTGCAGACCTTCTTCTCATAAAAGCGTCCCAAATGATGATTCGAGCTTAAGAATTAGGTCACTGCAAGTTGGTCAAAAAGGCCTGTGACTTTTTACCCCTGTGACTTTTCACCCCCTCTTCCTAGAAGGTTGTTCAAGCTGCTCACACATGTCAAACTGCAATCGGCAGGAATTGTTACATTACCATATGTATGTTTTACACTCCTGTGTAACTGTTCATTGTGCCCCTACAGGAGTTGCCATTTTAAGAAAACTGCATACGTACAGTTGCACACATAGTAGTGCATGCAAATCTCAACCATTGCATTTTGTTGGCTTGCATAAAATGTCAGAGTAACCTGAATCAGTGTTAAAAGTCTTTTAACTCAGCTAAAGCAATGAAAGTTGTTTTGAGTTACTGTGGTAACAACTTTGTATAGCTTTAATAAATTCAACCAGTTCGTAGGAAGTGAATTACAGACAACAAAAAAAAACCAACAATTCAGGTAGAAATTCAACAGGTGGGAAATCATTTATCATATTCTCAATAGCTGAATTGGCGATTGTTGACGACATAATGGAACGACAGCAGGGTCAAACATGGAAAAATGGAGCCTTCACTAGAATGGATAGAGTGTATGGGCACACAATGTGTATGATGCTTTTACAGGACACGTCATGTCATTGAACAATGTAAAGAATATGATCATTGTGATATATATGCTATGGACTGGTAACAGGATCTTGAGTCACGGTTCAGCAATTTAGAATGTTCTGTAAATATAATCATCTATCATTCTGTTTTATTCACCTGTATCTAAGTATTCTCACAGAAAAGCCTTGGCTATAGCAAATACTATTCGGTACAGCAAGCAATAAATATTTAGATTAAAATGCCATTAGTCATAAAAATCCCCTGTCCTTTCTTTTCAAAAAGCAACATAAAAAGGACATAACAAAGAGACAACTTACAATTTAATTGACTAACAGAGAAGACATTCAATGTATTTTGATAATCTGTTATTTGCTTTAAGCCAGGATTGATATCAATGTCAAGACTTTCTGTTTGTAATACAAAAGTCTTTTAAACTCAAAAACAGTTTCGAGACAAAGCAACAAAATCATAATAATATTATTATTTAATCACATTATATTCGCTGGTGTACCTGACAAGACATTTGTCTGTGAATTACAATTTACACAGGCATGTCTATCAGGCAGATAAGGAGTTCCGTGCCCAACCAGACCTCCAGAGGAGAGTATAATTTCTTTCTGCAGTTCTGCAGCAATTATGCAGTTAGCTGCAGAATTCTGCAGTTCTGCAGCAAATTCTGCAGTTCTGTAGGAAGCTGCAGAATTCTGCAGTTCTGCAGCTAATTCTGCAGTTCTGTAAGAAGCTGAAGAATTCTGCAGTTCGGCAGTTCCCTGCAGGATTTTTTAAGCTTTGTTACTTGATTCAGCTTATTGCAATGCATCTGCAAAGTTCAGACCTCTTTCACAAGGTCTTGCCGCTACCCAGGAAACGTTGGTTTAGATGCGTAGCGGTTTGGGGGTCGGGTGGGGGGGAGTCGGGGGTCGGGGGTTTTGGTGCTTGTCTGGCCTAGCAGCGTTTCTGAAAAAATTCTGGAGCAGAATATTTAATTCTGTAAGAGTTATGCAGCTTGGGAGGTTTTATGCACTTATGCAGCTAGCTGCAGAATTCTGCAGGAAGCTGCAGAATTTCACAAATTCTGCAGCCACCTGCAGAATTTCACCAATTCTGCAGCTGCCTGCAGAATTCTGCAGTTTCTCAAAAAATTCTGCAGGAAGCTGCAGAATTCTGCAGTTCTGCAGCTCCCTGCAGGATTTTTGAAGCTCTGTTACTACATTCAGCCCATTGCAATGCATCTGCAAAGTTCAGACCTATTTGACAAGGTCTTTCCGTTACCCAGGAAGCGTTGGTTTAGATGAGTAGTGGTTTGGGGGTCGGGTGGGGGGGTCGGGGGTTTTGGTGCTTGTCTGGCCTAGCAGCGTTTCTGAAAAAGTTCTGCAGCAGAATATTTAATTCTGTAGGAGTTATGCAGCTTTGGAGGTTTTATACACTTATGCAGCTAGCTGCAGAATTCTGTAGGAAGCTGCAGAATTTCACAAATTCTGCAGCCACCAGCAGAATTTCACCAATTCTGCAGCTACCTGCAGAATTCTGCAGTTCTGCAGCAAATTCTGCAGTTCTGTAGGAAGCTGCAGAATTCTGCAGCTTTCTAGAGAATTCTTCAGCCTCCTGCAGGATTTTTAGGAAACTGCAGAATTCTGCAGGCAGCTGCAGAATTGGTGAAATTCTGCAGCTTCTTACAGAATTTTTCAGCTAGCTGCATTGGTACATAAAACCCTCTTTCCTATTTACCTCAGGGGGCGAGGCCCTTTAGACGGATAATGGCATCCCACTGGTATGTACCAGTCGGATACCCCTCAAGGGAGCAGTTCTTTGCACTATTGTTAGGAAGAATGTTTGTTTTGATTTTGCTCACTCACTTCAAATGGCCAGTGCAACATTATTTACTGACAGATCCTTTTGAGACTTGGGATTTAAATAGTATGGAACCTAAATTTTCGATTGAAGCATGATACAACTGTGTATCTTGATTAAAAGTGGCCGAAAAACGTAATTTTATCTCGATTTGACAATCGCGCCAGGCCAAGCCTATGAATTTTTAGGCCAAGCCTATGAATTTTTAGGCCAAGCCTATGAATTGTTTGGCCTTAATTATGGTGGGATGACATGCTTCTCTGTAGGCCTATGAATGACACTTAATTGACTAAATTGCAATTCTGGTTCTGGACCAGGGACTGTGTTCATTACCAAGTGTCAGAGCTAATTACAATCAACAACTCAGTTCTCCACTCTTTGCTAACTTTCATGTCGCCAATTAGCTTAAGTTTGCTATCTTGAAAATGATTTATTTTGTCATCTAATGAGAAGTTTCAAACTAATTTGCCATATTTAAAAAGAGTGACCAATTTAGATTAGAACGCTGTTGTGTTGTCCTGCTCAAAATACACAACAACTTTCTTCTCAACATACAGAGAAAACAAGAATCTGATTACTCAAGGCTAGAGAGGTTCTTACCCACGTGACACCAAGCCAAAAATAAAAGCAACTTTTGAATTTGGCAAATGTTATCTGGGGCCAAAATTTAGATAGGTCTGCTTCAGGAAAATTAACGCAAAAATTTAGGGTTGCATTACATTGTATCATACAGTCGTGGGTTAGACAGACAGGAAGACAAATTTTAGTCTGACTAATATGAAAATTGTCTGACCAGAACTTTCTCTTCGTCAGACAAAATGTATGACCAAACTTCCAAAGTCAATTTGTTTTCGCGTGCACTGGTACCAACACCCTAGTTCGGGCCAGAGTCATCCAATTTTGACAATTTTGATACCATTGGAATCGTCATTTCAAGACAAATCCAACGGTACCAAACATGCTGGGGTAAAAAAATCGGCGGCGGCTGACTAACTGATCACTGACGGCTTGGATTGTCAATGACTTGACTGATTGCGGCGGCTTTTGCCGACGGCTCCGGTGTCTAACTTGGGGTAGTATCCCGTGGGGATGCCCCCAACCTTTTGGTATCCTCTGGGTGTGCCCCGCACCCTTTGGGTATCCGCATGTGAGCCCCAAACCTTAGGGTATCCCCAGGGTGCCTCCAATCTTGGGGTATCCCCTGGGTTGCCCCCACTCTATTGGAATCCCCCACTTCTCCTTGGTGTCCCACTGTGTCTTCTCACTTCCTCTTTGTCAAAAGGGTATCCCACTGGGTCTCCTCCCTTCCTCCGTGTCAAAGTGTTATGTCAAGAGGGTATCCCACTGGTTTCCTCACTGTCCTCATTCTTGTATAGGTATTCCACTAGTGCTGGGGTACTATCACACTGGTATTTTGTATGGGCATCCCACTAGTACGGGGTTATCCCACTGGGTGTCCTCTAGGTCCTTGTACTTGTGTAGGTATGCTGGAGTATCCCACTGGTACATGCCTACGCAGGTATCCCACTGGTACGGGGGGGGGGCACTGGTTTCCTCACTGTCCTCATTTTTCAAAAAGAACTGCTCCCTTAGGGGTGTCCCGCTGGAACATACCAGTGGGATGCCGGGATCCCACTGGTACGGTCCTTGCTACCCCGAAGATAGCACTGCTCATAAAACCTCCCAAGCTGCATAACTCCTACAGAACTGCAGATTCTGCTGCAGAAACTTTTCAGAAATGCTGCAGGGACAAACGAGCACCAGGTGACTGCATAATTTGTGAAATTCTGCAGCTTCCTACGAAATTCTGCAGCTTCCTGCAGAATTCTGCAGCTTCCTACAGAATTCTGCAGCTAGCTGCAGAAGTGCATAAAACCTCCCAAACTGCATAACTCCTACAGAATTACAGATTTTGCTGCTGAGACATTTCAGAAATGCTGCAGTGACAGAGGACCAAAATTGCAGAACTGCAGAATTCTGCAGCTTCCTGTAGAACTGCAGAATTTTGTGCAGAATTCTGCAGGTGCAGAAAGAAATTTAAATGTACTGGACCTCCATGCCATCAATGATTTTCCGGGACAGTGTTAAATATGGTCAGTCTATATAGGTTACAGTTATCTTTCATATTTTTTCGTTGTTTACATAAAACTAAGTTAAGCAGACCATAGCTAATTTGTTATATGTTGTCACTATCGACAGAGCAGCCTGGATAGCTGGAGTGGGTCAATTAAAAGATAAGACCAGCTTTGTGGAAGCCATTAAAATGTAATCAATAAAATCTCAGGAAAAACAAGATATTTTTGTCTCTTTTTCTCAACGTCTATAATTCTGGAAAGTGATCAAATAGGAGGAAAGTCTTGGAAAACACACTTGTTGTTGTAGACTAATGCACTATTTCATTTCTATTTTTTTTCATGTAAACACCTACTTTTTATGGAACTGTTCTATTCTCCATTGTTTTCCTTCACTTAGTGAGACAGGTAGTGCTACAAGCAAGGTCTTGCCCCTTCATAAATGTTCATACAGACACTAATGCATCTCTGCCTTCCAAAGATATGAAATATAAAGACAAACAAGGTTCAGCTTTGTTCTGTCATCTCCACCAGACCAGGGGAATTGCTAGAAGTCAAATAACATATCACATATAGTAAAAAGGTTTTAGAGTGTCTCTCTCATCTTACCTTGTGAAGAGATAAGGGCATCACAAACCAAGTACAGTCAGATACACTCACCAGCAAAAAACAATAAAAATCAATTAGTTTCACTTTATTGGTCTAGTAAAGGTGATCACCCTTGCAATTGCTCAAAGATCTGGTCATTTCAATTGCTATTTCAGTTGTCCTGCAAAAGATTCGGACATTTCTAAAAGATGATTCAGGGAAATTGACAATTGAAGTTCTTTCAAATCTTGACCAGGAAAAATTTACAATTTAATTGCTTTGAGAAGCCTTGCAATTTTATGAGCCTGAAGTGAAAAACTGCTTAGATATACAAATGTGGCAAAGACGTAAAAGTCTAATCAGTCTATGAAAGGATGCATACAGGCATATAAAACGATGGCTGATTGAAAATACACCAGGATACCTTTTACTTAAAGTGCACTCTGAAAATGTTGCGTACTGCATCATCAAAAACATACACGGGGTGATGTATGTTACATACTTATGTTCTGCACCTTCACCCTTGGCTTGCAATGTAGGCTGTTGGTATAGTCATATAGTAGTGTGGCAAAGTCGTGAGTATAGACTATAGATGTATCGCAAACAAAATCATCCATCATTTTGTTATGAATCGTTATGTCAGCATAATGCACTCTGGTGGGAAATGGAGAAGGAGCAAGGTTCTCTCTAAGATAGATGTGAAAAGAATGCGGATTTAAATGTCATCAGTAACAAAACAAATCCTCTGTCTTTCATTATTTCGAAGAAAGTGACATTTAAAGAGCAAATGGTGTCTGTTGAAATGCAACGAATCACTATTTTAGCCATTTTTGTAACAGATAAATCAAGTTTCAAAATCGGAATAAATATCTACCATGCACCATACAAATTCTATTGAAATATTTATATATGTGAAGGGAATATGGGAGCCAGTGACATGATGAAATAGATTTTTAAAGAAAATGAGCAGTAATTAAAAGAATATATTAACGTCAGACAAAGGAAAGTGACACAAATTAATTCTGATTTAATTTGGCATGAAATTGAGGGAACGATCACCGGCAGTCCCCTTAGAACTTTGTGATTGGTAATTCAATTAGATAAATCAAGTTAGAGCAGGCTAGTTCCAAACGCGGACAAGGAGTTGGACATTAATGTGTGGGATATATAGCCATTGAGATCTAAGTTAATGGGATACTGTTTATATACGTATAATGAGATCAATCTGATGTTGTATGCAATTTTATTATGTGATGCACCTATTTTTGTTCTGGTTTGGCCTTTAATGAACATGACTTCATATTGTGCACTCTCATTACGGGACCAGTCATGCATTAGGCATGAATTACCATGGTGCACTACTGCACTGCTACAACATCCAGTGTATATTTTGCTAGTTTGTGTGTGCATCAAGGATAATGTCTTGGCCAAGGCCAAGGAAACACCTATGATACAAGAAGAATCCAAGATAGAACAGAAACCAGTGAGATTGAATGGACATCAACGAATGTGCTTATGACTGTCTTGTGCCTGATGAAGACAATAAGTGAGGAATAATTACATGAAAATGAATATTCAGGTTTGCAGAATTAAAATGATAATAATTTCATATATATTTCAAACCACAGAGTCATCTTGCAATCCTGTCATTGATATTGCTCATTTAAAACAGATTAAAATAGAAATACTCTGACAGTCATTGAGGAATCCTTGTCACTTTTAATTGGAACACTGAAATAGCAATCATTAAAATTAATCATTATAATCGTGATAATTAGAAAAAATTAGTCAGAAAGCCATGCTTGATGGAGTAAACATGTGACTGTGCAGTGATTGGTTTTCATCACTTTTGCAAAAGCTATTAAATTAGTGAAGGCGGGGACCTTTTCCTGATTCTGTCGTATGCTCTGCGTCAAGTGTTATCAACATGAGTTTTGTGATGGAAATTTCATATTCTGGTAAGACAATATCGGATATCCTTTTGAGATAGACAATGTTACCTTATATTTGGCGAGTCATGGAGAAATCACAAATGAACTAATACTAAAGGGATTAAACATAGTTTTGCAAATTTTTGATATCTAGGAAATGCATCATATCAACAAACTGCCCAATATATTGCCTGTCTGGAGCTTCAGCGATATATGATTGAAGTGAAAACTATATTGCCATTGCTTAGGATGCCTTTCCAGAAGACATGCATGATAATTGTATAGACTAACTTTCAACCTACTCTGCACACAAAATAAGATCAGGAACTCTGCGAGACATCATTAGTCTCCAGAGAACGTGCAATTTCCTGAAAACCAAACAACATTGGCATCTTGGCCCAATTCTGTAAGTAATCCCTCCTCCATGATATTGATTTTGTCAACCTTGACATATCCCATCATCTACAATCTTGATTCAGACATGCGGAATAGCCATGCATAGAGTAGCTTTGGGATATCATTTCTTGTCAAACCTGACAGCTATGGTTCACCTCATTCATGTATCATGTAGCTGCTATGTTGTGACAAAACGCAAAACAGTTGATAGCAGCGGGAACTTGAAGTTTAATCAAGATAAATACACTATCTGCTTTCAAGCATTCAAAGGTCCATCTTGCCATCTACAATTATCGTAATTAGCTTACAAATGAGAATAGCTAAAAAGTTGGCAACGTTTGCGTAGATACTTGCATTCTTTGATTAACTGGAAAGCATCTAACATCTTCAGTGAAATAAAGTAAGTTTTTGGCACTTGCAAAATGCCATATTGCCCTTACAATAGTCTTAAATTGAGAATACTAGCATAACACCCATGAAAACATGTGAGGGGAAATATGGGGTGCTTTCTATAGACCTAGAGAGATATTAAGTAATCACTTTCAATTTCTGAGATTGTAATTTGGGACACGTAACCCGGCTAAGGACATTGTAGAGAGTGTAGAAAAGCTGCTTGCAGGTTTTCATAACTGGGAAATTCGTAGTTTGGTTGGAGTAGCGTAAGCGGTCTGTGAATTAATAGTATGACAAGATAATATTCACAAATTCTCAATTAGTACCTGACTTGACGAAAAATTGTCTGTTTTTTATGATTAATCTGTTAAGCTAAACTAAGTAAAAGTATTTTCATTGAAATTCTATGGATTATTGTATGTGGCTACAATATGTAAGGCAGCATAAAATTGTGCTTTCTGTGCTGACCTACTCAAGCAGAGGAAGACAAATCATGTTGGAAACTAGTAACGCAGGCATGCAAGAAGTCCAAGTTATTTACAATTTTGTGTATTTATTTGATTTGATTTGATTTTATTTAGCCTCCACTGGAGAGAATATACATAGATATTTCACAAATAAGAAAATAAATAAAACCATAAGCGTAAACATTAAAAACAATAACAGGGTAAAATAAGCCTAAAATGGCAATAACAAATTATTTACAGTTAAAATGTCACGACTTTTAAATAAGCAAAATTGTACACTGTCTGCAATGCCACATGCAGGTTTTAGTTTCATAGCACGTTTACATTTCTGTGTCGAGTTCATTTCTCTGATGGCACTTAATCCCAATGCAGAAAAACACAAAATGACATTCCATTGTTTCGAAGTTTTCATATTATCAATGAGAAAAAGAGATTTGAAGGAAATCAAATGTGTCACAGCAAATACAAATTTTATGCAACTTGGCATAACCTTTTCATATTGTTAAAATCCTGTTCAGCTCACTGATATGTCGAACAGTGTCACAGCTTTTATTGAGGTCGTCTGCACTCCCTTAAACTGCCTGTAAGGCTGTGTGAGGGGTCGTGAGTAACAGGTCCATTAGTCAGCTATTAGGTTAACGCAGAAAAATCAATGACAGTTGCTTCGGGTTTTTTACACTGCAGTAATTTATAGCTTTAAAAGATTCAACCAGTGTGAAACGAAATTGCACAAAGTTTAATTGCAAACAAATCCAGTAAACAGGTACATGTAGAACATAGTCATTAAATAAAAAATATTATACTCAAAACCAGGATAATCATCTGTCATGTTACATATAACTAATATTCATTTGTATGAAACACCACAAACTACTCAAAGATGGTGCAACTGATCAAGTGGGAGGCAAAAAAAAGGAAATAGGAATTAGCCACAGAAGAGGAGCATACTTAAACCTAAATAAATCAAGTTAATTGAGGCACATCCAGACTGATACAATTGGACAGACACTAGAGCTAGTACTCCCTCCGAGGGACCTACAATGTTATTAGATAAATCAAGTCAGGTGGGGTTAGTTTGAAAGTACCCTTTGAGCCGTACGTGACTAAACGAATAAGATGACTCAAATGGCCAGATAACATTAAATTTCATTTACATCAAAGTATACAACAATGGTTTTATCAAATTTTAAACCATTTGTATCAAGTGTTTTTCTGAAGGTCTAACAGGATGGTCAGAAGTACCACACTTCTCTTTATCTTCTATTCCATTAAAGGTAGTAAGTCCGCCGATTCTATACAAAATTAAACTTGCATTTATAGATCATAAACTGATAGATTTTAAGTATAGCATGCACTTCCAGTCAACAGAGTTGTGTGTTTTCCATAATAAAATGAGTTTAATTGATTGCAAGGTCTTAAATAACTTCAGGGAGAGCCCTACATTGCTTGATTTGTAAACAATGCAGGACTTTTTCACGGCATGAAAAACTAATTGTTTACATTTTTCAAAGAAATAAACTTCATATACTGTCATTAAAATAGCAATTAGGTAAATTTTTCAACTGGAATGTGTTAAATATGACTGAAATCTATCCATAGACAGTCAATCAAATATGCTGATATACTTTAAAGAAATCAAAATGTTAAAACAATGAAAGGCAGGTACTAAAGCAAAGGAAGATGTAAACACAGATATCCTGCCACCACCAGAGCCCTTTCTTGTCATTGCCCAGCATGCTCTTTCTCTGATAGAGTCTATGACTTGTTCTTGCATTAAAAAAGCAAAATAATGCAATTTATTAATGGAAATTAAACAAGCACAGTGACGTAATTCATCTGGTTAGTCCTGCTGGAAGGGATGTCAGATTAAAAGTGAATTATGAAATGCATTTGGAAATTGTATGAACAAAATTTGCAATATAATCCAGTGTTTTAAAGTTCATACTTGGTCATTTGAAGGATATAAGCCACCTGCTCATGCTCTGAGCAATGCGATATTCCTATGCACAACCTCCCCACATAACAACAAAAGTTTTGGATGTCAGGCAGCTGGTCTCATGGTACTTCATCAAACAAGCTCTTCCACAAAGAAGCATGCTCACGATCAGTTGCTAGCCTAGCAAACAATTGAGGCAAGCACCTGTCACTGATATCAGCAAAGAGCAATTTATGAGGAAGCCCAACACTATGTTTAGATCTGGTGCACTTGTTAAACTGTGTTGACTGATTCTTCACATTAGATGAAAAACACACATTGGATTTATAGCATGCATTCTAAAGCTGCAACAATTACCCTGTAGTGGTCTATGCAGTAAATGTTACTTCTTGATTGATGCTGTGTAAACCAACAGTTTTGTTTGGTTTGCACACAAAAAGTCTGACTTGCATACTCCATGGTCTAACAATTCGAGATAATGTAACACCCATACAATATAACCTGCACAGCAACTCCTGGAAATTCAAGTCACATGTCTGTATAAAACCATTTGGCTAGGTTGAAATAGTTCAACTAGTGGTCTCTTTTTAAGAGAAAACCTAATTAATGATTTCAAGCAATGTACCTACTATTATGATATAATAGTAGATAGCACATGAAGTTTTCCCATCGTCAAGTAAGTATGAATGCATTGAAAATAAAGTACATTGATGGACAGCAGACATAGTAACTCAAGCACAAGCACCTACATCCAAAGGCTTTCTGCATGATCAAGCTGGCTGCATTAGCAACATTATGCCTTCCCTTCCTTAAATCCTCACTGACAATGAAGATAAGTGCAAAGGCACATTAACAGGTCCATGATGATACTTTCTTGTTACCAGTTCTGCTATAAGTGTGTAGCCTGTGCTTTACTGGTTTCTTTGCGTACATAGTTTGTTCCATGCTACAGTGTCACTCAACATCATCTGACATCACGTTTCATCTATCTACCAAAAAGTTGGAGGAAATGGCAGCTAAACACCCGAGTTTCTTAATTTGTATGTATATTTTTCCAAAAATCTTTATAAATTAAAGGATGACATAAAGACATGTTTGAAAAAGCAGCTAATCTTCATAGATCAAGTTTGTTTGTTCTTATCTGATTTACTCCCCTTTTTATCCAAAATGGACCAAAAAAATTAAGGTATGTTGTGTTTATAGGGGAGAGATATGAATACATAGAAAAGCCTACAATTTTTCTAGCTAGCGAAGTTTCTGAATGTTGTAAAACCTAAATTACTGAGTAATTTACCCTGGAACTTGCAAAAGAACCAAGTAGATTTGAATTGTACAGAAGCCTCATGTGACATGATCATATCTCACTCTTTCATAAAAATGAATCATTCCAGGAGCATTCAGTTATGCAGTAGCCTTCCTAAAATTCTCTGCAACACCTTGTGGTTGCACACTCCATTCAAAACAATTCCATGAATTGTGAAGTTGAGCAGATTAATGCGAAAGCATTTATATGGGAATGGGATCTGATGGCTCTTGTCAATTAATGAACACGTTAAAAGGCAGACATTTCGATGACTTCTGTGGTTTCAGCATTTGCATTGTTAAAATGAGCTGCTGTGAAAATTTGGGAAAACAATTTTTTTGAAATTAGGAACACAATGACAACATCAATGTTGTTTTGGCACTTCAACAAGTTCTCTGAGTGCATTAATGGCGATTTTCAGCATTGTTTCCTGTTTGTGATTTTGTCAATATTTGTAACATTAAAGTTAGAAAGTAAGGAATGTGAGTCAGAGTTACAGATTTCCTTATCAAGTATCCACTTTTGTATGAGTGAAAGAATCAGCCATAAAATCTGTAAGGCAAACAGAGATTGGTGGTTTCTTGGCCCAAGGGATTTCAGTTCTTCACACCAAGAGGAAGATGAATGTGACAGACACATAGTGCTACTCTCTAACTCTCGAAACCCAAGACATTATAAGACTAGAGAATAATTGTTTCAACTGATAGAGAGTGATAGAGAACATGCTATGTTTGTTGAAGAGCTTGCTTGATGCAGCACCACGACTCAAGCTACCTGACATCCAAAAGTTCTGTTGTGAAATGTGGGGAGACTGTCCTCAGCAATATTGCAATTGCTAAGAGGTTTGAAAAGGTTGCACAATATCTCTTCATTTAACTTATGACCATGGAACTGAAGTCGTTTTCTACTGCATACAGGACTGCAAGTGCAAATGTAGTTCAGCTGGTCTCAGTAAGGTTCTTTTCAAGGGAAGATGCCTTTGCTACTACTGAAGTACTGAACCATCTATCAGCAAATGAACAGTGGAACTATTTGTCAATCTAATGAAAGTGACCGTCTTTGAACTTCAATTTAACTGACTTTGGCGGAAGATTACAGAGGGCAAACCTATCTAACTATTTTAGGAGATGCATACGCCTTTTGATTAACTTGTATTGAATTGTAGAATTTACACAGTTGAATTATGCTTTTTGAAATACGTAATTTGCATGGAGAGATATCTTTTCAGGCACCAAGTATATTGAAAGTCAAGTACATCGGGTCGCCAGCAGACATTGTCATGGATACACATGCACCTACTCCTAAAACCTTATGTGTGATCAAGCTGACTGCATCAGCAACATTACACTCCCACTTCCTTAAATCCTTAGCCACAATTACGGTAAGTGCAAAGGCACATTAACAAGTCCATGATAATATATCCCTGTTGCTAGTTCTACTATCAGTGTATAGCTTGTATCATACAAATGTCATTTTGTACAAACTCTGTTCCATGCTCCAGTGGTAAAACATTGATGTAACAATTTTAAAGAAGATATGTTCTTGTGATCTGTGTCACTTGCAAATATTGGCAAAACGTCTTCTCAACTCAACACCGACATTTGCTTTTCTCGCGTGAAAACTCCTTGAATTTTTTTCTCATTGTATTATTCACAAGATATTTTTAATTATCACCAGGTAAACAAAATAATGAATATGCTTCGGGTATTTTCTATTGTAAGATATTTACAAAACCACCAGTCCACCACTCAATGAACACCCAATGAAATTGTTAATTTTCTTCCTTGAACCACCTGATCTGTACTTCTCCCATTTTCCATCATCTTTATCAGCCATATTATAATAACACTGTTTTTATATTTTCCAAGCAAGGTTTTTAATTTAAGAAAGAAACAAATATCTTTTTGACAAAGCAGCTGAACCAGAGTTTTAGTTATGCAGGACTTTTTAATAAAATATAATTTAGTTTTGATAAATTGTAGGACCCTTCAAACATGCATTAGCCATCTCATATATCCCTGAAACACCTCGATGCTTCCCACTCAAATCAAAACAATTCCATGAATTGTGAAGTTGAGCAGATGAATGTGAAAGCATTTAATGGGAATGGGAGATCTAATGGCTCTTGTCAATTAATGAACAGGTTAAAAGGCAGACATTTGGATGGTTTCTGTGGTTTCAGCATCTGCATTGTGAAAATGAGCTGCTGTGCAAATTTTGGAAAGCAATTTTTCAAAAATTAAGAACAAAATGACAACATCAATGCTGTGTTGGCACTTCGATGACCAGTTCGCTCGGTGCATTTACGCCATTTTCGGCATTGTTTCCTGTTTGTGATTTTGTCATTGTTTGCAACATTGATGTTTGAAAGTAATAAGGAATGTGAGTAAGAATTACAGATTTCCTTATCCAATATCTACTTTTGTATGAGTAAAAGAATCAGCTCTAAAATCCGTGAGGCAAACAGAGATCGGTGGTTTCTTGGCCCAAGGGATTTCATTTCTTCACACCAAGAGGATGATGGTTGTGACAGGCAAATATTGCATCTCCCCTCTCTCGAAACCTAAGACACTGTAGGAGTAGAGAATGAATCCATGGAGGTTTGATCCACAATCTATCACTCTCTAATTCTACCACACCTAACATACTGCATTACAGTTTGGGGAAACTGTGGATCAAGGGCACGGACACGTCTAGAAACACTCCAAAAGAAAGCCATCCGTCTCGCTTCTAAAGTCAAGTACAACAGTCATTGTGGACCCCTGTTTAAAAAGTATCCTCAAACATTTCTGCAAAATCCTCAGTCAAAGCATGAAAAAGATACTATGTGTCACTATATCCCACATCATGCTCTGTAATTAACTGTTTTACTTGTAACAGACATTGAAAGTAATGTTCATTCCATTCTTGACATTGTATCATCTACAACTCTTTCCATCTCATTCCCATTAAACATTCTCTTTTCCACTGCATAAATGTACCTACTTCATTGATCTTTTTTTCCCTGTATTTCACCATAATTCCTTTTTATTTATATATTTTCCTTATTATATCACTATTTTAATTTATTAGCTTTTTTTTTCAAATGCTAAGATAACTTACCTTTGCTTTACTATTGCTATTATAAATGTATTTTATTTTTTTCTAATGATAACTGAGGTAATTACGACACGGGCTGACCAGCCTTTGTAATTTTCCGCAAGTATGTAATATCTGATACTTGAAAATAAAATCTACCTACCTACCTACCTGATCTTTGGGTGTTCATATTAGTTATAGAGTATTCCATACACAAAGATCTTACTTTTTGCTTGTCTGGAGCTTTCAACCATCTCTCATGGTTTTCTTCAGCAGACTGATACAAACTCAGGAAGCTGTTGTTGATGTTGTTGTTTCACAGTTTGGTCATGTGACAAGGTGTCACGTGACCAGAAAGACTGATAGATGGGTGGCAGGTCCAGTCCCATGTCTCTGTTAAGGGCAGGCTTGTGTCTTCTAATGTAGATGGCTTCTTTGATTTTCCTTTTTGATTCATGTTGTTCTCGATCCAGTATCTTGATGTTCTCCCAATTGATTTTGTGTCCAGTACAGCAACAAGACCACCCAAGATTTGGCTGAGATATGTGGACGCCACATTCACAATGTTACACATGTACGATATTGAAGAGTTTACAGGGCATCTTAACTCCCTAAATGAAAATATCAAATTCACAAGTGAGGTGGAGACAGATGGGAGGATTGCCTTCCTTGACACAGCGGTACATGTTCTGGATGATGGAAGCATAAAGACCATCGTCTATCGTAAGAAGACCCACACGGACCAGTACTTAAACTTTCATTCAAATCATCACCTTGAACATAAAAGGTCAGTTATCAGAACATTATTACACAGGGCAGAGGAACTTGTCAGTGAAGAAGACGATAGGAAGAAGGAGCAAGACCATGTTCGCGGGGCACTAGAGGCAAATGACTACAAGAGTTGGACCTTAACTATACCAGCAAAGAAGACCAAACCTCAAGCCAGCAGAGAAAGCCAGAAGGATCGAATACAAAGGCGAGCCATCGGATTACCTTATATCAGGGGACTCTCGGAGATTCTAGGCCAAACCTTCAGAAAACATGGCATCACACCTTATCACAAGCCCATCAACACCCTGAGGAACAACCTGGTGCGACCAAAAGACAAGACAGTCAAAGAGAAGAAATCTGGGGCCATCTACTTGATTAAGTGTGAGACATGTCAGGAAAAATACATTGGTCAGACATGTAGACCCTTAGGAAGAAGAATCGACGAACACAAACGTTTGACATCATCTGCTGTACGGGAACACGTCGACAAAACTGGACAAAAAATCAATTGGGAGAACATCAAGATACTGGATCGAGAACAACATGAATCAAAAAGGAAAATCAAAGAAGCCATCTACATTAGAAGACACAATATCCTGTTATTTTGAACATATGACCATGGAACTGAAGTGTTGTGTCTAGATAACTACATCTGTAGGTAATTCATAATGCAGTCTAGCTTGTTTCAGTAAGCTTATCTACAAGGGGAGATGGTTTTGGCACAAGAACCATTTGTTGCAAACTGACAGCATGGTTCCTTGTCACTATCTAATGAAGTGTCTTTGAATTTCAATTTGAATGACTTTGCAAGAAAGATAACAGAGGGACTAAAAGCATGTTTTAGTGCAAATTTATTCATTGGCAGATTAAAATTGAATGGGTTGGAAACTTAAAGGATATTGTTCTTCATTTTGAACTGATTGGCATTGATATAAAGATGTCTCTAGTCAGTAATTTATATGGCTATGTGTTTCATTATTATTGATATTAAAAATGTGAAATTGGTGACAAGGTATTGTTCTTTTCCTGATTATGCTGCAAAATTTATATTTAACAAGCAACCACATTAATTTTCTATCATTCCGGTCATTAGTACATTTCGTCTTCTATACATGACTAAGTCACTAAGGCAAGTCTAAGGATGCTAACACATTGCTGTTGATGGCAGGATGGGTACATAATGTAACTTCCTGATTGATGATATGTGACCAAACACAGTTTGGTTTGGCTTGCATAAAAAGGCAGTCTGACTCTGCTTTGCTCCATGACCTGATAATATGAGATCATGCAACACATTCAAGTAATTTCAGTCCCAGCAGTAGGAAAGGGATAATCAGCAGAAACCCTTACAAAATGCTACATCATAGACTTGGTCGAAATGGCAATATGAAATACCTCAAAATTTTAACCACCATGGTGAATTGAGATCAGGAACAATTTTGGCCAAAAATATCTACAACGCAATTATTTCAGGAGATACATTTTGATTAACCTTTTCAGTCTATAGCTGAATTTAATCTGTCTTAAAAATTATGTTTTTAAAACAGGCGATTTGGAAAAAGATCGCACCCAGCACCAAGTTTGTTTGATTACATTGAATTTAAAATATATGTACAATGCATCGGGTGGAAAGTGAACATTTTAACTGATGCACATACACCTTATCCAAAAGCTTTCTGTGTGATCAAGCTGGCTGCATTAACAACATTACACTCCCCATGTCCTTAAATCCAAGTACATTGGGTGAACAGCAGACATTCTGACCTTCTCAGCCACTGTGGAGGGGTAACCAGGTTAGTGCAAAGGTACATTAACTGCTCCATGAAATATATCCTTTTTTTACAAGTTCTATCAGTCTGTGGCTTGCGTTTTATGGTGTCTTTGTGTACATATTTTGAGTCATACATCAGAGGTAAAACAACCAGGAGGGACATTATATTGTGATGAAGGTCAAACAGCAGCAACAGCAATTTAAATGTGAAAGACTGGTGAGCAGTTTACTGGAATTAGCGCTTTATAAATGTCTATTATTATTATTATTATTAAAGACAAAATGTCTTCTCGCCTCAACACCAACATTTGTCTTTCCTATGTGTGAAAACTTTTGGACATGTTGTTGCTTGAGTTATTCAGGAGGGCATTCAGAATTAATCACCAGGTAAAATGCATAATGAATTGTTGAAAGACAAGTTATTTCTTCAGGCTACCGCTGAACCAAGAATCACCAATAAACAATTTATGTCTTCAGAACTTTTCTTTACGTGTAATGTTTATCTCATTTGAAATGCCAATCATGAAAACAAAAGAATACGTCTTGGAATTTTTAGAGGAAAATCATTTCTTCAAGCTGCTACCATAACAAGAAATGCCAATAAACTATTGAAATCTTTTGCATGTCTGTAATGCTTATCTCATCCGAAAATAAATCCTGAAACCAAGAAAAGCTTTTTAAGACACGTATATTGGAGTGTCACATTTTATAATCTCATTAACTTAGGACATGTTTCAACGCTTTTATAAATGGATGCCAAAATAGATCTGAGTGATCAAAAATTATTCCCCAGCATGTTGTCATCAGTCTCCAAATATTTATATCATCATCAAAATTTTAGAGGACATGCCAGCTTAACAACAGAGAGGTGAAATTGCTTATAATTAGACATATAAATTACAATTTCTGAAATCTAAGGTTTCAGTGTTTTGCACATAAAGTTGTTATCACGGTAACGTAACTATTGTCTACCATATAATTCAGTCTTCACCCTTATATTTTCTTGTATCCTCTCTCGTTCATCCATGTAAAGCTGCTTTCATATTTTCCAAAGATTTTTTGACAAAGAAGCTTATCTTCAGATATCAAGTTTGTTTATCCTCATGTAATTTACTCTCCTTCCAAAGAAGCCCAGAATGTAATTACATGTAGTGTCTTTTGTTCTTATATGTCATGTTGAAATTTGAAGAATTAAGTACCATTCAAATATGATAAAAGCCATCTCACAATTCTCACATTTTCCTGCAACACTGATGATTACACACTAAAATCAAAACAATTCCATGAATTGTGAAATTGGGCATATGGATGCAAAAGAATTTAATTGGAATGTAAGGTCTGTTGGCTCATTGCGACTAATGAACAGGTTAAAAGCCACAGCTTTTATCGGTTTCATGATGTGCATTGTTACAATGAGCCCCTGTTTGAAATTTGTGAAAATTATTCAAAATCGGAAACAACTATACCATAAATGTTGTTCAGCAGATTCTCTCGGTGCAAATTTGTAATCTTTGTCAACAGTTTGTAAATTGTGACTGATATAGATATACATATTATTGTAGGGTGTTACTGCTTACAAATACATTAATTTTGTTTGGAGATGAAAAGTACAAAGAGCTTTTTAAACTTTCCGTCCGACATAATACCCACAACAAGCTTTATTTTTGGGGCACAAAATGTAGGAATGATTGTTTGCAACAACTTCGTGAAGCACTATTGCTTTGAAAACGTTCTTGTGCCACAGTCCTGAAAATTTCATGAATGCGTTGCTGATGGTTGCCACGATAATCCCAAAAGTATATTGAAAACGTGCATTTTCTATTTCACAAAGCTAGTGCGACATAAAATTTTGCTTCATTTGAATTCTTTCAGGTTTATGAAGTTTGACGTATATCATTGCCATTTTCTAAATAATTATTGTATCTCTATATCCCAAGGCTTCATAAATACATTGAAATGGTATACGAAATATTGCAAATATTGCATCTCTCCCACTCCATAAACCAAAGACATCGTAAGAATAGAAAATAAGTTATTTAACATTATTATAATAGGGGAAAATATATTTTGTCAGTGATATAGAAACTATCTTGGGATTAAGAGATGATGGAAGACTTGCTCCTTAAACTGGCTAAAGCCTTGCTTGCAAGTCTTTCTTTAAGTATAACACTGTGAAACTATTACAATTGCTGAAGAAAGTTTATTGTAGACTACTGATTTTATAGTGAATGCTTAATATAAAATGTGTTGTCTGAGCAAACTCATTTTAACACGAACATTAAATCTAATGTTAGGGATGGACTCATAAATTTCTCCCTTGTGACAGGTGCTTGGCTCAATTGTTTGCTAGGCAAGCCACTGATAGTGAACATGCATCTTTGTTCAAGAGCTTGTTTGATGCAGCACCACCAGTCCAGCTGCCTGACATCCAGAACTTTTGTTGTGACATGCTGAGAGGCTGTGCTTAGGAATATTGCATTGCTAAGAGTGTTCAGAAAGTGGCATAATATTCTGTTATTTAACATATGACCATGGAACTGAAATGGTGTCGTATGGATTGCTATAACTGTGAGTAATTCATAATGCAATTCAGCTTGTTTCAGTCATGTTATGTCTAAGGCGAGATGGTTTTGGCACTAGTGAATATCTTCATGGGAACTGATAACATGAAGTGTAAATAAATAAATAAATAATTCATTGACCACATAAAAGCAATTCACAATTTCATAAATTCACTAAATTAATATGGTGTGGCTGTCGACCCCAGATAGATGTATTTGCCATTACCAGTGAATGGAACACAGTGTTGCAAGAATTATACTTAAAATTTAACATAATTGGATTACAATATTAAATTCAAGCAAACAAAAAAAAAAAACGAAAAAAATGAACTATAATTTTGTAGCTTATCACTCAAATTAAGTGAATCCTAGGTTGAAGGGTTAACACTCGAAAGATTTAGATTAAGATAAGAAACACAGTGACCAAAAACAGTGTCTTTGAATTTGACTGACTGACTTTGCCAGTAGATAACAAAGGGATTTAAGGCATGTTTAAGTGCAAAGTTATTCATTGGCAGATTACAATTGCATGGCTTGGAAACTTAAAAGATATTATTTTTCATGTTGATGAGATTAACACTGACATAAAGGTGCCTAAAGTCTAAAATTGATGTGACACTGTGTTTCATTATCACTGATATTAAATGTAAAATTGGTGAGATGTTATAGTTTTTTTTTCTTGATTATTTTGGAAAATTTATGCTAGCAAGCATCCACGTTAATTTTGTATTATTCCTATCATTTAAATACATTATTGCCTTACTATGCAAGACAAAGTCACTAAGGCACATCTATGAATCCTCACACAACGCTGTTACTTGCAGTACAACAAAAGTAGTATGGTGGCCCACTCTAGACAAGCAGTGTTACTTTATGATTGATGTTATGCAACCAAACACAGTTTAGCTTGGTTTGCATAAAAATAGGCAGTCTGACTTTGCATTGCTACATGTCTGACAAAGTGGGATCATGTAGCATGTGTACAACAGCATATACTGCAAATATTCTCTTCTACAAATTCAAGTAACTTCAATAGGAAATGGATATCCTACACGCAGTGTACACAGTGGCTTGGGTGAAATGTTGATTTGTCCAAATTTTCCACTTTTGGCACATGTTGAATTATTATTTTATAATACTGAAAATTTTTTGGCAAATTGCTGGTGCTACTAGTAGTCTGTCAGTGTATAGCTTGTATACATCTTTCAAATCAAAACCAACATTTGTCTTTCTTTCGTGTGAAAACTTTGTGTCTTGCCTTCTCCTTGTATTATTCAAAAGATATTCATAATTTATTACCAGGTAAAATGTGTTATGAATATTTTTGGGCATTTTTCGTTGTAAGATATTCATGCAGCAACCACCTCATCAACAACCTGTGAAACTGTTTATTTTTCTTCCTCGAACCACAAGATCTGTTATTCTCCCTATATTTTCCATATCCTTTGTCAGAGATGCATAATGATCAGGCTGTTTTATATTTTCCTAAGAAAGTCTTACATTCAAGAAAGAAATGAAAGACCTATTTGACAAAGCTGCTTATCTTCGGCTATCAGGTTTCTTCACTTTGTTCTCTTGCAATTGGCTCCCTTTTTCCAAAAACAAAGAAAGAGAGTGAAATGTTTTTTTTTATCCAAATACGGGAGAAATATCATAAACAATATTTGTGGGTACCGTTTTTCAGCAAACCAAAACCCTTTATCAGGGCAAGATCTGAACTACGCAGTAAAATTTGCATGTTGGAACCCAAGGAACTGCAGTTGAAGCAGATTTTAAGTTGCATAGAAGCTTCATGTCTCACTCTTTCATAGAAACAAAATAAGTTTTGATTAACTTCAGGGCCCTTCAAACATGCATTAGCCATCTCACATTTCTTGGCACCTCTTGGCTACACACTCAAATCAAAACGATTCCATGAATTGTGAAGTTGAGCAGAAGAATGCAAAAGCATTTGATGGCAATGGGAGATCTGATGGGTTGTTTTAATTAATGAACCGGTTAGAAGCCAAAAGTGTTAATGGTTGCTGTGATTTCTGGCTGTGAATTACAACAATGAGCTGCTGTCCAAACTTGGGAAAGTTGTTAAAAATCGGAATCATCAATGATGTTTTAGCACTTCAACAGGTTTTCTTGGGGAGTGTTGATGCTTGTTCAATGAATGCATGTTAGGCCTGCATATAATTTCCTTTAACATTGTGTAAAGAAGCAGTAGATAACAAGTGTCAAGTTTTAATTGACCGTGACTTCCTAAATCTGTAAAGATGGTGTGGTGGATACTTTTTATCCTTCTAAATGTTCTTTACAAAATAAATGAGTCACTGTCAGTTTCAATATCCATGTTTAACTTCAGGAATTTGATTCCTACATCAGAGGAAATATATATTCTTTGTCAGTGAAATGAAACTATCACAAGGTCAGACATTACCAATCAGTCGAAAGCCAAACTTCTTAATCCTGACACCAGGCTGGGAGGAGGTGACAGTTTGCCTCAACTTCCCGTCTAAAATTGATACCCCTCTTGAGTTTCATGCGGATCTTTAGTACCCCACCACTAGGTTTCATGCATATCTTTAGACCCAACCCCTAGACATACAAAGCAATACACACACATATACTGCCATACATGTGCCCTTTGATGGTCATGCATACAGATTCGTGGACTTTACACGTAAAAACGCCCGGATAAACTGACGTTTTTATGACTTTTTCATTTTGTTAAAATTTCTTGTGCCCCTTGGACATGTAACCAAAAATTGGTATCCCCCCTTGACACCTGTGTTAAAAGTTAGTACCCCCTGAGCCAAAACTCCCGACCTCCCCCCCCCCCCAGTCATAAATTCTGAATGGTCCCCAGTTTTTATTATGCAAATGTGAATTAGAGTAAAACAATCTATTCTCTAAATTTGTCTTTTTGCGAATGAGACAAAACAAAATCTCTTCAGGACATTTCACAAAGCCTGTTATACAACACTAAAAGGCCATTGTAAATATCTTACCTTGTGAAGAGAAACGTTCATCAACAAAATGTTATTTTCACAAACTCACCTGCAAAGAAATAAAACAAATTGTAATTCAGACTTTTGAAGACAACTGAGGATTCTTGTCATTTCATATACTCATTTAGCATTTCAATGTTTCATTCTTCTAAATAATAAACAAACTTACATTTTAAATAGACAAAGTTGCTTAAAAAAGGCCATGTAGGCTTAAATAACACAATATGAGGTATGAGGAGAGAGTTCTCTAACAAAAACATAGGATCTAAGACCTGGGAAAGTTTTGCTCACACTTGTACATTGCTCTGTGTTGACAGACACTTGGCTGAATTATTTGTAGAACAAACAACTGATAGTGAACATGCCATGTTCGTTGAAGAGCCTGCACCATGAGTACAGCTGTCTAACATTCTTTACATTTGTTTGGTGCATGTACTGAGATAGTGATTTAAGAAGCTAAAAGGAGGCAGGATGGTAAGTATTTTTAAATATGTCAATTATCTAACATAAGAGATGGTCCCTCAAAAATGGATTGTTATTTCTAAAGTAAGTCATGATTTTTTTTTTGCAAATTGGTATCACTGATGCTTCCTGACAACTTTTGATTGAGAATAAGTCCATTGCACCCTTTAAAACTTGGCATCTACCTCCTTTTGATATATTCAAATTTATTTGACATTTTCAAGCAATTTATCCTTAAACTTTGACAAAAACAAAATTACTTCTCATTTTGCAATAAATACTCCGCAGCCATAGTTCTAAATAATTGAATTGCCTAGATGATAAGAAAAGGATTATTAAATGCATATTTAAATGCAAATTTATTCATAGGAAACTCCAAATTGCATGGCTCGTAGACTTTCTGACGTTTTGATGTTGATTCTTCATTTTTTTAAAAAGAATGAGAGTCCCACAAAGAAATTTCGTGCTGTATCCTTCATATCTTCTTTGTTTTACTGTTGTTATAAAGATGGAATTTTTGCAGTATGTTTCATTCAGGTTGGCGTAAGTTGTGTGACCAGTCTGGTGAAACTGAGAACTGCATGCTGCTGCCACCTGGCACAAAAGTTGATTTCCTATGCTACAGCATTGCTGTCCAAAGAAATAGTTCCAATTTCATTGCAAATTCACAAAATTTCTATCCATACTTGGCAATCACATTCTCTAAGGAAGTAGACAAGGCCATCAGCACACTCAGAAACAGCCCCGGTGTCTTCCAGACAAAATTGTGCGTGTTCTTCTGGTCGAAAGTTGGTGGACGCTTGCAGGAGCTCGCCGAATAGGTGGCAACATAAGACAGCATATGTTCTGATCTGTGGCAATGCAAGAGCAGTCCACTTGTAGACAGTTGTGTGACCCAATTTTTTGTTCACATGCTTTGACCTGCATTCACTCATCCTGACAAAACTCAACGTTGTTGCGTCAGCCAATCTCCAAATTGCCAATCTCCAAATATGTCAAATAGTCAAAAAGACTAGATTTAGATATTGGCAAAGAAAATACCATGCCCATCTCTGTAATTATCGCTCATTGCAAGTCTTTTCGGACCACTTACAACATTAACAAATAGTAAGAAAAAGTGCCTATTCCTGCAATTATCGCCCACGTCGGTATTAAAATACGGGGCACAGCCGCGGAAATCCCGAAAATGCGGGATTCGGTTTTTTGCGATTTGCGCCACTTCTGGTAAAGATACAGACTTTATTTTTTTACCATTACATGCGGCTTGAAAATAGCTATTTGTAGAGGTCTGTTTCATTGCTCTAGCATGAAGTGAAATTTTTCAAGAATTTATTAATTTTTACTTAATAAATTATTCATAGGCCTAAACATAAAATATGTATATTATCAAATTTTAATTTATAGGCCTACGGCCTACTGGACAGCTCCACATTCTATGTCGTGGACTTATAATTTTTATATACATCAAAAAATTCCATCAAACTATAAAATTTAATCTGACTAAATCAACCAAATTAAACTTGGATTGAATTTTACTTTATCAACTTTTGAAGTTATTTTCAGAGGTGAATATCTATATATATGTTCCTTAATGGGGTGCTAAGGGCTCAGGTCTGCAACCAGATGGCGTTTGGAATTGCCTATTTTTTTTTTAAGAGAAATTGCATAAATATACATGTATAGTTTATTTTTTTGTTAAAAGGCCTACATGTTATTAGGCATATGTGTATAACTAGTGTATGCACAATAGGCCTTCTGTGGGTTGCCAACATGATCAGGGAGGGCTGTAAAAACACAAAATTGTCTAATGAACTAATAAAAACCTTACTTGGAATAAAGAAACAAGATCAATTAGCACTCCATAATTGAGTATGAGGATCTGTCCATTAGGCCATAGGCCTATAAATTAGAATTTGATTATTGATTTATGCCTATGAATAATTAATTAAGTAAAAATGGAAAATTTCTAGAAAAATTTCTAGTCAAGCTAGGGAAATAAAACTGACCTCTAAAAATAGCTATTTTCAAGCCGAATTTAATGGTAAAAAAATCAAGTTCGTATCTTTGCTAGAAGTCACGCAAATCGCAAAAAAACAAATCCCGCATTTTCGGGATTTTCCGCTGCTATGTCCCGCATTTCAATATCAAAAGTGGGCGATAATTGCAGGAATTGGCACGATTAACTATTTGTTAATGTTCTAAGTGGTCCGAAAAGATATTTAGAGATGGGCAAATTTTGCCAATAGGAACAATAGTGTGCCAATAGTCAGAATAGCTTATTGCTCCTTTTGACAAGGTATGCCAATAGTTACAATAGTTTGCCAATAGTTAGAATAGCAAATTGCCCCTTTGGGAAAATTTGCAAGATTTTGCCAAAAGGAGAAATAATTTGCCAATAGTTGAAATAGTTTGCCAATAGGAGAAATAGCCATGCCCGATTGTGAAATTGGGCACGATTTAGAGATTGTCTGCACTCTGCAGCATAAATTAACACTTTTTCACCGAAATATTTTTTGAACATAGGGAACTTTCTTCACACTCAGATTCTCAAAATGCTACTCTTTGAGATTAGAGTGTGTTTCATGAGGAAAACTTGATTTCCTAATTAAATAAAAATGAAATCTGGCAAAATATTAGCTTTAACATGTGGAATAACAGCTTTTGTGTGTTATGAGCCAGTTTCTTCATTTCTGTTATCTGAACTTGTTCTAGATATTTGGTCATAAGTTCTATGGTACACTAGACATCAAGACAAGCTCTTTCCTATGTCAAAGACAAGACATTACCCAAAAGGATATTTTTGTTGAAGCAGCCTATCTTCTGATATCAAGTTTCTCTATTCTAAGACCCTTTATCTTTCTTCCAAAAAAGAATATGCCACCAAGATAGAAGCATCTTTTCTGAAACATATTGTCAGGTATGTACAGCAAACATTATTTTACCCCTATCTCTGAAGTATATGCAGCAGTACATCATCATTCCACTTTTCAAAACATCAGACAATGTTTAAAGCAAGTGTTATAGAGTAATCAGCCATTTTTTCTTGTGAAGTAAAAACACCTCAAAGCATGACTTATTGAGTCAGATAAGAGCTATTAAAAACTAAAGACCGTTGTGCTACAGCTCGATTTATTTAGTAACAGGCAAAGGTTTTGAGCCTTAGTTTTAGTTTTTGTACTTTTACTAATCAACAGATCACTGCCAGTGACATCATGAATCTGGAATGAGAAACCAAAAGAGATAGAAAAAGAGAGAGAGAAATATTCTATTGCGATCATCAATAAATTTGTACAATATTATTTCACTGTTGCACGTATATGAGTTAAAACCCCACAAATCTAATAAATTTGTATTGCTACGATTTCATGCACTGCTTTTCCGTAGGAACACCATTTTCTTTGTACCCTTGCTACCCAACCAAAGTGTTTGCCAAATCGAGGAATTCACTGGCTTGAGAAGAAGAATGAAGCAGAATGTTGCAAAGAGGCAGCTAGTGGGAAATCAAGAAGTATTTTTCTTTTCTGTGACAATTGGGAACATTTGTCACAAAATCGAAACCTTTTACTTCTGCTACTGGATCCAGAGAGAGCTTTCTTATTAAAGGCATGCATCATACAATAGGTCCTGGGGACGGTGCGGTTACCCAAAGAAAGTTGTTGCGAATAATTATCAATAAGCACCCTATGCAGATGTTGCAATCTTTCTAAGATTTGTTTTGCTGATTGTGTATGCACTGTGCAAGGCATATAGTTAGTCTCTATCAGCCAAGTTATTGCACAATTACGTGAATGCAATCTCCCAAAATACATTGGATATCGCTATGTATTATGAATATCAGTTTGTTTTTTAAACCATGGTATATCATAGATACAAAGAAGCAAGAAAAAAAGTATATAAAGCATTGACATTCACTGACCGAAATGCATCTCTTACGATTCACTAGTGATACATTTTTTAGAATTGAGGTATCGATTTCTTCATTGGTTTTTATGCTAGATTTTGTAGAACATTGCCAATACACCCTCAAATAAAACCAAATTCTTGACAAAAAGGTTGCAATGTATTCATGCGTCAAGTCCAAATTCACGACAGACATCAAATTCTGCACACATTCGAAGCACCCCTGCTAGATTGCAATGAAGGGTGCAATTAGATTCTCCCATTCCAATTTGTTGGGCATCATTTGGGTATGATGTGCCTCATGCTGAGGGTGAAGAATTACTTTAAATCAGCCTGCAGCTGTTGGTGACAATTGGTGAATATGCTGGTGGATGGTAAAAGCGTACAGGAAGCATATGAGGTGAACAGCAGCTGTTTGACCAATGCTGGGACAGGAAAGCATTTCTCTGACAATACCCTTGGATTATATGATAATATTCTTACATAAGAGTTGTTAGGGTTATTTCAACAACAATCACATGCTCTGTCCTTAGTGCACTGCAGTGTGTGATATTAGAACATATAAGTGTCAATTTAATGTCAACATGTACTTATAATAGCCCGGGCATTCTCTTTGATAAAGTTAGCTTCAATTTATTAGAAAATTACTCCCTTTTACCTCTCAACCATTACATCAGATGAGCGCAAATACACATTGACACCCGTGAAGTATCTTACAGTAAAAAATGACCAAAACAAACAATGGCTTGGAAAGTACACAAATGAATCAAAGGCTTTGAAAAACAATTAACACAGAATGCAATGTTTTCATCAAGGTACATGGGACATTGCAATTCACCAGGCCATTAATCCACAACATTATATTGTATTAATGAGACAATTGTCAGATTGAATATTGCACCCACAAGCATTGTGGCCAGTATGAATGTACTCTGAAGTGTATTGTATAATTTGTGAAATTTAATTGCTCATAAAACGCAGTGAAATAGCACTAGTGCAGGAAAAAGATCATTTGAGTCTGCTGAGAGTCTACTGAAAATGAGCACTTATGAGTACAGAGCTCATAGCATGTAACACCTAAAATTTTAACAGACTATCACACATTGTAGTCAGAAATCAATGATGAAATTATCGCAATTAAGGAAACTAACACATCACATGTGCAGAATGCCTACGGGCATTTACTTTCATTTATCTTAATTTCCGGAAATTCACCTTCTACAAATTAGCCACCAGGAGAAAAAAGGAATAAATGAGTGCTTTTTGTAGTTCCAGACTTGCCAGTTTTAGCATTTCGTTACTGTCACCTTGGCGATAAAATCAAAGGAATATAAAATTGTGACAAAGCCATTTACAAGAAAATGGAATCATTGGGGATCACAAAATGGCAGCCTCACGCAATATTGCAATGAAGGGTGTAATTATGTTTTTCTTCCAATTCATAAGACAGAACCAGGTAGGCAGTTTCTCAATACCTTAGTGGAGATAGAAAGATGATTGCATGGGCATTTCTCTGAATCAATTTCTTCGGTTTTCTTTACAACTGAAATGTATAATTTAATGCTTGTCGCAGAAAGAAAAAGGCCTTATTTGCATTACCTACGATTTGCAACTGGTGTGTTTTAAAAGTTTGCTGAAAATGTTGTTCCTTTTCTCTGCATTTAAGGTACATTCAGCATAACATTTTCAGATGCACGCTGAAATGAAACGCAATGGAAAACACACATGGTTGCCATACGTAAAAGATGTGTTATATCTCAGCTTAATGGCAGACACGACAATACTGCTCAAATTTGACAAAACCATGTGAGATTGCAATAAATGGTGCAATCAGATCCTCCAATTTCAATTTGTAGGGTAGCATTTGGATGTGATGTGCCTCATGCTTAGTTCAAAGAATTTATTTAAATCAGCTTTTCCTGATTCAGCTTTATATGTGACAACAGGTGAATGTGTTGTCGGCAAACTGGCAAAGGCATGCAGGAAGAATATGAGGTGGAATAGCAGCAGTTAGGGACCGTTCAGAATTTATGACTGGGGGGGAGGGGTGGGAGTTTTGCTGGAACTTCCTGTCAAAAATTGATACCCCCCTTGTGATTCACGCGGATTTTTAGTACGCCACCTATGTTTCACGTGTAATTTTAGTACCCCCCCTCAACATACAAAGCAATACACACATATATTGTCATAGATGTGCCCCGTGGACTGTCACACGCACAGATTCGCGAACTTTTGCGCGTAAAAAAGCATGAATAAACTGAGTGTATACGCGTTTTATTACATATATGTTTTGTTAAATTTTCTTAACTCCCCCCTTGGACATCTTGTCAAAAATAAATACCCCCCCTTGGAACATGCGTGAAAAGTTAGTACCCCCTCGGCCAAAACTCCCACCCCCCAGTCCTAAATTCTGAACGGTCCCTTAGACCAATGTAGGGATAGCATTTATTAATATCATGCAGCATTTCTCTGACAATAAATACCCCTGGAGGAATTTATCGTGATATTCATTTCAACAACAACTGCATGCTGCATCATCAGTTGAAAAACTGCTTTTAGGCATTTATAATATCGACATGGGCAGCAGTGTGTGATATCGGAGCATACGTTAATGCTAATGTCAATCCTTGTACCTAATGACCAGGGCTTTCCCTTTGATAAAGTTAGCTGTGGTACATTAGAGAATTAAGTATTCCCTTTCAGCTCTTAGCCATTATGTCAGGAGCAAACACACATCAACACATGCACACTAACTTAAGTCAATAAAAAGATGTAACCAAAACAATAGCATGAAAAATGCACAAATGTTTCAAAGGCTTTGAAAAAGTGTAAAGTTCACAGAATGCAATATTTTCATCAAGGTACATGGCCATGCACCATGCCAGTGGTCCACTACAGTACATTGTATTATTTTGAAAATAATCAGATTGATTGAGTTGCTTATCCAAATAGAAAGAAAGATCATTTGAGTCAGCTGAGAGTGGCTCAAACTCAAAAACAAGCATGCATGGGCAGTGAGCACATGGCATAAAGGAGCCAAATTTTGACAGACTTGTGCTCATAAAAACACCTCATTTTGTAACACTAGGCTTGCCTGTTAGAACATTTCGTAATGATAATCTGATACAAAATTAATGTAATAAAAATAGTGACAAAGCTATTTATAACAAAATGGAATCAAAGATGCTCAGAAAATGGAATGGCAGCCTCAATAGCTGCCTCATGCGAGATTGCAATAAAGAGCGTAATTATGTTTTTCTTTTCAGACATAACCACCTCCTGGCGTGCCAAGTTCGGCAGGTACGTTGCTCTATGTAGATGTGGATATGAGAGATTTCATTTTACAGTTGCAAAATATATCAATAATAAAATGACAAGATACAGATGTTTATCACGGACTTACAAATGACACCGCCATTTATAAATGACACTTCCACTACAGTGATGAGGATGCAAGAATCACCCAAAATCCCCAGTGGCATTTTCCTCATTAGGAGCGGAAGGAAGGAAATGCGGACTAATAGCTTTCTTCCTGAATGCCAAGTCTGTAGTATTCATAAACCTCTCTAATCTCATTCATTGGCAGGGATATGATTACACAAATTCCTTCCTATAAGGAAACATCACTTTTCTGGATGTCTTTTGAAGGTGCCTGCAAAGTGGGGAAATTCACTAGCTAAAGAAAAATAATACAACATACTTATAATTAAGGATTGGTGGGAAATCAAGTACTCCTTTTCTTCATTATGATCAGTGACAATTCTGAGCATTTGTCACAAAATCGATTAATTTGAAATCTGGCTAGGGGTTCTATTAAGACTAAAAGCACGTAGCATACAACTGGTCTCAGATATGACGATGTGATCCAAAGAATACTCTTGTTGATAAATATGCACTCCATGTGCACGTTGCCATATTTCTAAGATTTGTTGTGCTGATTTCGTATGGAAGGCATGAATATGGCCTGTATCAAGTTAGTACTATTAACCAAGTCGTGGCACAATTAAAGGTGACAGGACACTTCTGGCTGAATCTTACAGTATTGAACATGTGCATGAAAAGCATTAAAACTCCTATGATATTATTACAGATCTCGTGTAAGTGTGCCATGTTCCATGTGAATATATGCACAGATGATGTCAGTATGGGTTGTTTTTCAATCGGGGTACGCTCTGGAAAGTGACACGAGATCCAAAATACCAGAAATACCATACATATATGTGGAAAAAACGTTATACAGAATGATTAAACATACTGAGACTGACCTACAGTAGCGAAAAAATTATTCAAATCGGTTAATAACTGCCCGAAAAAAAATTTATTTGTGTCATTTTGACCAAAATTGACCGTCTCATTTGCAAATTAGGCAAATATCGCTTCAGATTTTTCAGTCCTGACCTAACAGTAAGTTTTAACCAATGTGAATATCCTTTCAACATGGTCCCGAGAGTTCAACATTAAAATTACATGCAACAGCTATGATTAATCTCTTCAGAATCCTGCATTGAATACTTAAAGGTCACTTCCGTCAAATATTGTCCTCTCCGAAACTGGGTCGGCTAAAGCAGTGATAACATCGAATTAAGAGTTTTTTTATTCTACAGAAATACTCCTTAAATAGATTAGACAACGTTTTTTTAAGTTTTTCATTTAAATTGTACCAACTGCGCGATACTCGTAGCACGGAAAACGCCGAAAACAGCTTTCCGTCAAATCATGTCCTCTCCGAAAAATGAGGAAAAATGGCTGTTATTTCCTTACAAAAGGATTTACCTGACTTTAAAGACTTTGAAATTGTAGGGCTAATAGGTTTTGAGACACTGACAATGCATATCTCACTATCATTAATGCTTATGCTGAATTGAGCCTGTCAAATGTCATTGTCCTCTCCGAACCAAAAGTTGGGTTTTTTGGTGGTATCATATCCAAGGGCATAATCTTGCTAATTGCTGTCCCTAGCCATTGATATTTAGTATGTGCACAATATGCAATGTAATTTGTCATTTTGAGTTATTTTTAACTGCTCAAATGCTCAAGTGCCACCTTCTGTGGATCCTCAGAACATGGTTGATATACATCTTTCTTTTTCAATTGCTTAAAGAGAGATTTAAATACTACACTACCTTGCGATGTTCTCATGGTTGTTTTGCCTTGTTATTTCCTTTATAGTTAGTTCATTCAAATTAATTTAATCATTACCTGGTACACCCTAACATATGAATGAAGCCGTTCTACTCTTTAAGGGCGGAGAGGACAAATGTTTGACAAGCTAGAAAAGCAATTGTAGTTTTCTGCTTGTCTTTGCCTTAAACAATATTGCTCGGTTAACTGGATAGATACTTATGAGAAATGTTCAAGTAATATAATAAGTGCCATTAATATGCCTGAATGAACAAGCAATGCATATATATAATATGTAGTATACGTCCCACAAATTTCTGCAGAAATGACAAATCTGTAGTGCCAATAAGAACTATTGTATTTGTGAACATATATAGCTTTAATCACAATTTTAAAGAAAACAAAAAGGTATCCTTTGTCACCTAATTCTATGACGAAAATTGTGTTTCAAGGTCTGATTCATCCACAACTGCGAGAAGTATGCCACAGAGACTTTATAATTGTCATGTCAAAATAAGTGTCCTCTCCGAATGAATTTATGCTGTCATATTTGTTAAATTCAGCGGGTCATACCATGACTATCAGTATGAATAAACTGTTGAAATTTGGTGGAGTTGTTCTATTTTTTCTTGCAGACCAGTCAGTCTGTGAAAATGTTGGGTCAAAGGCAGATAGGAGTTGCTATGTAGAAGATATAGTATTGTTATCGGAAAATTGGTTCCCAAAATGTTTCTTTTTCTTGGTATAGACAAAGTGCTTGGCCAAAATTAAGCAAGTAAGATTATTTTTCATCGCCATATGTCTATCTACCAACTCAGCATAAGCCCATACAACGAGGAACGCTATAAACCAGCAATAGAGGGATGGGCATGATAGTTGTTTTTGGTCAAATTCATCAATACCACAACACAAAATGTCAAATAAAAAAAAATTCAGAACACTTGTAGCCCTAAAATTTTCAGAAATTCAAGGCATGATAAATTGCAATAGAAAAAAATTTATTTGGTGAAAAATAAAAGACCCTTATTTTTGACCCCCTTGAGACAAAACCATGTACCCCGATTGAAAAACAACCCGTATTGCAATACTGACATCACTATTGGCACTCCAAGCTTGAGTGTTGATTCCACCTGCTACCAACAAGTCAGGCTTATGGGCTGTCTAAGTGTGAATAACAATTTACTAATCTGCATTCATTGGTATGGTTGTTTGATTCAGTTGAAGCGGGTGAAACTGATATGTCTTAGCCACTTGCTTGATCCATCATGGACATTCATGGTGTCCTGTTGTGAAATTTCTCCTTGAGGGCAGCACCTTGTGGCTTTTCAGCCTTTTAGGTGAGATCTGCGCCAAAGAAACTGTTCAGAATTAATGACTGGAATGGGGATGATGGGGAGATTTTTTGGAGGTGAACGTGGCGGTTGTGCATGGGCATACCAGAGGACGAGAAATGGGGAGGGGGGTGATAGTTGCTCCCCAAAAATTTGGGAAAAGGCCAGACAAGGAGGCTAAGAATTCGATCATCAAATAAACATTATTGGAAATCAGTGGTAAGGATGCCTCCAGGCAAACCCTCCCCCCCTTAGGTCTTAAATTCTGAATGGTTTCTGAGTATATTATTTTTGCCATGACAGAGCAGCACATGACAACCTCTCAGACCAACAAATGAATGTGAGAGTGATTGAATTTGTTTTGTTGTAAAAGTGCTAAAACTGATAGCAGTTATACACAAAATCCATGCATTATATATAGCTAGATATTGTAACTTTTGGATTTATTCAAAACATCAAACTGAATAATCAATGTTGAGCAACAATCTAACAGCTTATTGTGGATTTGTAATGGTGTGATCAGTATGGTTCCAAGTGACACAACAAAAACTGCGAATATACCAACTGTGAAATCGTTATGCTGATACTGACATCACAAGAGCACTGTGGCAGTTGAAAAGAACATGGCACACTAATACGAGATCTGTAATAATACAATGCAATACATGTTGAAAGATTATGAAGGTGTTACACCTGTATTCCACCACTGAGAGATGTTTTCTAGAGCTGAAATAATGTTTTCTTTTCTCATGTTTATGTTATTTTTTGCCCAATTTTTCAGATTTAAGCTCAAATTAAACTCAATTAATGACAATAATGCTTGCCGTGCACAAAACATGCTACAATCCCAGCTTGATACCAGGCATCGAAGTACCACTCTAAACACAGGGTGGTCAAGATGACAACTCTAGAGTGGTAATTCCTGGTGCCTAAACCGACAACTCCTTGAGTAAAAATTACTAAGAGGTTGTCAATGTGACAAATATTGGATTAGTAAGCTGTACCACTCTGGTAAGACCCCAGTCACACTATTGCGATCTGGAGGGGGCTCTTACTACGATCTGAAACGCATTTCAAACTCAGTAAGGTCTCACAGAACTAGTTGGAGACGTACTGGAGATGCAGCAGAAACTTGTTGAGGTCCTGGGAGAAGCCCCAAGGCCCTCCAGAACGCCACTGCTCTGCGCTTGTTTTGTGTATGCACAAAACAAGCGTAGTGTGTTGGCGACCTGGTCAAAGCTCAGAGGAAGCCCCCCACCAGCTCTGTGGCAATGCACTGAAAGCTCAAAGGTCGTAGCTGCAGCATGGACATCGCACTGCAAGCTCTGCTGAAGCTGCTTGACACACGCACTAGAAGCCCAGGAGATCATAGTGAGTTAGCACTTAGGTCGTAGTTAGAGCTCTGGGAACTGCTCCTGAGCTTGTTCAACTCATAACTGTTCATTTTTGATTGATTTTCAGCGATTTTGCCGCGATTTGTGATACAATTGAGCCCCCCTGAGGTCGTGTTAAGATCCCCTATGTCTGACTGCGGTTTTAACGAAGCTACCAGATGGTGATCAAATTGACTACCTTTCAGACACTTACGTAGTCAACATAGTCATTTTGATTATGATAGAATTGTCAAAATGATTTTCCAGGAAGTCACTACCAAAGTTTTGCAACCATTACTACCTAAAGTAGTAATAAACTTGTCACAGTGACAATCAAATGTTTAGAGTGACTGCGCACATTTGAAGATCCCTCCGAGACTGCAATAAAAGGTGCAATTAGATTCTCCCATTTCAATTTGCAGAGCAGAATTTGTGCCTCACGAGTTTCTTTACAGGTGATTTCATTACCATGCGATTCTTGTCATTCATACTTGGCAGTGAGGAATCAATGCTAAACCAGCACTTACTACGTTTCATAAATCAAATGTGTGACGTTTTGTTGTTTCTAAACCAACCAGATTAACTGAAAATGACATGTATTTGGTGGGTCTAGAACCTAAGAATCGCGTACTAATGAAATCACCTGTGTAAATCAGCCTTCAGCTGTGGGTGACAACTGGCGAAAGTGCTGGTGGAATACCTGCAAATGCAAGCAGGAAGCATACAGGGTTGAACAGCAACTGGAATATCAATGCTTACGCATTCGCTTGCTTGTCAGGACAAAATATCATTATTCCGACGATACTCTTCTGTGATTTTAAAATATTCATATTTCTCAAATATAAAAGCTAAGGGACCGTTCAGAATTTATGACTGGGGGGGGTGGGAGTTTTGCCCGAGGGGGTACTAACTTTTCACACGTGTTTCAAGGGGGGTATTAATTTTTGACAACACTTCCAAGGGGAGGGTAATAAATTTTAACAAAGAATTTTTTTATAAAACCCGCATAAACTAACTTTATCCGCGCTTTTTTACGCGCAAAAGTCCGCGAAATGGCGCGAATCTGTACCGCGTAACCATGTATAACACTAAATATGTGTGTATTCATTTATATGTCGAGGGGGGGGGGTACTAAAAATACGCATCAAACCTAGGGGTGGCCTAAAAATCCACATGAATCTCAAGGGGGGTATCAATTTTTGACGGGAAGTTCTGGCAAAACTCCCACCCCCCTCCCAGTCATAAATTCTGAATGGTCCCTAAGGAAACATATCACCAATAGTTGGGTGCTGTGCCATTACACTAGTCAACAATGATTCTGCTACCTGATGAAAAATACCTCTCAAAATCCTGACATTCTCGAAAAAATCTGATTTAAAATTCTGGATCAGCATGACAAATTAGGTTTATAGAAGTAGTTTTCCTCGGGTAGCAGATGGAAAGTTTTTTTTTTGTTGACCTGTGTTAGTTGAAAAAAAAAGCCACCAAAAGGTAAACATCTTGTACCTGGGCTTTCTGCATGATCAAGTTAGCTGCTGTATGCATTATAAGAATTATTCCACCTTTACACTCTAACATGTCTTATTAACCACTATATCAGGTGAGTGCCAAAGTCCATCACCGCCTGCATGTTGTGACAAAATAGGCATTGATAATTTAATTTAATAATGTATATCTAAAAATGATTAAAAATCACAATTATGCTAAATCATACAGACACGAAAAAGAGGGAAAATAAGGAAAGGGATTAATATCACAAATTTACAAAGGCTATCAAACGGTATTAAAATAGAATAGCATATGTCTAATTGTCTATCAGAGTACATTGCCATCTGCCCTGCCATTAATCCACTAAATGATTAATTTTACAAGCATCAGAATGAATATACACAGGCAAGCATATACACTCAGTACCTAATGTAATTTGTCAAATTTTATAGCTCATATATCAAAGTGGAATGGTTCCTGTGCGTATTCTAAATCATTTGAGTCTGCCGAGAGAGACAAACAAGTAGAGTGTAAATGATCACCCCATAAGTTGTGATACTAAAGTGGTATGATGGTCGTTGTGCATTTAGAACTGGTCTCTCCATTTTTATCTTATGAATTATTTCTATGGAAAAATTTCGAAGTCATGATATATGCATTTTTCCTCGGCTTACTTCAGACATCCAGGCAAATTTTTAAAATTGTTTTTTTTTGTGAATTAAGAAAGAGGATACGCAAATTAAAGAATCTTTGACAAAGCTGCTTAAGCGCTTATCTTGAAATATCAAGTTTGTCTATTTTTGTACATTTTCTTTTGCTATGTTGTCTTTTGTAGCAAAAAATACTGCAATAGATTTTCCTAAGCCAGATAAGAACTCTTCAAATGATAGAGTGGGTTATGTTAGCTTTTTTTCAATTTTATGACGATTTTGACCATTTGTCAACAACTCAAAATATTTTACTTTAGACCACTAGTACAAGAGAGATATTCTAAAAAGGCATGCATCCTGACGATGGTGATGGGCCCAAGGAATAGTCTCATAAGTCAACTATTATGCTTGATTCTGCGTAACAGTTCCAAATGCGTATCACATGATCTTAATTCATGACCAACTCTGTTGCCATGCGTAGAACATGAATGCGCTCAATCTTGGCTCGATACAGACGTCAAAATGCTGCCCAAATTTGAAGAACCCCTGCAAGATTACAATAAAGGGTGCAATTAGATTCTTCCATTTCAACTCATATAGCAGCATTTGGGAATCCTGTGCCTGATACTGAGTGTGAAGAACATATTTTATAGCCTTCAGTTGTAAATGACAACAAGTGTGAAAAAAAGATAATTGTGTTGCTCGAATTGGATTTGCCCTTTTTATCCAGCTGGCCCTGTCTCAGTTGTTTCCTCTGTAACTTCAGAATAACTAGTAGTGTATAACCTTTTTAACTGGAGTGTACACTGCTTATACCAGCCCTGAACACGTAACAACCAATAGTTTTCGGTTTGATAAAATTAGCTTTGCTAATAGACCTATCAGCAGCATGATATTTATTATCTTATGACATGATTAAAAATCATATATGGTGTCCATACCAGATCATTTCACCACACTAAAGTACATTACATTTTTAGGTTGTGATTCCATGTTTGGAATATAATCCACGAAATACATGTTTCAGGAAAAAAAGAAAGTGTAGCAGACATGCATGACAAATGCACAAATGTATCAAATAAGTGTTAAAGGTATCATCACCGAATGATATACAGGAGAGCTCATAATAAAGTATCATTTCCTGTCAGAAGTGCGCTGTTTACCTATTTTTCCCTCCTTTCTCCTATCCATTACAAATCTCCTTACAACTATCTTTGACACCTCATCACACCCTTACCACTTGTTAAAAACACCATTAGGTGAGCCAGCAATGCAATTGTTCAAGACCTACCTCATAGGCGTATTGGACGTGCAATTTAGTACCATTTCAAATGAAATTGCCTGGAAATCATTGATTTTCAATAGTTTTTATTTAATCAGCTGCCTGAATTTTTTTAGCCTTTTTGCCCTAATCTCACTGTTTCCCAAACTTTTGTGGGGGCGACTGCCCCCCCCCCCCTGCCCCCCCTCCGGTATGTCTATGACCTACCTCTTCGTAGTATATTTTAATTGACAGTACTATTTATAATTCACACCAGACTCTTATATTTGCACATAGTTTATATTGTAAATGTTTTATCTTTATCTCATATTCTATTGTATTGTCAGCTTGTAGAGCAAAATGGATTTTTACACTATACAAAATAAATTTATTTTAATTATCGTTTATGCAAAAAGCAAAAATCAGCCATCAAATTGGCTGGTGTCGCCAAAAAAGGAGAAAAAGGGGGAGGAAGTAATTTGGGGGGAGCCAAGGGTGTGAAAGGTTACAGTAGTGGCTGATTCTTCCTGCCTGCTTGGGTAGTCATACTTTTTTGGTTTGTACTGTATGTCCATAAAGGTACATTGCCATCCCCAATTCCATGAGCCGGCCAGATAATTAATGTTACAAACAGTAGACCGAGTATCCATATATTTGTCAAATTTTGGTGCTCAAAAAGCAAAATGAAATGGCTCCCTTGTGTTTGCTAAATCATTTGAGTCTACTGAGTGTCTAACAAAGTTTCGAAGTGTGAATGAGCACTTATATTGATACAACACAGGTGAAATTATTTGAGCCAAAATTACTAATAATATGGCAGTGTCTGATGAACCAGCTGATACATTGCAGAATTATATGAACATACATAAAATCTGCTCTGGATCAAAGGCTGTTCTCTCATTCAAAGGAATTTCCTGATAACCCTTTGAGGCCTTCTCCCAATCATTGACCTGGTAGAATGAGTGTGCTGTAAGCATAATCGGCTCAAGTTAAGTATCAACCTATTAGTGACCTCCCTGGACTGAATGAGCCACAGGATTGGCTTATTCTCAGTTGTTCACACCTTTTCAACCAATCCTGCTATTTATTCAGTTGGGGGAGGTCACTACTTGTTGGATTCTTAACTTGAGCCGGTAATAACACAGCATTAATTTTCAAATCATAGAAATATTTGATATTAAGCTGTGGCATCAATCCTAACATTGTATTCACCTGAACACAAATTAATGTAGCAAAAATTGTGATAGAGCTATTCATAAGAAAATTAAATCAAAGGTTTTCAAAATAATAATGGCTGCCTAAGGTGAGAGTGCATGCAATAAAGGGGGCATTAACTTTTTTGTACCAGATATTTTACAAAACCAAAGTGGAAGATATGATAGAAGATTCCTGTGAATCTTTTTCTTTTGTTGTCTATCTTGGCATGTAAGTTTCTGACTTTCAAAGGCAAATCAGGCATTTTTGAAAGATTGAAATGAGGTTGTATAAAAAATGATAATGGAAATTGCACATCAAATTTTAATGATATTTTGCATTATGCTATTTTTACGATGTTGGCCTGTATACCTTCATGATAATTCATGTGCATGAGTAAAGTCATTATTCATTGTGTCATTATATTATATTGCTCTTGTAAGCACCATTGACATCGGCCAAATCATATATGACCACTTTTGACGGCAATTTGCCAAGGGCATATCTGAATATTTCAGTAGTATCCAGCTTAATGGCTCCTATGCTGACATTTTCAAATGACAGTTCTTGGTAAGTAATGTAATTGTTCCATTTGATTCCTATAAAACAAAATAGCATTGCTCCCAAGTGAGCCATCCATCAATTTTGACACTTATCATGATATAATCTAGTAGTCAGTGACCAAGGGTAATGTTTTGCCCTGAAGGACGATTTCCCTGGTATTACAGTTGCCTACTGAATAATGCATATAGCTTGAATTTAGCATGAAAATGAATTTTTACTCAAGATGCAGTGATGTGAGCAGAAACATTAATTTCACTTTTTAAGTTATTCCACTAATCGATTTCCATTCTCAAACACAACAAGCATATCTCTGTTCACAATTAAAGTACTAAATTGCACAAATGTAATATGGCATCACATGACAAACATTTTTTATATACAGCTTGAACACACTAACGCCACTCTATAACCTATTCTATGCACAGTTGGATGGGAGAGATTTGTTCCAAATATGAGAAATATCTAAATGATATTTTGATTACAATGAAAGAATACAAAATATACACATTTTTATCATGGAGTTAGAGTAGACAAGGCCACTTATGACACTACCATTCAGATCTGAGGAAGTTCCATCATCTGCAAGAATTACCTATAAATCCCCAGTGGCTTTTTCCTCATTAGGAAGCAAAGGGAAGGAAATGTGGACTAATTGCAATCTGTTTTGCTGCTCCTGAATGCTGAGCCTTAACTCAAATTCATCTTGAAAACACTAAACTTGGACCATACTCTGCATGCAAAGTTATTTCATATCATCAATTAGTTTTCTTTTGTATTTCATATTTGCAAAATCATGGGTTCCTGACAACTTTGTATGAGTAAGGTTTTCATCCTCCCCTTATAGTGCATTCAAAATTAATGAGGCATTTTTGTCATCAAATACGATCTTACAGCTACAGTGTAATAAAGATTAGGGTATATAGAATCTTGCATCCCAACTTCTCAAAGTTAAACACAGTCTACCTTAAGAGTAATACAGCTGCTCTTACAGTGCAAGAAGACCAAATGGAAACAGCAGAAAGTAACACAATTAAGAAATACTATACCATGTCATAGTATACACCACAATTAAGAAAGTAGATTACTCTATACCATCATCATTGCCTTTCTAATTGCATATGGATACCTGGAGATATATATTTTTCCTCTCACTCCCACTGTGTAATCAACAACCTACTAATTATCCCGCTGATCCAAAGCTAATAACATCTGAGAGCTTATAGTAACTGTAATCTCTATATATGGCAATTATTTGTGCAATTGTATATTATTATATAGCCGATCAACAAAGCTTTCACTAGCTGCTCATTTTATACATCCCATACGTTATTATATTAATAACATTCATCACATTTTTCCCTGACATCATGTTATGACTTTTCAAAAGTTGCTGTAAAGAAAGTGTAGTTCATTTTTCAATAAAAACGAACAGCTGTTTTACATCAAAAGTATATAGCACATACGTCATTTTGTTTTGCAATGTTTTTTCTTCAAAAGATCATTTACAAATGAGGTAGCATGGAAATATATTATATTATCTCTTGATCCTCCCAAAAGAATAAAGGACATGAATTTGTAACAATCTGACACATATAATCATAAAAATAGGCCTTGACAAAATGGATGTGACGAAGCTCATTAGCACACGGCTGGCATCAAAAGTGATAAGGAAATTGTAGCAACATGGAAGGCTGCAATTAAGGGTGCCATAAAGTTTTTTCTTTCCCTTTTCAGCTCCATCACCATGCTTTGCTTTCTTCTGAACACATCCTTGCTGAGATTATGACTTCTGAACTTTTATGCTTATATTTTTTTTGGTGAGCAATGCATTTTGGGTACACTAGCAATTGTGCAGCGTATGAATTACGTAGGTAAATTCTATGTATGAAACTCACAAAAAAAGCCGATTCGTAGTACGTACGTACATTTTCGTACGAATTTCGTACAAATTCATAAAATTTCACACAGGTGCATTTCAGTTACTTTGGCCATTTTAATGCAATATGGATATCACAAATGGTTTAAGTTTAGACCTTCAATTGGCCTATCTAAAAACAAAATCAGCAAATAAGTCAAGATAAAGCCCAAAAACCAACTTAACATGCATGAAATCCACACGAAAATTTACGTATGTTTTACGTACGTAGATTTTCGTACGTATTTCATACGTGAAAACAACCAATTTACGTACGAAACTCACAAGAAAGAGCTACGTACGTTTCACATAATGAGTGAATATTACTGTGCAGGCCCCCTCACAAATTGGTTGAACTACCCGGCGATTCTGAGCATACCAGAGCAACGAAAAAAAAAAGAGGAAGAAGAGCTTCATAGTATTATGCCCTGAAAAAGAAATGCCCCTGCAGATTGTAACTAACCTTTCTAATTTGTGGAGATGGTCCACCTTTCGTTGTGTGGCTGAACTCTTTGAGGATTTCAGGTCCGAGAGGATTTTGTCGGCAGCTGACTTGGGTTCTGGACAAATGTCTCTTCTTTCTGCTAATTCCGAGACATCAGTGAGGTGAGCCTGGGTATCCATTTCCTTGGTATCCATTGCCTTGGCAAGGTAGAGTAATGAAGATCAAGGTAGAAGTTACTTGGCTTAGTGTAATCCAAAAATATTAACTGACCACAAATGTAAGCACTCAAGTCATAATGGAGTCAGTTTGTTATATGGTAATCCAACAAACAAAAATCAAAACGAGTGAGGCAAATGGTTGGCCTAGAACAATGACTTTCTCTGTATAATTATATGGTAATCCAAATTCAACAATTAAAGGGACCGCGCAAATTGTTAGCCGAGTACGATATCTTTCTTTGGCTAATTCTTACTCCTGGGATATCATGTAAAAGAGACCACCCAATCAAGATTATTTAATCTTAATATCTTCCTTTGATTATAATAATCCACTTTTAGCACTGTTTCATCTGAAGGAAAAGGATTGTTGTGGCAGTTGAAGAGTCAAGTTTTATTTTCAACTAATATTATGGTAAGAAACTTAGAATCATGGATACTCCATTGTTACTCGTACTCGGCCAAAAAGTCAAGTATACACTGCCGACTTCCTTTTACAGGTCGCAGAGAGAACATCCGTGAGTCAGGAATCTCAACAATCTGTTGTCCTAGGGGCCAAGAGGTCCGGGCTCGTCTTCCCTTCCAAAGTTAATCACTGACCATGATTGAGAAGAACTCATTGATTTACAGGAAGCTCTAGTCTATAAACAGAATGCTCCATTCTGGGTGTTATTGGTTGTATGAGTGATCCACAAAGTGACTGCTAATCAACAATTGAATAACAATTTCTCAGTCACAGCTTTCACGGGTCTCAGTGTTCTCACTGTTCTGTGCTATAAGTTTAAAGCATTTTCTTTAACCACTTCAAGGGAAATCTGTGAACAGATACCAAGCATATATTCATGTGATGTATTTAATCAAAATAACGTAATTGAGACACACAGACTGAAGAAAAAATCTTCAAAATACACACACTTTTACTCACACACATTGTATATAATAACAAGGGAAAGGGGTTCTGGAATGACGATAAACTGAAGAATGTAATTTGTCTAATAGTTTGGTACTACTTTGGAATTACAGTAACTGCAAATAAAATTGTGTGGCAAAGTCCACAGCTGGTATGCCATTTAAAGAGAACATAAAATGGTGCCTTAGTTAACAACTATTTCATGACCTGCTTGTATTCTATGACTAGATTCATGTTGCACTTAATTGTATCTTGAAGTACAATTTTGTAAACCAGGAGTGATCCCACTTGTTAAAAAAAAACATTTCATCACTATCAGAAAAAGTTGTTCTTAGAACTGTTATATTCATTATTCACCGGTATATCTCACTGAAAATCTGTTATGTTGATTAGATGAATTTGACTATCCAAGCAGCAGATTTCTGACTGTGCTTCATTTTAATAAACCTAATAGGGTGATGGATGCTTATCTCGTCTGTATCGATTCTGTCCAAAATAGCCCTTCCTTAATTTCAGATAATCAGGTTGATAGGGCCAGTAGTACAATTACAAGCAAGCAGTACTTGTGTCAAACATATTAAAAGCTTCTTGAGAGAACTGGTATAGATGTGTTGCAGTGAACTAAAGAAAGATTTCTGAAGAAAAGTTCAATTGTTAGCTTGTTCGTATACACCAAACAAGTGAGGCGGTGTTGAACAATATATGACAGCAATTGAGAATACATTGACCACGTTTCCCCAATACTAGTTTCTTGTTGCAGCCAAGATATGGACAATAGCAGCTGTGAGAATCAATTTCTTTTGATTCCTTTTCTACAATACTGGCAAATTACATTTAGAGAGGCTGTGACACAATTCCCACAGCATATATGCACAAAGCCAAGTGTCTGATGTAATGGAAGAATATTGTCATCTTTTCTCTTCAAAATATTCTTGGTCAATGTATGCTTGCTTTTAGATGAACACTGTTGTAAGATGTTTCACAGTAGCTCACAGTGTGTAGATTTTAAGAGTAGCAAATTCCTCTTTTATTGAATGCAGTGTGTGTCAATCTTCACTTTCAGGACTTCCTTTGTAAAATATTCCTACTCTGACTTGCGTAGTACAATGTGCCAACATTGCAAAAATATACTTTTATGACACAGATTTCCTATTTGCTATGTTACATGTTTGACGAAAATGCACTCATAAAGATCCTCTGCCTTCCCTAAGACTATATTTAAGGAACTTCTTTCTTCACAGACAATGTCAGACATGGCGACATAATAACACCATTTTGTGAGCATTATGTCATCTGGAGATTATCACCTGGTTGGCTGTGAATATCACTGTTTACAGTCAAAATATCAGGGCCTATGATATTGTAAAAAATACCACCCTTCAAGGGCGATATTTTTTAACAATGGTTATGACATCACCGGCATTTCAGATGCCTGATGACCTCACAAACCAAGCAATAGCCAAAACAATAGGATTGTGATATCACCTCCATTGTTGCTCCATGGTGACGTCACATTTTTGTAATGGCAGAAAATAGTCCCTCTTTATAATTGAAAATTTGAGGTAAAACCAGGTGATAAAAACAAAATAACCACGCGTCAGGGCATTTCGTACAATATCACTCGCTGTTGTGTGAATATTAATTCACACAACAGTTCGTGATATTGTTACTCAATCACCCTGACTTGGGTTGTTTTGTTATAATACATCTGCTTCACTGCACAGTGTGAACGACTGCTAAGTAAAAGCGAATCACAATTTATTTCAATACACTTCTGGGGTCCTGTATTAAAAAAAAAAAAATTCTGCTAATAACACAGACCTGTGAGACATGAACCTTTTCTTATAAGGTCAAAAAACTGGAATTAGAGATTTGTGTCAATTACCAGTGATTTGGACAAATCGCTCTGATTTTAAATGTTCATATGTTCACAAAGATGGCCAACGGTGCAGCATGAGCAAATCACCTTGTCAATCAATCCATCATCTGTTAAGACAGCTCCAAAATGAAAAGGGAAAGCTTAGCCCAAAGCTGCGGTAATTGACACAAATCTCGAAGGTAGTTTTTTTTTTCGACCTTATAAGAAAAGGGTCAACTCACAAGACTGAGTTTAACATTATGCAAACAGTACTATCTGACAATTCTATTCTGCAATTTACAACATTTCCTCAGATACTTTAACTTTAAACAGTTGCCTATTTGATGTCTATAGGAAGGAATATCTGTCAAGATATGAGTTATGGGCACCAGTGTGTGAGCATGAATGCCAAATATATGTGCCACAGATAAAGGACACACAACCAAAGCAGGCACATCTTTGCTGACTTCGTGATAAGTCACAGCTGGTGTGACACCAATAGAGGAGCTACAGTTACATATTGATTTTCAGACACAACTGTGTTAGTAATGAAACCTAGTAATAGAAAGGCTTACCTACAACCATTTCAAACAATAAGAATAAACAATACTTGTCAGAATTAAAAAAGCTCAACCCACTTCGTGCATCTTTATAAGACATAATAACAATCTTTTATGACTATTGATAAATCTACCAACTATGAACTGAAAGGAAAGAGATATACAGTGGTCCTTGCACTATGGGATGACCGTTCTGCGGTCATGAAGCTGTCGTTTGTGGGCATTGCGTCTCTGCTAAGGTGTGAAATGCACTTAAAAAGCTCCTTCGACCTAATGCAGAAGATTCGCAAAAAGGTGAGCCAATCTAACAACACGAGGTTTATTATAGAGAGGTATATAACTACATTTATACCATGTATCAAACATTTCAATTTGAATCAAATTTATGAGTAACAAAACAACCTCATGTTAGTTGTGAAATAAGTTGATATATTGGTACATTGATTTCTGTCATCAACATCTGATAATAGTTAAAAGTCATGAAGCTGCAACATTATGTTTTTTGCATCTATTCATTATATTTTTGTGCAATCTGGATATGATGACAGACTTTGACAATTATAATTTTCAAGGGTCAGTTCCACCTATTCTTACAAATCAATTATTCAGATTCAATCCGTGTTGCCTTTTGTTGCCTCTTTCAAAAACACCATAATTTACCAAATACTTTCTTCTTCTTTGGCATTGTCATCCAGGAGTGAAACAGGCACTCTAACAGTCACTATTGGAATTTTTAAAAAATTAAAATAACAAAACAACAACAAAAACAGGAATTTGACGGGGATGTATTGTGAGTTGACTTCAACAAACACAAACATAACATTAACATAATAAATTTGCAAAGCTTTAAAGAAATGGCTTAAAATAGTGTAGATGTTCATTTGCATAAACAGACGTATATCTATAACACCAAATTGCAGAAGTTATGTACCAATTTGTGATATTGCTTCAACTTGGTAAATATATCCAGATCGAGAATGTAGTTGACGTAAAGATCCTTGAAAAAAGACACTTTTTCCTTATAATAAATCCCTATTTGTTTCTAGTCCAATTAGAAAGACTTATTGATATAAAGCAATTGATGAACAGTGTATTATGAGGGACTTGTCTCATCCATGATGTTGTGCTGAGCTCAGCTGGGCTTGAAATGCTCCTGGATGCAGGAGAACAGAATGTTTTATGTTGTGGCAGCAGCCAGGCAAGTCAATGGCAGCGTCACTGAAGCAGCTATGGATGTCACTGCATTTAGCTTGGGAGAGGGAGGGGGAGGGTTCTGGTGCAAAATTGTCTTGCAATTTTCAAGGAAGAATACTATTAGGCCTAACAGATATTGAATAAATTGCTACCTACCTAATAGCATGTATCCTTGCTAATAAGCAGTCATTTTCTTATTTAAGGTTATCAGTGTAATGACGTTTTAAACGGTAGCTGACTTGATGAATGCCAATCAGGAGAGTGATATTGAGAAGGCCATGTATTAAACAGAGCATATCCACTGCTGAGCGCAAAAAGGGACTTAGTGGCACTAAGTCCCTTTTTGAATTATTGTATTTTTTGAAAGTTCAAGGCCTTAGGATTAATATCTGTGAATATTAGAACAAAGTGAGTTAAACTAAAGGAGATATAGCAGGTCAAAGTACAGGATGCCACTATTTTTGAAGGGACCATCTCAGATCTATGTTACAAGCTCCAAATGATGAAAGACTTAACATTGAAGGTCCCTAACTAAAGGGACAAAAATACCCAGCCAAGTGCAATTTGTCATCAGTTATTGTGTACTGCAGTGGTGGAGCTTCTAAGTTTCTGGAGGGGGCCACAGGCAAGTTGGACTTGCAGAGATACTTTCCCATATAGCAGGAGTACCCTCCTAATTGACCTCCAATATTAGGAGGGTACTCATACCAAAGAGGAGGTATCTGTGAGTACAATTTACAAATCAAGTATATATACTTTCCCCTCTTGATACACAGTAGCTACACCAGAGAGGCAGCAGCCACTAAACCATGACAACTGGGTCAACTGGTCATGGTTGGGTGACTGGGGACCATCTCCAAAGCACACCTGGAGCATATCCCATAGAGATTTCCTTCAGGAAATTGGTCAAATATAGCCTAAGTTTATGAAGATCTGGGATCATATCATAGAAGTGTACAAACACACTGTATGAAAACATAAGATATTCAACTTCTCACTACTCCTATGATGTTCACATTTTATGAAAAGTGTAGTAATCCTAATAAGCAAGGAAGAATTAGTTTGTTGTTATAGACATTTTTTTTTTGTGACAAAAAATATTTATAACAACTATAATTAGGCATGTCCAATCATGAGGTAACATGCATTAGGTTTGTCAAATCACAGTACCCTGTCAGCATGCCTTGGCGGTCCAACGTCGGCCCAGCGTCAGTCCGATGTCAGTAGCATCGGACCAGCTTTGGGCCGACGTTGGACCGCCGAGGCACGCTGATAGGGTAGGTACATTGGAGGTATAGATGTGACTACACATACATAGGAAATCAATTGAATATTCGGAAAATAGAATATGTGTTTGAAGAAACCTCATATTTCACACAAAGGTCCCTACAATTCTTTTTTTTTAAAAGAATTTCTTGTTAAGGTTTTGTTGTACTTTGTTGTCTCTGCCATTAGAAAATGTAGCCAATGCAGTAAGGGACTTAGTTCAGCTAAGCAACTTTTTACCCAACGCAAAAAGGAGCATAGTGCTGTTATGCACCTTTTGGCACTGGAATTTACTTAACAATGATAGTAAAAATACTAGCTCTAAGCTCCTTTTTGCTCCGAATAACTGCAAAAGCCAGTCGGCGCAAAAAGGAGCTTAGTGCATTTATGCTCCTTTTTGCGCAACTGATAATACTTTGTTTGATGCAAGAAGGAGCATTGGTCTTATTTCATGAAAAATAATCATTTTTATATAAATATTTTCATATTTATATGTATGTAAAAGTCAATATTGATATACATACCAAAAATTATTCAAATCTGACAAGTACTTATCGAGCCAGAACAGAAAACAACGGTTCAAAATAAAAAGGCCTTTTTCTCAAAATCACATTTTTGCACTAAGCTCCTTTTTGCGCCGAGCGGTCGATATAATAGCCTTACCCTTGTTTACAAATTGCTTAATCAGCCAACACAATTCCGGCATTAACTGACACTTGAGTAACAATTTACCCCATCAAAACACCTGATATCATTTACCACAAAATTGCTATCTTGATAACAGTGATGGGAAATTAATGGACTAGCTCTTTTGGACAAAATCTTGACACTAACTAGGATTTTAAGAGAGATCTAAAGGTGTTATAAGTCATGTTGATCTTTTACTCAACTAACAAGAACACAAAAACATTATGTATATGCGATCCTACTCATTAAATACACATAACAACGAGACTGCCAAATAATAATTTTGAAATCAGGAATCTCACACAAGAGCTAAGGGGGAGCAGATGAGGTGTGTATCCATTGCATCAGTGCAACACTTTATGGTCACCTTGTTGAGAAAATGACACTCTACGGTGGCTACTATCACACAGTCTTTACTGTGGCATTTATTCACTGCCGGAGTAATTTTTTTCCAATTCTAGCTTTGTAAAAAGAACAGTAGTTCCTATTTGCAGGTCTGACAACAATGCACAATTTGGAATTGCATGGTGCTCAAAAAGATGAATAACACAATTTAATTTTAATCTACGCCTTCATCGATTAAATTTCCCAATTCCTTTCCATTATAACTCCTGAAACTGGCAGAGGGCAACGTTATAAAACACAGCAACAACCTCTTAATTTTACGTAGAAATATTGCAAAATAGTCTCAGCTGGAATAATTGAGCATCTGTCACAGACATTTTGCTGGCAGAGAATGCAGTTTCTTGGAAGCTGTTTCAACGTGATATTCACCACCCTGAAAGAGAGCTAATAGGATTTTCTTGCAGGTCCCAGGTGATTGGCCTTTGCTTTGATAGATGATTTTGGATGGATTAGCAGCTTAGAACATCTGAATAGACGGCCGCTGATTGGTGTCATCCCGAATGAAAAAATCTTTGCAAGTCACCAAGCTTGATGAGTGACAGTATCTTACAAAAAGGTTTTTTATAGATGGACAAACAGGTACTATACCTATCATTGGTTGCCTAAGGCAGGACATTTTTGAAACCCAGAAAAGTCTCTAGAAATTATAGGCAGAACATTGCATATTGTAGACATAATTGCCCAGTTGGTAGTATATACGCGGAAAGCAAAGAATGGAATGTCCTTTACCAAATAAAATTATAAGGACAATAAGTCCATGAGTGAATTTGATGTCAAGAAGCACATCATATTATCTGGCTAATCACACACTAGCGTTCAACTGAACTAACGTAATTGTTTGACCACCAGAAATGATAAACGGAGACAAATTTCTACCTATCAGAGTCTAAGAAATGGGAAATCACTTACACTTTCTTATTTATCCTCATCACAGAACCAAGATGTTAGAAGCAAATGCAGAGACAGATTGAATCTCTTATTATCATGCAACCACTACTTCAAGCTGTGTTGTTAGATTTTACAGATGAAAGCAGTTGGGTAAAAATAACACAATCCCAACAAAGGCTACTAGAAAAATAAGACAAGGATGAAAAAAGAATCTTCCGAGTAATCAAAGCTGTTGCAGTGTGTTTGCTTCTTATAGGTAAGCTCTGTCAACTAAGTAGATAGGAATCATTTGAACAGTTATATTTTTATATATATGTTTTTATTAATAAAATTTGATTCATATATCCTCCTTCACATGTTATTCTTTTTTATTTTATGCATATTGTCTAGCCATCAAACATCATATTGTATATCTCATGCATTTAATGTCAAATAAAACTTCTTGAGTCTTGAGTCCTGAGTCTTGACATCCAAATTTCCCCTGTGCAAAAGAACTATAGCAGAGTGTCTCCCCATCAGCGAAATTATTATGTTATTTCTTGCGAGTGATGGAGCTTCTTAATCCAGGGCATTTACATCATGCAGAACAGGGATAATCAGAATCTTGAAAATCCCTGCTAAAAGATCTTGCTGTTCATCTAAATCATCCTGACATGGTAACAAGGGCAGTGGTCCATTTGAGTATTAATGAAAAGATCAATACTTGTTGAAGCACCATGTACACTACCTTACAGTTTAAATCTTGAGTAGAACCAAATAAAAAGCCTATACAAGAAACGTCATACTTTTTAAAACAGACAATCACTTTCTGGTTTAATTATAGCTGGTGGATCTTGTTTTCTTGAGAGTATTTTATAGAAATACATCTCAATTTCTCAAAGCATGCTTTATTTTTTAAATGGTAATTTCTGACTTGAACATATTTAAATCATCTAAGACAAAATTGCATACATACTCCAACTTGATTTTGTTGCATCTTGACACAATAGTATTGTTAATGAAATTTGATTAAATCTTTCAGAAACTCTCTGAAAAAGCTTCATTCTTATTCAAGGAGCAACAATGCTCAAAATTGGTTGTTCTATCTGTCACTATCTTTTTGAGAATTTGCTGAGCAAATGAAATACCTCACAGTCCCATACATGGATTCTATTTTTTTCATCAATATACATTCCTTGTTATAATGATATTCTGCCCTGTGGCTAATCATATATCTCATTGATCAAAACAAATTAATTCAACATAATTAAATCTAATTTGTTGCCTTTGCAATGTCAGGAGTTGCCAAAAAAGTGCACAGTATTCCATTCAACAGTTTCTTCTAGCTTTCAGTATCTTTGAGGAGAAATTTTCTTCCATTCAGTATCTGGCTACAATTCCAACGGTTCTTTCAAATTCAGCATCATCCATTAAGTGGCAGTCAGTTGCAGCACCCTGAAATTTCCTTCATCTCATAAAGATGCATGCAAGTTGCAAAAGGCATACACCTGAGACTTGCAGCGAAAGTTTATGAAAGTGTTTATAAAAATATGAACTAACTAGTAAAAAAAGCAATATGTGGACACTCATCAGGGTTGATCAAAACGATTTTTTCCAGGCAATATCTATGGCCATAGTACCCTTGAGTCAATCAAATTTATTTTTAGGCTGCCAGTTGGGGTTTTTTTGGTGCTTTTGCCAAAGAGACAAAATCCCTACCCTCCATTCCATAAAGCCTGCCCTATGAAGATAATGGATGATGAACCAAAGTAAAGTTTGCACACTCACCTGCAAAAAAAACAAATAAAATTGTAATTCAGACATAAGAAGATAACAAAGAATCCTTGCCATTTTATCTTGCAGTTTGATGTTTCATGCTTTTGATATTATCAACAACATTACAAGTTGCTAAGAATAGGTCGTTTCAAAAATGTCAATTTAAGCTTCATAATGAGCTGTGGGTTTGAGCATAGACCATTTAAACAAAGCTCAGGATCTATGGCCAGGGAAAGCTTTGCTAGTTGAAGAGCCTGTACAAATACAGCTGTCTGAAATTCCTCACTTTTGTTGGTGCATGTATTAGGAAAGTGATTTGAAGAAGCTAAAAGCCAGAAGACGGTAAGGAACACAACAACTTTTTATTGAGAAGATGGCCATTACAGCCCTTTAAACCTGGCATCAACATCTTTTTTGATATTTATTGAATTAAGGTTCTAAATAATAGACTTGGCTAGATGATAAGAAGAGGACTAAAGGCTTATTTAAATGCAAATTTATTCAAAGGAAGCTCCAAATTGCATGCTCATAGACCTGCTGAAGTTCTGATATTCAGTCTTCTTTAAAAAAGAAAGTCACACAAAGGAATTGATCTGGCATTTTTCATATTTTATTTGTGACACTGAAGCACAATCTTTATTGGTTAAAGACTAAAGAGGTTACTTAAATGCAACACCACAAGACCAGCGAACGGACATTTTGGAAACCTTTTTTTTGTTTCAGTAAGCTTCATGCATACACCACTTGGAATGATTAACTCTACTTTTGTTATTTATGTATAGGTGACACCTTTCAAAATTTCTAAAAGGGAAATAATTCTGGGCCACCAGAGTATAATTTTGTCTAATAGTGCCTGGCGGACTGAGAAAGTGAACAGGAAATTGTACTTACAACATGGATCATTGGGGTGGTGTAGCAGTTAAGAGCTCAACCAGTTTTCTGATCAGGGTAGTGAGCTCCCCCCATTTCCATCACTGGTGACGCTCAGGGGACTCTTCCTTACACTTAGATACTCACTCAAAATTATACATCTGGGACTACAGTGTCCTGCATGAGGAAAACTTGATATATATAAATGTCAAGCTAACAAAATTTCAGCATTAACATGAGGAATTACACATTTGGTGTGTTAGCAGCCAGTTTCTTGAGTATTATCTTCCGAAGCATATTACTTTGAAGCAGAATATTTTCACTTTTGCAAATTTATACATGTCATGTAGGCCTATGTAGGGCAAACCTTTTTTGTGCCGCATGCATCGTAGTGTGCCAATCTTCTTGGTATATGCATCATATATCCACTTCTGATAACACAACACATCAGATAATATTGGAAAATAAGTGCTATCGTTTAATCAACCATTTTTCTTGGTGCTGTGAAAAAACCCAAGTTGACTTTTGTGAGACAAAACCAGCTTTTGCTGTGCCAAATTTAGATAGTTTCTCAATACCACTGTGAAGAATCTTTTTCAAACATTTTCTTTGTGATTAAATTGTAAAGTTCAATTTTTGATGCAAGAAGACTTTGAATCACCTGTGATTTCCCACTGATATTTTATGTTTGCTGAAAATATTTTTCCTTTACTGGAATTTATGCTGGATTCAGCTTTACATTTTCAGATGCATGCTCAAATGAAACTCAATTCATGACAATGATGGTGTCCATGCATAAAACATGCTGCAATCTCAGCGTGATACCAGACATCAAAACACCGCACTAATTTGAACGCACCCTGAGGGATTGCAATAAAGGATGCAGTTAGATTCTTCCTTTTCAATTTTAGGGCATCATTTGGGCATGTTGTGCCTCATGTTGAGTGTGAAGAGTTTCTTTAAAACAGCATTCAAATGTTGGTAACAACTGGTGAAATGTTTGTGGAATAGAATACCAGTAAAAGGAAGTGGGAAGCATACAGATTGCATTGGGTGCCAATGCTTGCTTATTTGCTTGTTTGCTTCGATAGCAAGCATTTATCTGACAATACTCTTCTAGGAATTCATCTTCACATTCATAAAACATAAAGCTGAGGAAACATATCAGCAAGATTTTGGATGCTGTGCTATCCATTGACAAAGACTGTTGTTATTAGCTAAAAAGGTAGGCCTTACGCTTTGAAATTTGAGCATATATACATGCTAATGGAAAATGTGAAGTTTGCTAACCCTTAGGTATACTGTTTGATCAAAGTAGCTGATGATTAATTTTACAAGCATTAGAATGGATATATAGACATTATATACGGGTACACTTTCAGATTCAGGATTCAGGAATTCGCTTTGAAGTGTATAATGTAATTTGTCAAATTTGTTGCTCATAAAGTGGAATGGTTCCCATGTGTATTCTATATCATATGAATCTGCTGAGGGACAAATAAACCTGCAGAGTGATAAATATCACTCACATGATATATCGCAGATCACACCACACACAGACCGTCATGGGCTTTAATCAGATATCAATATCAAAGTTGTCATGATATTGAAAGGACAAATGATACACTAAATCATTATAAGCATAGATATAGGCCTATTCTTCAATGGATCAGAGACTTCTCTCTTATAAAAATTTACAGCAGACTGATCATGAACAGGAAAGTATCAATTAAACACTCTAGTGAATGTGCTTTGAAGTATAAAATTGTATTTTAGACATCACCAAAATACCATTGGAAAAGCTGGTATCTAACTGACAGTTTTGCATGTTAGCACCCAGTTAAGGATTAACACTATTAATAACAGCAAACAAACAATCAGATTATTGTTTATTTTGCAAAAATTTAAAGTTAAAAGGTATAATAGAAGTAGCATATGATGTCTAAGTCAGTTAGATACCTCATTGTCGGGTTCTAACATGCATTTTTGTCAGTTAGATCCCTCCCACCGGTCGGGATCTAACTGACAAAAATGCATGTTAGAACCCTCCAAATCGGTATATAACTAATACTTAAAATTGTTTGGCTCGTAAAGAAAAGTGAGAAGGCTCCCTCGTGTATGCTAGATAATTTGAGTCTGTATGCTGGATCATTTGACCCAGTGTCAAACAAACTTTCGAAGTGTAAATAAGCACTCATATTGATACAACACAGGTGAAATTGTTCAGAGCAACTTGCATCTCAGTTGAAAATCAGTAATAAATTGATAATGACTAATACATCAGAGATTTATGGTCATAATATACAATCTGCACTGGATCAAAGGCTGCTCTCCCAATCACCGGCATTTCCTGATAATCCCTTGAGGCCTTCTACCAATCAGCGGCCGCATAGAATGAAAAGGTGTGCTCGTTCCTGCCGTAAACATCATCACAATGTCATTTTAAAGGAAATATGCCCATCAAACAAAAAAAGACCTTTTCTGGAAGACCCTTAGATCCAGCTTGTAATATCACAACAGTAATTTGTTAAATTATCATGAAGAAATTCCCTTTAAACTGTAGCTTCAATCTGCACATTACATTATGTTCACCCTCACATGAAATTAATGTAGCAAAAATATAATTGTGATAGAGCCATTCATAAGAAAATGAAATCAAAGATTCTCACATAATGGCAGCCTCACGGTAGATTGCATGCAATAAAGGTTACGATAATGGTTGTTGTTTTTTTTTCAAGATAATTTTATAAAACGCCTGTGAAGATAGTATGATGAACTATTCTTGTGTTGTTTTTTTTTTCAATCTTGGCGATTGAGTTTTTTGTTATCTGAAAAAGCAAATCAGGCATTTTTGAGAAATCGTAGGTAGACTGAATTAAAAATTAAAATATTATGAAATTTTTACTATGTTGGCCTACTTACCTTCATAATAATTCATGTGAATAAGGTCATTATTCGTTGTGTCATAGTATTATATTGCTCTTGTAAGCACCATTGACATCAACCAAATCATATACGACCACTTTCAACAGCAATTTGCCAAGGGAATATCTGAATATTTCAATAGTATCCAGCTTAATGGCTCATATGCAGACATTTTCGAATGACAGTTCTTGGTAAGTAATGTAATTGTGCCATTTGATTCCCATAAAGCAAAATGGCATTGCTCCCAAGTGAGCCATCCATCAGTTTTGACACTTATCATGATATAATCTAGTAGTCAGTGACCAAGGGTAATGTTTTGCCCTGAAGGACGATTTCCCTGGTATTACAGTTGCCTACTGAATAATGCATATAGCTTGAATTTAGCATGAAAATGAATTTTTACTCAAGATGCAGTGATGTGAGCAGAAACATTAATTTCACTTTTTAAGTTATTCCACTACTTTATTTCCATTCTCAAATACAAACAAATTTTCAGCATATATTTGTTCAAAAAGTATTCAGTTACACAAATGTAATATGGCAGGACAACAAAGTCTTTATACAGCCTGAACACAAACGCCACTTTATAACCTATTACATGTGCAGTTTGATGGTCGAGATTTGTTGCATAGATGAGAAATATCTAAATAATATCAAATAGGCATATACACATGTTTATCATGGACTTACAGTAGACAAGGCCACTTACGACACTACCATTCAGATCTAAGGAAGTTCCATCATCTGCAAGAATTACCTATAAATCCCCTGTGGCTTTTTCCTCATTAGGAAGCAAAGGGAACGAAATGCGGACTAATTGCAATCTTTTTTGCTGCCTCCTGAATGCCAAGCCTGTAACACTTGATGCCAACAAGAATAATGTTGTGGTATTTATCATGTTATTTCAAATTCATCATTAAAACACGAAACTTGGACCATACTCTGTTTTCAAAGTTATTTCATAAATTAGTTTTCCTTTGTATGAAGTTTTAGGTTGCCATCCCCCCCCCTTATAGTGCATTCAAAATTAATGAGGTATTTTTGTCATCAAATAAGACCTTGCAGCTGCAGTGAAATAAATATTAAGGTAAATAGAACCTTGCATCCCAACTCTTCTTTAAAAAAAGTTAAACACAGTCTGTCGTAAGAGTAACGCAGCTGCTTTTACAGTGCAAGAAGACCCAATTGGAAACAGCAGAAAGATAAGACAATTAGCAAATAATATACTATGTTATAGTAAGCACCACAATTAAGAAGGTGGATTACTTCATACCATCATCATTGCCTTCATCATTGCATTTGGATACCTGGGGGTATATGTTTTTCCTCTCACTCCTGCTGTGTAATCAAGAACATACTAATCATCCTGCTGATCCCTAGTTAATAACATCTGAGAGCTTATGGTAACTGTATTCTTTATATATGTGGCAGTTATCTCTGCAATTGTATATTATTATACGGCCAATCAACCAAGTTTCCACTGGCTGCTCATCTTATACCATAGGACGGGGTAAGTTGGCAAGCCAGAGAAAGTTGGCAAGCCGGGGGAAAGTTGGCTGCCTATTTTGACCCATTCAATGGCTGAACTTTTCTCACTAACATAGGTTTTTTGGGGGAATTTGCCACCTTTGTCAGTGAGAATAGTCGGCATATCTGCCATTAAGTGGGTTAAAATGGGCAGCCAATTTTCCCCCAGCTTGCCAACTTTCCCCGTTTTACGGTATACAATACAATATCATATGAATAACAATTATCGCATTTCCCCATGACAAATGGCATTTTAAAAGTTGTTGTAAAAAAGTTTGATTTAATTTTGAAAAAACAGCTGTTTTAGATCAGTAGTATTAACACATATGTTTTGTTTGCGATGTGTTTCTTTTTCAAAACATCATTTATAGAATTTAATGAGGTCACAAGGAGATATCTTATTATGATCTTTTGACCCTCCCAAAATGAGTGAAGGACGTGAGTTTGTAACAATCTGACACACAGAATCATAAAAGTAGGTGATGGCCTTGGCAAAATGGATGTGACAAAGCTCATTAGCACACAGCTAGCATCAAAAGTGATAACAAAATTGTAGTAACCACGGAAGATGGCAATTAAAGGCGCCATAAGGTTTTCCTTTTCCATTTATGCTACAATCACCATACTTTTCTTCCTTCTGAACACATCCTTGCTGAGATTACGAAGCTTGGACATTTATGCTTATGGTTCTTGTGGCTTTATACTTTTGGATATTCACTAAATAATGGGTGATGAATTAATTACTCTGGACACTGGAAAAGGTGGTATATATAGGCTGCAGACTGATGAAATTCATGTCGAATTGGGTATTGAATAGACATCTAGGTCACTGGGACAGTCAGGTCTGTGCTCAGCAGAACTCAGCAGAACTGTGTTGGCCTGCTTCAGAAATTCATGTAAGCTAAGACATAATTTCGACTGACCTTTCTAACTTGTGAAGATGATCCACCTTTCGCTGGGTGGCTGAACTCTTTGAAGATTTAAGGTCAGTGAGGATTTTGTCGGCGGCTGACTTGGGTTCTGGACAGATGTCTCTTCTTTCTGCTAATTCAGAGACATCAGTAAGGTGAGCCTGGGTATCCATATCCTTGGTATCCATTGTCTTGGTATGTTAACAGTAATGAAGAACGAGGAAGATCTAGAATTTTCCTGGCTTAATCTAATCCCAAATGAGGAACTGACCACAATTGTTAGGACAGTAGAATTAGTACTCAAATCATAATGAAGTTTATTGGTAATATTGTAATCCAACAATCAAATGGGTCAGCACTATGGTTGGCCTGGAAAAATGTCTTTCTCTAGATAACTATATGGTAATCTGAATCCAACAATTAAAGGGGCCAGGCAAATCGGTGGCTTGGTACTATGTCTTTCTCTGGAAAATCCTGACTTCTTGTTGAGATATCTTGCAAAAATAGGCAATCCAAACAAGATGATTAAATAAGAATATCTTCAATAGATTGTGATTATCCTCTTTTAACACAGTTTCATCTTAAGGTAAATGATTGTTCTGACAGCTGAAGAGTCAAGATTTCTTTGATAAGAAATTTAGTATCATGGATATTCCATTGTTACAAGGTCAAAGGTCAAGAATACATTGCCTACTTCCTTTTGCAGGTCACGGACAAAACATCCCAGGGTCAGGAATTTCAAGAATCTAATGTAATGAGAGTCAAAAGGTCAGGGTTCATCATCCAAGGCTAATCACTTGGAAGAACTCTTTTATTTCTTGCAAGAAAGAGTCTATAACCAGAATACTCCATTCTCAGTGGTAATGACTTTTAGAATGATATAAATATCAGCTGCTAATCAATACCTGAAAAACACTTTCTCAGTCACAGCTTTCACAGGTTTCAGTGTTCTTGCTGTTCTGTGCTCTTAGTTCAAAGCATTTCCCTTAATCCACTTCAAGGCAATCTATGAAAATATACCTAGCATAAATTCATAAAACGTATTTTAATCTTCACAAAATAAGTAAGGTAATTAAGACACCGAGACAGAAGGAAAAATATTCAAAATACACACTCTTTTACACACACACATGTTGTACATTATGACAGGGGGAAAGGGGTTTTGGAAAGGTGATAAACTGGAGAATAAGAATGTGATTCTGAACATATAGTTTGGTACTACTTTGAAATTACAGTAACTGCAAATAAAATTGTGTGGCGAAGTCCACAGCTGGTATGCCATTTAAAGAGAACATAAAATGGTGCCTGAGTTATAAAACTCTCTGTTATTTCATGACCTACTTGCTTTGTATGACTAGCTTCATGATGCACTAAATTGTATCTTGAGTGCAATTTTATACCCGAGGATGATTCTGCTTCTTATAAAAGACATATCGTTATAGAAGTGCATGTCTTTTAATGCAGTAAATTTCATCACGATCAGAAAAAGTTGTTCTTAGAAATGGTATTAGTTGAATAAAAATTGGCAGAATCAGGAAATTTGTAATAACAGCAGTCTCTTGGTACCACAAGAAAGGAAATTTTTTGTAGTTTCACCAAAAAAAATTCAACAAAATTCAACACTGGGGAAAATTGTCAAAACGGTCACCATAGCAACCAAAGTCAAACATTTTTATAAATTATTAGAAATAAACATTTTATTTATTTTGATTAGATTATTTTGGAGACATCATTAAAAGTTGTGTCAATAATTGTACCCTATGCATGCCTACTCCTTGCGATGAAATCAAACTTAGGGGTAAAATGTTCCAAACATTCCAAAATAGAATGTTTTTATTCAAAATTCATGGTTTTTTTAAGCATATCTATCGCATTTTCACTTGTAATAGGTCAGTGGTAAAACTAATCTTCAAATGAAGCATATCTATGGAAAGAATATTTTGTCAGCCTTCCTATGGTATCATATTAGTCTTTGAAAAGTGAGTTTTGGTACCATAAACTTGATTGATGCACCACTAATGTCAAGAAAAATTGTGGCGTTATCGAGACGCTATCCAAGGCCTAAATTACACAACAATATGAACCTTGTGCTATCCAATCATCAAAAAACTGGCCAAAATATACTCCAACTGGCCTTTTATAATAGCACATACACAATCATGAATGGAATTGGCATGTTCGAAAAGTATGTTGCCATAGCAACCAAAATCAATTATGACAGCAAGGCAAATTTTAACACAAAGTAGTTGTTTATTTCTGAGGAAAGAAGTACTTTGGCTGTGAGTATCATCTCATTTTTCTTTGCTTTTCTCCAAATGAAGCATACAGTAAAAAGGACATATCCTCACCTTCCCCCTGATGTGATATTTCTCAAATGGAATTGACTTTTTTTGTAAAAATCTGCGTGAGGCCTCACATTTGTCAAGAAAAATTGTGAGTCTGCCGCGAACCATACTGGGACCTAAATCATCTGATAACTTGGCCCTAGTTCTATGCAGTAATCACAAAAAGCCCAGAATATACTCTAATCAGCATCTTAATTTAACATTTCAGTTATAATGATAAGAATTAGTGTGTTCTTTTAGACTGTTGCCATAGCAACCTACATCTTTTGGGACAGGATGGTAAAATTATGACACAAAATAAGCGATAATCTCTGAACAAAGTTGCAATTTAACTGTAAAAATCAACAATACCTTCATTTCTTATTAACAAATGAAGCATATCAGTGAAAAGGACATTTTCTCATCATAACATTGATGTCATATTTTTTTTAGATATAATTGAAATTAAATTAAAAAGCTTGCATGATGCCTCGGCATTGACAAGCAGAATTGCGACGTTATCAAAAGGATATTTTGGCGTAAATCATATAAAAACTGGATCGAAGTTTTGTGCTGTCATAACAAACACTGCGAAAATGTACTCCAAGGAGTATTTTAATTTAATATTTACCCTCTAAAAGTAAGTTGCCATAGCAACCAACATCTATGATGGCCAGAAAGTCAAGTTTCACCCAGAAAAGGTGAATAGAGCCAAACAAGTAGTCTTCTGGCAGTGAAAATCAACATTACCTTTCTGTCTATGAATAAAAAGGTTGTTTTGTGACTTTTCCTGTGATGTAAGCCCAATAATAATAATCAATCAGAATGACATTTTGTGTCAAAATGTGATAGTGCACAAAAATGTCTCAAAAATTGTGACATTATTACAAGGAAATCAGGGATCTAAATTAAATATACAATGAAAAAAAGATACAGTCCAATCCTTTCGTAAATATGCAAAATATACAGTCACCAGTGTTTTATGTTGACATTTATGTCAGCATGAACAGGGATGTAATGTTCTAATAGTTTGTTGCCATAGCGATTATTATCTTTGATCACAGTTTTAGGGCTACACAAAATAGGTGAATACCACCCAACAAAAAGGTAGTTTGGTTGTGAATAACAATTCAAGGTGATTGATTTCTCTCAATTAATCACAGAAAGCAAATTTTACCATCCTTATTATGATCTAATATTTCTTAATTTAAACAGATTCTATTTAGTACTTATAACCAGAATGAAGCATTAAAAATATTAAGCAAAATGTGGTACTGCTGAGTAGAAATGAGAGACCAAAATCATGCAATAACTATAACACCTAAAATACCAATCTAAAAAAATATTTTCTAACCACCCTTTTGATTGTTCCAGCAGTCTGCTGCCATAGCAACTAACATCAGTGATAACAGGAGGCAAAATTTGACACAAAATATTCCAAAATAAAACAGTATTAAAAAACACGACAGTGTCCACTTTCTTTCTTCAAATGAGGTGTTAGTGGGGCAGCTTAATGTAATATTTTAGGAGAATTGTGCATTTTGTGATAGACCTACCAAATTTGGCACAGAGGTAGAAAACAACTGAAGGGGCAAAATTAGCTATGGTGTCATTCTTGATTTTGGCTTATATCTCCATGGCAACGGTTTCCATAGCAACCATTAATTTTTTTGTAAATTTTGATAATAGAGCTTATATCTCAGAAAATATGGCATCAGTGTTAAATTTGATGATGTATATGTATTGCTGAGAAGTATGAGCTGTTTTACTGCGGTTGCCATGGTTACCATTTTGTTTATTTTTAAGTAATCATTGATGTCTCATGACAACTTGACTGTATTTGCAATTGTACACTCAGTGAAATCACTGCACCAATATACCTTCAAAACTGATCAAGTAAAGTATGTACCAATTTGTTTACCATGGTCTTTGCTGTGTATTAATACAGTACTGCACATGGTTTTACCCCCAATGCTCAATAGATACCATAAAGTGACCAAGTCATGTTAATGAAGTCTAAAACTTGGGTGGACGTAAATGTCATATCAACTTACCATGGTGTATGTTGCTATACATAATAGGAAAGTTATTACTATACCAAATTCATCACAGGGGTAGAAAAAACAAAAGAAGCAAAAATAGTTATATTGTCATATTTGTTCTTGGATTATATATCTCCATAGCAACCATTTTCATAGAAACCATTAAAGTTTCGTAAATCTTTATAATGAAGCACACATTTTGGAAAATTATGGCATCTGTGTATTATGGATAATGGATATGTGTGGCTGAGAAGCATATGTGCAGTTTTACTGTGTTGCCATGGTTACCGACTTGCTTATTTTCAAGAAATCAAGGAAATTTCAAGATATTTTGACTGTAATTGTAAGTTTCACACAACGTAAATACCGCAAAATACTTTCATAATAAACTGGCAAAGTATATATACCAAATCGTTTGCACTATCTATAGTTATATATTGGTACATAGCCTTACCCTAGATACCCCAGGAGAACCCTAAAGTAGCCTTTTCAAGGCAATGAAAAACTCAAAATTGAGTGAACATAAAATGTCATATATCGAGTAGTTATGGTGTATGATTCTGACAATGCCACACATGAAAGGAAAGTTTTTACTGTACAAATTCAGCACAGCTGAAAAATCAACAATTTTTCATTTGAACCAGTGTTGGAGTCAAGGCCAGGACATCCGAGACCAAGGCATAAGCATCGGAAACATTAGACCGAGGCATTGACCCTCTGAGACCGAGACTAAGACCGAGTCATCAGCTATTGAGACCGAGGCTGGCTGAATAAAAAATCTGCTTGACTGCCAAACTATTCTAGCTTAGTATTTTATCGACATTTGGCCATCGCTTACAATAACGCAGCAGGCTATAACAGTGCAATTGAAGATTCACTCATTGCATGACTCTGGTAAAAACACTGAAATGAAGACAATAAGGGGGTAATCATTTCATTTTCAGCGGAAGGGTCATGGAATTTTGCCTCACTTGTAATAAATTATAAGTTTTTTTAAGGAAACAGCGACTGATTATAATTATTTGTTTTGAGTGCCTGACAACCTCAGCTATTTACTTCTTAATCAAACATTTTAGACTGAGATCATCCATCTAGCAGAAATTCATTTCAAGACTGCCAGGAAAGAATTGATCTTTTTCGTCGTGACTGGAAAAAAAATTGATTTTGTTAAAATAAAATCCAATCTCTTTCATTACAGGCTTCCCTACATATGACTGTTTGAAAATTATACTACCAAGCTGCAGATAGATACTCTGAGTTGCAGGGGTCCAATTATTAGACAGCGGCATATTTGTGTTATATCAAAGCTGTTCAGAATATTTTTTAGATAGAGATGAGATTTTGTCAGAAATGTTGCCCCATTCCATTTTGTTGAGTTATGTTTTTAAGTCAGACACTTTGGCGTGTGAAGTTAATGATCATTCACTTAGGTATCTTGTATTAAATGAAGAAAAATCATTAAAATAAAAGATATTCAAATACATTTGGTCCATTCATAATTTCATATGTATCACAAATCACGCTTTTAACTGGGAACTTATATTAGATAAACTGCAAGATAATTATAGTAAACTGATGGGAAAATTTTGTTAGACTGTTCCGGCAAAATTGTACTTTTATTTATTTGGCTGGCCTCAGAAGTGCCTTGACACATATCCGAGACACAAAGGCTCCGAGACCGAGTCCAAGGCCAACGATAGGTTATCTGAGAAAGAGACCAAGGCCGAGGTCACCAAAATGGGCACCGAGGCCGGACTTGAGGACTCCAACATTGATTTGAACCTTTATCAAATGCCTAAGATAAGTCAAATACGATCACATCTGTTATTTGTTTCTTGTCGTCCATCGATTTTGATATGTCTTGGACGGTGATTATAGTCCAGTCATTCTGCTGATGAACCCAAACACAAATTGTATTGTAATGATTGTAGAGTCAAAGGTAAAAGTAAAGGTAGGGGTTTATATAGTCTGCTTTAACGCTGATAATTGCAAATTCATGCGTAGCCGACTTTTACACAATACCTTTGGCCGACATGCTCCCTGATCACTCTTTATCAGTTTCATTCTCCTAGGGGACATGCAGCTGCAGCCTCACACGGTGCCATCACTAATCAATCTTGTACCTTCTCTGCCCATAGCCTACCTTCCCGTCTAGGTACAGTGATTCAAGGAGGATCTGCTCTTTTCCTCCATGCCCTGGCCAGGTTTAAACCCACAGTGTTGCGCGTGTGACCTTGGAGCCATCGACAAAAGCCGTCGCTGTCAGTCAATGCATAGAAAAGTCAAGTCAAGTCATTGACAATCCAAGCTGTCACTGACGTGTTATTAGTCAGCCGCCAGCGATATGAACCCCAACCGTTGATTCCAATGGTACCAAAATTGTCAAAATTGGATAACTCTGGACCGAACTACACTTTGTTGTTGCATTTTAAGACAAAATTTCTGTGAAATTTGGATAAATTTGTCACACCAGCTAAGCCCATCCAATGCCAATGATTAAACCCCATACACAATAAACATAATATCCTCGGTATTTACAATGTTTATTTACTGTTTTAGCTAGTCAAGCTGACTAAGTCAGCCAATTTCATAGTAAGTCAAGTGAAGTCACAAAGGATGATCAAGTCAACTTAGTCAAGTCAAGTCATTGAACATTAAGTCAGTCATCTAAGCATGACTTGACTGGTCCTGGGTCTACATGTGAGTCTGACATCATACCGACTGGACCATGGACACCAAATTAGTTATCATAAAAATACTTTCCTAAAGTTTCCCCATAAAACTGAGCATTGGAACTAATTGGGGTTAATCCAAGATGGCAGCATTTAAAATCATGTTTTCTGCAAATAACTTTGAAACTATTAGGTTTAGGCCCCATATTTTTATGAAACATGAATATAAACTTGGGACAACTTGGGTGTTACAGATATTTTGATACCATTCCCATGTCTCTATCTGTTATAGTTCTCAATATATGATGTATTCAAATATCTCAATAAAATCTGTGAGGCAACCAAAAAACTTAATTGCTGGTCTTGAATCTTCCTCATACTTGATGTATGATTTTTGTTTCATCAATTTGAGGATCCAAAAGGAATACATATTGAGCCATTTTGCATCTCAACCAGGATAATACATGTACCTCTATTCCATTTTTGCGTGTTGAAGACATACCTTAAAATTGCATTTTTTAGTTAAGAGATGACTGTATAGGATTCATTTGGGGTGTTGGGTTGAAGCGAAGTGCCAATATAAAGCCCAGAACAAGAGCCAACTAAGGCCAACAATTTGACATATGACTCGCTTGCTCATTATGAAAGTATTGGATGGCAGTTGAAGAATTCAAGAATTCAAGTGGAGTGAAACTTACAAATTCGGACATACTTATCTTGAAATAGCCATGATTCTTTGAGAATAAACAAAGTGGTAACCATGGCAACAATACTAATATAGCACATACTTTTCAGCCACACATATCCATAATCAAATTTAACATTGATGCCTTTTTTTCTGAGTTAATTATGCTCTCTTATCAAGTTTTATGATGAATTTACTGGTTGCTATGGGAATGGTTGCTATGGAAATTGAGGATGCTAGTTTTTTTTCTTTTTTTAATCTTTACCCCTGTGTTGAATTTGGTAAAAAAGTCCCTGTCATGTACAGTATAATTGTCTGAATCACGCACCATCGTCAATTGGTATGACATTAACGCCCACCAAAGTTTAAGTCTTCATTGCCATAAAATGGCTGCTTTAGGGTAACTATAGGGTAATGGGGGTAAAACCAGGTACCATTGCATAGCCAAGACCATAGCAAACAATATGATATATAACTTGCTTGTTCATTGTGACGGTATTTTTGTGCAGTTTATTTCACTAAGTGTAACATTGCAAATACAGTCAAGTTGTCATGAAACATCCATGATTACTTGAAAATAAACAAATTGGTAACCATGGCAACCACGGTAAAACAGCTCATATAGCGGGGCAGGTATGTAAAAAAATAGTGCATTTATACATAGAAGCCTGAAACTTGGCGCACACTTAAAAAACATCTATACAAACATATTTGGATAGGGAGCCACTTCAGATTTAGCTTAGGTGGCTACTGGCAGCCATTTTCCAAAATGGCGGTCAATTCTCCTATTTTAATGCTTTCTGTGCATTTCCTCCAAATAGAATACACGTAAATATTGTTTTTTATTGCTTCTCTAAGTATTCAGTACATTACCATAACATTTTTTGGTAGCCTTGGTCTATTTTCAGTCTTGTTGGAGTCCTTTTTGTCAGAAATATTGATTCAAACACTGGATTTCGCGGTTACTCCAATTCTCAATAAATCTCAAAATAAATTACATATTTGAATTCCTTGTAAAAAGAGCTTTCAAATGAATGGTCGCATTAATGGGTTTCGTGTACTTGGTGCGAAAATGGAAAAAATGAAAATAAAATGATTTTTGAAGATTTTGTTGTTTCTTTAATTTGACAAAAAATTTACGTAAACTATTGATGCGACCATTCATTTGAAAGCTCTTCTTACAAGGAATTCAAATATGTAGTCTGTTTAAAAATTCATTGAGATTCCATGAAACTATGGGAAACCGCGAAAATGATACATTTTCTTCAACAGTTCTAACAAAATGAACTCTGACTACCCTAAAATTCGTCAGTTCAATCCAGAAATCAATTGATAATGTTCTTTAGATCTGTAGAAGGAATAATGAGCACTTCACAGAAAGCAGGAAAATGAGAAAATTAGCCGCCATTTTGGAAAATGGCTGCCATGTGTCAACCAGGTCAAATCTGAAGTGGCTCCCTATCTAAATATTTTCTTTAAGACGTTTTTGAAATGTATGCCAAGTTTCATGCTTCTATGTATAAATGCACTATTACTCCCCTATTCATGACAAATCTGCCCTGCTAATACTTCTCAGCAATACATATACATCATCAAATTTAACACTGATGCCATATTTTCTGAGATATAAGCTCTATTATAAAAAAATTACAAAAAAATTTATGGTTGCTACGGAAACCGTTGCCATGGAGATATAAGCCAAAATCAAAAATGACACCATAGCTAATTTTGCCCCTTTAGTTGATTTCTACATCTGTGCCAAATTTGGTAGGTCTATCACAAAATGCACGATTTTGCGATAAGCCGCCCCACTATGTAGGGGGAACCGGGGCACACTGGGACGAGGGGGCACTATGGGACATCGGGGTTTTCTTGGTTCTTGGCAAGATATATGATATGGTAGTGCCATATCTTGCAATTTCGCATTGTGATGTTCCTATCGTTTTATTGACAAATTACAGCCATATGCAGAAGTGTTGTGACGAAAAGTTTGTTTTCCTACTACTAAAGTAAATTCAGAGGCGTCCAATTCAAACCATTCTGTGGAAAAACCCTGAACAATGAGGCTTTCCTAAAGCTTGTATGTATTTTATACATTGTAAAAAACAGTTATAAATTGCTATCCTGGTTTACAAACATACTTACTGGTGCCTGAGAAATTAGCATTTTGATGTAAAAGTCGTAGCTCATTGGGACACACACTTTATGGCAGAATGTAATAAGTGTCCATGTCAACTGAATGATCTGGGACAGCACACAATAGGTATTCCGACCGAAGTAAATAGAGACAGAGTGCATTACCATGCTCCGTGAACAAATTTATCACAAAGCACTGTGTGTTACTTATATAAATTTAGATGACTGCACCCAGGAAAGTTTATGTTAAATATTTAAAACTGTTTAAGTCATTGAATATTGGCACTACAAGGTGTTAATGCACTGTATATAGTCTTAAGCACTGCTTAAATGTAGTATCTAGTGCGCATGGAGTGTCAAAATGATTTTTTAATTGATGTCCCAATGTGCCCTGTCGGTGCATATTGGGCCCGTTATGGTCAGGACACACATTTTGCTATCTGGCTGCAAAAGGGTAGGCGCAGTCTAATCTATTATGCCTTGGATTTAAGCACAATGGTGTTGGTGATATTCATGCAAACTTCTGAGTTGCTCAGTGCTTTAAGCACTAAGCAAATATAGTAGACATTAAAAGCGTCCCAATGTGCTCAGGTCCCCCCTACAAATAAAAGACAATTTTCTCATCTTGACAGTGATGTTGTCTTTACTAATTGAAAATAAAATTTTTGTCAGAATCTGAATACATCACCACCAATATAACAAAAAAAGTGATGTCATTGAGAGGCAATCACACCAGAAATCCACCGTGTACAATGTCCAATCCTTTCACAAAATTCACAAAATATACAGTAAGCATCACTTTCTGTTGCAACTTTACTTATCATGATTAGAGAAGCTAGATAGTTATAGGTATAGGTATTAGGTAATATCGGATGCAGGCATCTGTGGCTTCTTAGATTGTTGCCATGGAAACCCACATCTCAATTTATGACAGGGGCAATTTTTGTGGAAAATGTGGTTGTTGGCGGGTATGCAGTAAGGCATCTGGAATCGGTCGTCCGAACCAAGGATAAATGAAATCAGTCAGGCTTCTTTACATTCAAAAATTTTGACTTCTATATACCATGTCCAAAGTACATCTCTGGCCATTATTGAAAAAGTATATGAATTACATTTTTTATGTCTCATTTGAAGAAAAGAAATGGTTACTTAATGGGTTATCTCCCTTATATACCACTTTGTTTGGCTGAGACTAACTGTCAAAGTTTGCCTTCCACTCATAACATATGTTGGTTTCCATGGCAACAGAACATTAGAATGTAAAATAAGTATGCATGATGGTCAATAGTTCATAACAAGAAGATGACTAGAGAACATTTTGAACATTTTTGTGATGTCAGATTACAACTTGGTTCAAGGTATTGCATCATTTAGGTCCCCTATTACATTTGGGTAACATCAACAATTTTCTCCACGTAATCAGTACTTCATTCCGATATTTGGTATAAATTTGAATCTAAATCGGCAAAAGTTACATCACAGGACAAGTAAGCAAATGTATTTCCATGGATATGTTTCATTTGGAAAAATACAATGATTATAGGTTGTTATTCACAGCCAAAACGCCACTTTGTAGGACATTTTTCACATGCTTTGGGTAAAAATGTTGCCTTCCTGCCGTTCTTAATATTGGTCGTTATATGGCAACACGCTATCAGAACATTAAATCCTTAAAAACTTGACATAAATTGTTGATTAATATTTATTTGAACATCTTTGGAAGGTTAGGACAGTACTAACTTCAGTTTATTGTATGATTAAGATTTTCCATTGCCTCTCAATGATGTCACATGTTTTCTAAATATTTTTGTGAATTATTCAGATTCCTATCACTAAATTCCCTGTCAGCTTGCCTCGATGGTCCGCCGTCGGCCCGGCATTGGTCCGATGTCAGCAGCATTGGACCGGCTTTGGGCCGATGTTGGGCCGACGTTGGGCCGCCGAGGCACGCTGATAGGGTTGCATTTTGACTGATTATAATAACTCACTGGAAAGGTGACAGAATTCTCTATATATTTTAAGGCATCATTATCATGATGGCAATGAAATTTTGTAGATATTCAAAGCCAAAATCATACTATGTTTGACAATATTCACCTCCTTTGTGTCAAAATTCAGCCTGTCTGTCACCATGGATGTTGGTTGCTATGGCAACTGAATGTTAGAGAGTATAGTACTTATCACGGTGATTGAAATATCAAATTAAAATACTCCTTGGAGTACATTTTTGCAGTAGTTGTTATGACAGCACAGAACTTGGATCTAGTTTTTACATGATTTACGCTACAAATTGCTTTTCGATAATGTCACAATTTTGCTTGACAATTTTGAGGCATCATGCAGGTTTTTTAACTAAATTTAAATTAAATTTTTGAAAAATGACATCAAGGTTATGATGAGAAAATGTCCTTTTCACTGATATGCTTCATTTGTAAAAAAGCAATGAAGGCATTGTTGATTTTCACAGTTAAATTGCAACTTTGTTCAGAGATTATCACTTACTTTGTGTCATAATTTTACCATCCTGACCCAAGAGATGTAGGTTGCTATGGCAACAGTCTAAAAGAACACACTAGTTCTTATCATTATAACTGAAATGTTAAATTAAGATGCTGATTAGAGGATATTCTGGGCTTTTTGTGATTACTGCATAGAACTAGGGCCAAGTTATTAGATGATTTAGGTCCCAGTATGGCTCGTGGCAGACTCACAATTTTTCTTGACAAATGTGAGGCCTCACGCAGATTTTTACAAAAAAAGTCAATTCCATTTGAGAAATATCACATCAGGGGGAAGGTGAGGATATGTCCTTTTTACTGTATGCTTCATTTGGAGAAAAGCAAAGAAAAATGAGATGATACTCACAGCCAAAGTACTTCTTTCCTCAGAAATAAACGACTACTTGGTGTTAAAATTTGCCTTGCTGTCATAATTGATCTTGGTTGCCATGGCAACATACTTTTAGAATATGCCAATTCCATTCATGATTGTGTATGTGCTATTATAAAAGGCCAGTTGGAGTATATTTTGGCCAGTTTTGTGATGATTGGAGAGCACTAGGTTCATATTGTTGTGTAATTTAGGCCTCGGATAGCGTCTCGATAACGTCACAATTTTTCTTGACATTAGTGGTGCATCAATCATGTTTCTGGTACCAAAACTCACTTTTCAAAGATAAATATGATACCATAGGAAGGCTGACAAAATATTCTTTCCATAGATATGCTTCATTTGAAGATTAGTTTTACCACAGGCCTATTACAAAGGAAAATTCGGCAGATATGCTTACAAAAAACCATGAAATTTGAATAAAAACATTCTATTTTGGAATGTTTTGAACATTTTACCCCTAAGTTTGATTTCATCACAAGGAGTAGGCATGCATGGGGTACAATTATTGACACAACTTTTAATGATGTCTCCAAAATAATCTAATCAAAATAAATAAAATGTTTATTTCTAATAATTTATAAAAATGTTTGACTTTGGTTGCTATGGCGATCGTTTTGACAATTTTCCCCAGTGTTGAATTTTGTTGAATTTTTTTTGGTGAAACTACAAAAAATTTCCTTTCTTGTGGTACCAAGAAACTGCTGTTATTACAAATTTCCTGATTCTGCCAATTTTTATTCAACTATATATTCACCGGTATATCTCATTGAAAATCTATTATGTTGATTAGATGAATTTGACTAACCAAGCAGCAGATTTCCGACTGTGCTTCATTTTAATCTGCCTAATAGGGGTGATGGACCTTTATCGCGTCTGTATCGATTCTGTCTAAAATAGCCCTTCCTTAGTTTCAGATAATCAGGTTGATAGGGCCAGCAGTACAATTACAAGCAAGCAGTACTTGTGTCAAACATTTTAGAAGCTTCTTGAGAGAAGGTGTATAGATGTGCTGTGGTGAACTAAAGCAAGATTTCTGTTAAAACTAAAGTCCAATCATCAGCTTTTCCTTATACACCAAACAAGTGAGTTGGTGTAGAATAATATATGACAGGAATACAGAAAATATTGATAACCTCAATTCCCAAATGTACTGGTTTTCTGCAACGGCCAAGATATGGACAATAGCAGCTGTGTGAATCAATTTCTTTTGATTCCTTTTCTACAATACTGGCAAATTACATTTATAGAGGCTGTGACACAATTACCACAGCACCTATGTATAAAGCAAAGCGCTAATGAGATGGAAGAATGAATGGTGCCATCTTTATTTCCTATAAAGATTCTTTGTCAATGTCAGTTACTTTGAAAGGAGCATTATTGCAAGATGCATTATAGTAGCTCACATGCAGTACATAGATTTTTGAGAGTGGTGAATGCATCTTTTGTTGGATGCAATGTCTATCAATCCTCACTTTCAGGACTTCCTTTCTGAAACATTCCAACTTTGACTTGCTTTGTGCAATTTGCCAATGTTGTAAAAACATACTTTATGACATAGCTTTCCTATTCGCCACGCTACGTGTTACACTTTTGATGAAAACGCAATCATAAAGATTCTCTGCCTTCCCTAAGACTATTTGGGGAACTTCTTTTTTTACAGACGTGGCAACATAATGTATGCATTCAATCATCTGGAGAAGCAAAGATATATGTTACATCTACTTTAATGCACGGTGTGAACAGCTGCTAAGAGAAAGCAACTCACTAGTTATTCCTATACACTTGTGGGGGCTTGTATTTTTTAAAGATATTTTCTGCTAATGACAGAGTCCTGTGAGACATGACGCTTTTCTTATCAGGTCGAAAAATCTGGACTTAAAGATTCGTGTCAATTACCAGTGATTTGGACAAATCACTGCGATTTTTAAATGTTCATATGTTTACAAAGAAATGCAGAGGTATGATCTTGAACAAATCATCATGCCAATCAGTCAGAGACCTCTTCATGGAGCTTCCCAATGAAAAGGGAAAGCTTTGCCCAAAGAACTGGTAATTGACACAAATCTCGAAGTTGGTTTCTTTTTCCTTATACGAAAAGGATCAACTCACAAGACAGTGCTTAACATTATGGAAACAGTACTATCTGGCAATTATGTTCTTCAATTAACAACATTTCCTCAGATATTTTAACTTTATACAGTTGCCTATTTGATGTCTACAAGAAGGAATAGCTGTCAAGATATGCGTAGTGGGCTAGAGTGTGTGTGCATGAATGATAAATGTATGTGCCACAGATAAAGGACACACAACCAAAGCAGTCACATCTTTGCTAACTTTATAAGTCACAGCTGGTGGGATACCAATGGTGGAGCTACAGTTACATATTGATTTCCAGAAATAAATGAGTTAGTAATAAAACTTTCTAATAGAAAGATTTACCTAAAACCATTTCAAACTATATTAGAACAAACAATATTTGTCAAAATTAAAAGAGCTTATCTAACTTCATGCAACTTAACAAGACTTATATCAATCTTTTATGACTTTTGATAAATTCATCCAACTATGAACTGAAAGGAAAGAGCTATAGCGGTCCCTGCATTTTGAGAGGACCAATCTGCGGTCATGAAATCGTCTCTCGTGGGAGATGCGGTATCTCCTTAGTTGTTAAATGCACTTCAAAAATACTTTGACATAATGCAGAAGAGTGGCAAATAGGGTGAGTCAATCCAACGAGATGGTTTTGGAATAAATTGACAGATTAAAGTATCGATATCTGTCGTCAACAACATCAGATAATAAATCCTAAGTCATGAAGCTTTAATAATACCTTTTTTTGCATTTGTTCATTTTGTGTTTGCACAATCGGGACATGATGACAGACCTTGACAATTAAAAATTTCAAGTATCAGTTCCCACGATCTTAAACAGATTCAATCTATGGCTATAGTTGCCTTTTTCAAAAATACATTAAATTACCAACTACTTTCTTCTTCTTTGGTATTGTCATCCAGGAATGAAACTGGCACTCAAACAGTCACTATTTGAAATTTAAAAAAAGTAAAATAACAAAGAAGTTGAAATAAAAAAACAACAACAAACAACAGACTCTTGATGGGGATATATTGTGAGTTGACTTCAACAAACACAAACATAACATTAAAATAATAAATTTGCAAAGCTTCAAAGAAATGGCCCAAAACAGTGAAGAAGCTCAGTTGTATACCGACATATATATCCAACACCGACTGCAGAAGTTATGTACCAATTTGTGATATTACTCCGGACGATTGGGTAAATATATCCAGATCGTAGTTGATGTAGGGATCCTTGAAAAAAGACACTTTATCCTTATGATAAATCCTTATTTGTTTTTAGTCCAGTTAGAAAGACTTATTGATATAAAGCAATTGACACACATTGTATCATGAGGGACTTGTCCCAGCCACGATGTTGTGCTGAGCTCAGCTGGGCTTGAAATGCTCCTGGATTCAGGAGAACAAAACGTTTTTATGTTGTGGCAGCAGCCAGGCAATTCAGTGGCAGCGTCACTGAAGCAGCTATGGATGTCCCTGCATTTAGCTTGGGAGAGGGAGGGGGGGGATCTGGTGCAAAATTGTCTTAGAATTTTCAAGGAAGAATACAATTGGGCCTAACAGATATAGAATAAATTGGTTATACACTTATCAGTGACCATAATGCATTATAAATGGCAGCTGTCTTGATGAATGCGAATCTGAAGAGTTACATGGTGAAGGCCTTGTTTTAAACAGAGCAAATAATAGCCTTGTCCTTGTTTATAAATAGCTTAATCAGCTAACACAGTTTCAGCATCAACTAACACTGGAGTAACAATTAGATCCCTCTAGAATCAAAATACCTGATATCATTTAAAATCAAATTGTTATCCACTTGTAGATAACAGTGACTGGAAATTAATAAAATCTTGCCACTTACACAGAATTTTACAAGAGATCTTACGGCGTAATAAGTCTTGTTGATCTTTTACAAAACTAACAAGAACACAAAAATGCGATGTATATGCACTGCAACAAGAAATACACAAATACACATTGCAACAAGACTACCGAATAAATATTCTGAAATAAAGATTCCTACAGAGGAGCTAAGGGGGAGCAGATGAGGTTTGTATCCGTTCCATCTTGTATTGGTGCGCCACTTTGTGGTCCCTTTATAGAGAGATTAACACTCTACGATGGCTACTATCATATGACTTTAGTGTGGTGTTTATTCATTGTGGGAGTAATTTTTGCCAATTCACGGTTTGTAAAAAGAATGGTAATTTCTTTTTTCACAATTTGGAATTGCATAGTGCTCAGAAAGATGAATAACACCATTTTAATTTTAATCTACACCTTCAGTGATGTAATTAGTTTCCCAATTCCTTTCCATTATAATTCCTGAGGCTGTCAGAGAGCAACTTCATATGACATAGCAACACCTCTTAATTTAACATAGAAATATTGCAAAATGCTCTCAGCTGGAACAGTTATCCATCTTCCTCAGACATTTTACTAGCAGAAAATGCAGTTCCTTGGAAGTTGCTTGAGCGTGATATTCACCACCCTGAATGAGAGCTAATAGGATTTTCTTCCAGGTCCCAGGTGATCGGCCTTTGCTTTGATAGATCATTTTGGATGGATTATTAGCAGCTTAGGACATCTGAATAGATGGCCGCTGATTGGTGTCATCCCAAATGATATAATCCTTACAAACCACCAGGCTACTTGTATGACAGTATCTTACAGAAACGTTTTTTTAGATGGACATACAGGTACTATATCTGTCATTGGTTGCCTAAGGCAGGATATTTTTGAAACCCAGAACAGTCTAGAAATTATAGGCAGAACATTGCATGCTGTAGGCATAATTGCCCAGTAGATAGTATACTCATAAAGCAAGGAATTGCATGAACTTCATCAAATAAAATTGTAAGGACAATTAGTCTTAGAGTGAATTTGATGTCACGAAGCATATCATATTATCTGGCTAATCATATACTAGCATTCAACTGAACTAACAAAATTGTGTGACCAACAGAGATGATAAATGGAAACACATTTGCTGACTACATCAGATCTAAGAGATAGACAATCACCTACTCTTTCTTATCTATTTGCATCACAGAACCAAGATGCTAGAAGCAAATTCAGTCAGAGATTGCATCTCCTGTTATCATGCAGACACTACCTCAAGCTGTGTTGTCAGATTTTACAGATGAAAGCAGTCGGGTAAAAATAATACCATCAAGACAAAGGCTGCTAGAAAAATAAGACAAAGATGAAAAAAAAAATCTTATAAGATATCAAAGCTGTTGCAGCATGCTTGCTTCTTATAGGTAAGCTCCGTCACCAAAGTAGGCACAAATAATTTGAACAGTCATATTCTCATACATAAATGTATTTCTATTATAGTCAAGTCATTTTTTTCTGGCAGTAAGTTTTTGGCTGATAATTACAAACATACCTTACTCTTGACAAAAATAATTGTCTCCTCCTGTTCCTGACACCTTGACCAAACAGTTTCATAAACATTAGGAAGTATTGGCATGTTGCAGCTATAGTTTTGAGGTAATCCCATTGGAATAACATTGTCAACACAGCTCAAGAAGCCATTTTCTTCTATTGCTGCTATTGTGACGTCACCATTGTTTCAGTGATGTCATAGAGCCAACAATGCTGATGACGTCACAACAGAAGGCTAAAAATAGCTCAAAATGTGCTGAAGAGCAGCAACAATTTAGCATTGTAAGTGCCTGCATGATGGAGCTGGGGGATCATAGGACATCAATTTAGTCCAAATCATGCTTGGTCATGGGGTGCTCACCCTAATAAGCCAAAAATTAAATCTCAGACTTAATCGTGGATTGTTTCACTGGCTAAAAACTTACTGCCAAAATAAAATGTCTTGACTTTAATAAAATTTGATGTATGTATCCTCCTACACATGTAATTCATTTTTATTTTATGTGTACTGTAGGCTATAGCCATCAAACCTCATATTGTGTACATCTCATGCATTTCGTGTCAAATATACTTCTATAGTCTTGAGTCTTGACATCCAAATGTCCCCTTTGCAAAAGAACTATTGCAGGGTATCTAATCATCAGTGGTAAGAATAAGTTAGCTCTTGCGAGTGATTGAGCTTCCTAATCCAGGGAATTTACATCATGTAAAACAGGGATTAATCAGAATCTTAGAAAATCCTTTCTAACAGATCTTGCTGTTCATCTAAATCATCTCGACATGGTAACAAGGGCAGTGGTCCATTTGAGTATTAATGAAAGATCAATACTTGCCAAACCATCATGTACACTATCTCACAGTTTAAAAGTATAGTAGAACCAAATAAAAAGCCTATACAAAAATCATCTCCCTTTCTAAAACAGACAATCGCTTTTTGGTTTAATCATGGCTGATGGATCTTGTTTTGTTGAAAGTATTTTAAAGAATTGCATGCAATTTCAACTTGATTTTGTTTCATTTTGACACTATAGTATTGTTATTGAAATTTGTTTAGATCTTTTATGAGAAACTCTCAGAAACGCTTAATTCTAAACAGGAGCAACATGGAATGCTGTCCTACCTATCACTATCTTTTTGAGACTTTGCTGAGCAAATGAAAGACAGCACAGGCCCACACATGTATAATTTTTTTCATGATAAACATTACTTTGTTTTAACGATAGCCTTCCCAGTGGCTAATCATAGATCTCATTGATCAAAGCAAATTAAATAAACAGAATTAAATCTAGTTTGTTTTGTAATGTCAGGAGTTGCCAAATTAGTGCATAGTCTTCCATTCAACAGTTTCTTTTAGCTTTCAGTGTCTTTGAGGGGCAGTTTTCATCCGTACAGTATCTGGCTACAATTCCAACTGTTCTTTCAAATTCAGTTGCAGCACCCTGAAATTTCCTTCATCTCATAAAGATGCATGCAAGTTGCAAAAAGCACACACCTCAGACTTGCGAGGAAAGTTCATAGAAGTGTATGTAATAATATATATATAAAATGATCAACTAACTAGGATGGTATTGATAGTGCAGCCTCCAAAGCAATATGTGGACACTCATGAATGTTGATTGAAACGATTTTTTCCAGTCAATATCAATGGCCATAGCACCTTTTTTTGCTGTTGATGGTCAGGTCTGACCGTTAAGTCAATCAAATTTATTGTCAGGCTGCCATTTGGGGTTTTTTGGAGCGTTTGCAATAACAATAAAATCTCTACTTGCCATTCCACAAAGCCTGCTAAGCAATACTAAAAGGTCATATTATAAATCTTACCTTGTGAAGATACAGGATGATCAACCAATGTAAAGTATGCAAACTCACCTGCAAAGAAAATAAAACAAATTGTAATTCAGACATAAGAAAATTTATACCAAAGAATCCCTGCCATTTCATCTTGCAGTTTGATGTTTCATGCTTTAATGATTATGAACAAGACTACAATTTGCTAAGAATAAGATGTTTAAAAATGTCAATTTAAGCTTATGTTAGTAATGCACGTGGCAGCTTTCCTATTTTCTTTTTGACATTGAAGTACAAGCCCAGCGACCGGACATCTCGAAACTTTTTTTGTTTCAGTTCGTTTCACGCATACATTACATACATCACTTGGATGATTGACTCTACGTGTGTTATATATGTGTACACTCAGATACTCACTCAAAATTATACATCTGAGACTACAGTGTGCTGCATGAGGAAAACTTGATATATATAAATGTCAAGGCGACAAAATCTCATACTTTTATACATGTCAAGTATGTAGGGCAAACTTCTTTTGTGCTTCATACATCGTAGTGTGCCAATCTTCGTAATATATACATCATATATCTACTTTTGATAACACAACACATCAGATAAATGTTTGAAAATAAGTGTTTTAGATTAATCAACCATGTTTTCTTATGCTGTGAAAACACATCAGTTGACTTACTGAACCAAATAAGTGCTTTGAAAAATGGAGTCTGTTGTGCTGCAAGCTGGATTTTAGTTGATGAGAGGAAATTGTATTAAACCATCATTTAAGTTTTTACTAATCAACAGCTCAATGCTAGTGATGTCATGAATCTGACATGAGAAACAAAAATAATGTCTTATCTAAAATCCAAGTAATGTTGATTATTTTTCAGAAAAGGTAATGATATCATTTGTAGGGTTTTCATGCAATTCTTAGAATTTGTCACAAAATCAAAACTTTTACTTCTGGCCACTGGAAGAGCTTTCTTTTTAAAGGCATTCACCATACAATAGGTTCTAGAGATGGTGATTTAACCCAAAGAAAGCTGTTGTGACTGATCAATAAGCACCCCATGCGCATGTTGCAAACTTTCTTAGATTTGCTGTGCTGATTTTGCATGCAATCCACAAAGTTGGCCTGTATCAGAGTTCTTGCAAAGTAACATAGAAACATCGCTAAAATCTGCACAATCTTTAACTGGAGGTACAGCTGAGAAAAATTGGTACAAAGATAAATAACTCCCTGATGGAGAAATATATTCTGGTGGTTCACTTAGTTTTCTTATGCTTAATTTTCTATTTCCACTATAGGCATTCATGTGGCATCCGGCTCTACATTTTTAGATGCACACTCAAGTGAAAATCAATTCATGATAATCTTGGTTGCAATACATTCATGTGCCAATGTGCCAAATTTTAGGCCAAACCAAAATGCCACACAGATTCGAACACATCCTCATTCCTTAGAGATTGCAATAAAGGGTGCAATTAAATTCTCCCATTTCATTTTGAATGGCATCATTAGGGTATGATGTGCCTCTTGTTGAGTGTGAAGTGTTTCTTTGAATTTACCTTCAGCTGCAGGTGACAACGGTGAATGTGCTTGTGGGAAACCGATGATAGCATACGTGAAGCATGTCATGTGGAACAGCTGTCAGACCAATGCTGGGAAATCATATAGCATAACTTTATCAATCCCCTTAGAGGATTTTATATTGATAATCCCAGGACATAGAGAAGCTGAGATGTCATTTGATCAACAATTGCATTCTGCCCCATCTGTTGAAAAGCTGTTGTTAAGCTGTCATGATACACTTGATACAGACCTGCACTGCAGTGTTTGATGCAGTGTGTGACATTGGATCATGTTAGTGCTAATGGCAACCCTTGTACCAAATGACCAGGGCTTTCTCTTTGATAAAGTTAGCTGCGATATATATAGGGAATTACTCCCTTTCGCCTAGAGCCATTAAAATTACATCATGTGAGTGCAAACAAGCATCAAAAGCATTTCTCAACACATGTTAAGTATCTTCAGAGAGAAAAAAAGAAGGAACCAAAACAATAGCGTAAATGTTTTCAAACATTTTGAAACATATTGACACAGAATGCCATACCATATGCAATTCATTAATGCATTTTGCCATGTACCATTCCATTAGTCCATCAAAGTACATTGTACTATTTGGACAATTATCAGATTGAATCTACATCCATATGCTTTGCATTTTGGACAAAATGAAAGCGTTCTGCTATACTTCACACAATTTGTTTTAACTTCAGTTATCTTGGGCCCGCTCAAACTATAAAGGTATTTTTTTCTTCCAATTCATTGTCATATATATGTTTAAATTCATGAGACAAAACCAGCTTGTGGTGTGCCAAGTCTAGAAAGTTTGTAAGGATAGAAAAACACTGCAGGAGCATTCCTGGGTATATAATATTTATTCTCCGGGTATTAGATGTTATATTTTCCAGCATTCAGGACATAGCATCCAAGATATTCAGTCATATTTCGGGGAACTTGATCCTTCTCAATCCTTTTCATCATCTATCTTGCCTGATGTCATTTGTAATCTCATTTCGTCTCTGTATTCGAAATTATTCAAATAGTGACCAAATTGGTATGATTTAATGGATGTTTAAAGGGTAAATACATTCTTTTACAAGTATCTCTGTCGCAATCTTACTTATTCATCGACTTACATTGCTTTACTGAGAAGCATTAATATCTGCTGTATCACATATGACCACTTTCAAAAGCAATTTGCCAAGGGCATATCTGAATATTTCAGTATTATGAAGCATTATGGCTCACATGCTGACATTTTTGAATGAGAGTTCCTGGTATGTAATGTAATTGTTCCATTTGATTCCTATAAAGCAAAATGGCATTGCTCCCATGTGGGCATTCCATCAAATTTGACACTCATTATATCTCATGATATAATCGAGAGTGTCAGTGACCAAATGAAATGGTTTGACCTGGAGGCTAATTACCCTAGTTTTACAGTCGCAGTCAAAATTATTCCTATGGCTTCAATTCTGCACTTTACCCAAGAAAAAAGTCTTTTAGGTCATTCTTCCAATCCATCAGCATTCTCAAACACCGCAAACTTCAGCCTATCTTTGTTCAGAAGCTATGAAATGGTTCAACCTAAAGAAAAATTTCTGCATTATTACATGTTGTGTGTTACATATACAGTGGTCCATTAATAATATGATAATAGGCCACAAGTATTCTATGCACACTTGGTTGGGAGAGATTTGTTCCATAGATGAACGATTTCTAAATGATTCTTTTTCCATGACTGAAAAAAAAACTAACTTTGAATATACTTGGATTTTGGCATGGACTTACAGTAGACAGGGCCATTTATAATGACATCATGCGGTTCTCAGGATGTTCCATCATCTACAAGAATTACCCGAAAATCCCCACGGTGCTTTCCTCATTAGGAGGCAAAGGGAAGGAAATGTGGACTAATTGCAATCTGTTTGTTGCCACCTAAATGCCAAGCCTGTAATATTTTATGCCAACAAGAATAGTGTTGAGATATTTATAATGTTTTCTCAAATTCATTGTGGAAATCACATGCTTGGACCACATGGTAACCCCTTGTCATGCATTTAACATTAATTAGGCATTTTCTGTCACCCTAAAGCTACAGTGTAATACAGCTTGAGGAGTCTAGAATCTTTAAGTTATGCAGAGTCTGTCGTAAGAGCTGCTTTTACAGTGCAAGAAGACCAACTGATAGCAGCAGAAAGATAACAAAATTAAGGAATACTATACCATGTTATAGTATACAGTACAATTAAGAAGGTGGATTACTCCTTCATGCATTTGGATACCTGGAGATATATATTTTTCCTCTCAGTCCCACTGTGTAATCAACAACCTACTAATTATCCTGCTGATCCAAAGCTAATAACATCTGAGAGCTTATGGTAACATTATTCTCTCTACATACAGCAATTATCTTAACAATTGTATATTATTATATATCCGATCAACTGAGTCTCCACTAGTTGCTCATCTTATGCATCCAATACAATATTATATCAATAACCTTCATCACATTTTCCCTGACATCATGTTATGACTTTTAAAAAGTTGCTGTAAAGAAAGTGTAGCTCATTTTTAAATAAAAACGAACAGCTGTTTTACATCAAAAGTATATAGCACATATGTCATTTTGTTTCGCAATGTTTTTTCTTCAAAAGATCATTCATAAATGAGGTAGCATGGAAATATATTATATTATCTCTTGATCCTCCCAAAAGAATAAAGGACATGAATTTGTAACAATCTGACACATATAATCATAAAAATAGGCCTTGGCAAAATGGATGTGACGAAGCTCATTAGCACACGGCTGGCATCAAAAGTGATAAGGAAATTGTAGCAACATGGAAGGCTGCAATTAAGGGTGCCATAAAGTTTTTTCTTTCCCTTTGTAGCACTATCACCATGCTTTGCTTTATACTGAACACATCCTTGCTGAGATTATGACTTCTGAACTTTTATGCTTATATTTTTTTTTGATGAGCAATGCATTTTGGTTTCAATAGCAATTGCGCAGCGTAAGAATTACGTACATAAATTCTACGTATGAAACTCACAAAAAAAAGCAGATTCGTAGTACATACGTACATTTTCGTACGAATTTCGTACGAATTCATACAAATTTCACACAGGTGCATTTCAGTTACTTTGGCCATTTTAATGCAATATGGATATCACAAATGGTTTAAGTTTAGACCTTCAATCGGCCTATCTAAAAAAAAAATCAGCAAATAAGTCAAGATAAAGCCCAAAAACCAACTTAACACGCATGAAATCCACACGAAAATTTACATATGTTTTACGTACGTAGATCTTCGTACGTATTTCATACGTGAAAACAACCAATTTACGTACGAAACTCACCAGAAAGAGCTACGTACGTTTTATGTACGCTGCACAATTGGCCATGTATCCTTCACATAATGAGTGAATATTACAGGGCAACCCTCGCACAAAGAGGTTGAGCTACCTGACGATTCGGAGCATACGAGAACAACGAAAAAAAGAAGAGGAAGAAGAGCTTGATAATATTATACCTTGAAGAACAAATATCCCTGCAGATTGCAACTAACCTTTCTAATTTGTGGAGATGGTCCACCTTTCGTTGTGTGGCTGAACTCTTTGAGGACTTCAGGTCCGAGAGGATTTTGTCAGTGGCTGACTTGGGTTCTGGACAAATGTCTCTTCTTTCTGCTAATTCCGAGACATCGGTGAGGTGAGCCTGGGTATCCATTTCCTTGGTATCCATGGCCTTGGCAAGGTAGAGTAATGAAGATCAAGGTAGAAGTTACTTGGCTTGGTGTAATCCAAAAATATTAACTGACCACAAATGTAAGCACTCAAGTCATAATGGAGTCGGTTGGTTATATGGTAATCCAACAAGCAAAAATCAAAACGTGTGAGGCAAATGGTTGGCCTAGAACAATGTCTTTCTCTGGATAATTATATGGTAATCCAAATTCAACAAGTATAGGGACCGCGCAAATTGTTAGCCCAGTACGATGTCTTTCCTTGGCCAATTCTTACTCCTGGGTTATCATGTAAAATAGACCATCCAATCAAGATTATTAAATCAAAATATCTTCCTTTGATTATAACAATCCACTTTTAGCACTGTTTCATATGAAGGAAAAGGATTTTTGTGGCAGTTGAAGAGACAAGCTTTATTTTCAACGAATATAATGGTAAGAAACTTAGAATCATGGATACTCCATTGCTACTCGTACATGGCCAAAAAGTCAAGTATACACCACTGACTTCCTTTCACAGGTCACAGAGAGTACATCCCAGAGTCAAGAATCCCAACAATCTGTTGTTCTAATGGCCAAAAGGTCAGGGTTCTGCTTCCGAGGCTAATCACAGACCAAGGTTAAGAAGAACTCATTTATTTACAGAAAAACTAGAGTCTGTAAACAGAATGTTCAATTCTCGGCGTTAATGGCTGTATGAGTGATCCACAAAGTGACTGCTAATCAACAATTGAATAACAATTTCTTAGTCACAGCTTTCACAGGTTTCTGTGTTCTCACTGTTCTGTGCTATAAGTTCAAATCATTTTATTTTATCTACTTCAAAGGCAAAGCTGTGAACAAATATCGAAGCATGAATTTGTGTTATGTTATACAATCCTCATAAAATAATCTAAATAACTCACGAGAAATTGATAAGGGAAAAATAATTAAAAAACCTACATCAACATACATACTACTTTACACTGACACATGATAGATCATTGCAATGAAAAGGGGTTACGGGAAGGCAATGAATTGAGGTTTTGGTATTTATTTGGAACAACTATTATTGCATTGGTCTAGATATACATTTTTGTCATTTTGCATCCTCTCTGACATATCAAGAAAAATATCCATAGTGACCAGATATCTGCTTGAAGTTGAAACAGACAATGCCTATCAAATTGTGTGACAAAGCCTACAGCTGGTATTCCATTTAAAGAGGACATAAAATGGTCTCTGACCTGTAAAGCCCTCTGTTGCTTGACCTATTTGTCTTGTATTTGACTGCCTTCATCCTGCACTATTATATATAGATTTTTAATACATCGTTGTACCCGAGCAGAGATCACACATGTCATTGATGACATTTTCGTAAATGCAAAAGAGATATAAGTCTGTTTATACAACTGAGCTTATCTCATTCCTATTCTGTTCCCTTGATTAGATTAATTTGACCAAACAGGGAAATATCTTCCACTGTCCCACTGTCCCACTGTTCTTCATTTAAATCAACCAGATAGGGTGAGACCCTTATCGCGTCTTATCGATTCTTTCCCTAATAGCCCTTCCTTGATTTCAGATAATCAGGTCGATAGGGCCAAGTGTATAAGTAAAGTCAAGCAGTATCTGTGTGTGGCAAATATTTCAAAGGCATCTTGAGAGAAGTGGTATAGATGTGCTGCAGTGAACTAAAGCAAGATTTCTGAAAAAAAGTCCAATCATCAGCTTGTTCTTATAAATACGTCAAACAAGTGAGCTGGTGTGGAACAACATATGACAGCAATGCAGAATATATTGACCACGTTTCCCCAATTCACTAGTTTCTTGCGGCAGCCAAGACATGGACTATAGCAGCTGTGAGAATCAGTTGTCTTTTCATTCCTTTTCTACAATACTGGCAATTTACATTTGGAAAGGGTGTGACGCAATTCCGACAGCATAAAGCCAAGTGTCTGATGTGCTGGAAGAATGAATGGTTTCATCTTTTATTTTCTAAAAAGATTCTGTGTCATAGTCTGCTATTTTTAATGCCCATTATCCAAGATGCATTACAGTTGCTCACAGTATATACTCCTCCCTTCAGGATTTTCTTTGTATGAATATTCCTTCAAAACAGACATGGCAACATAATAACACCATCTAGTGTACATTCTTTCGTGTGGAAAAGCAACAATATAAGTTATATCCACTTATAACCAGTGTAAACAAACTGCCAAGTAAAAGCAACACACGAGTTATTCAGGCTTGAATTTTTTTTTTTTGGAGATATTTTTTGCTAATAACAGTCCGGTGATACTTGACCCTTTTCTTATAAGGTCGAAAAAACTGTCTATAGAAAGAAATACCTGTCAAGATATGAGTTATGGGCAAAAATGTGTGACACACAATCAAACCAGGCACATCTTTGTTTACTTTATGATATGTCACAGCTGGTGCGATACCAATGGTGGAGCTACAGTAACATTTCCAGAAATAACTATGTTAGTAATGAAACCTTCTTAGAGAAAGGCTTACCTGAAAGCATTTCAAATAATAAGAATAAACAATATTTGTCAAAATTGAAAAAGCTCAACCCACTTCGTGCATCTTCACTTGATATTTATAAATTTTTTAATGACTTTTGAAAAATTTATCCAACTATGAACTGAAAGGAAAGAGATATACAGTGGTCCTTGCACTATTGGATGACCGTTCTGCGGTCATGAAGCTGTCGTTTGTGGGCATTGCGTCTCTGCTAAGGTGTGAAATGCACTTAAAAAGCTCCTTCGACCTAATGCAGAAGATTCGCAAAAAGGTGAGCCAATCTAACAACACGAGGTTTATTATAGAGAGGTATATAACTACATTTATACCATGTATCAAACATTTCAATTTGAATCAAATTTATGAGTAACAAAACAACCTCATGTTAGTTGTGAAATAAGTTGATATATTGGTACATTGATTTCTGTCATCAACATCTGATAATAGTTATGAAGCTGCAACATTATGTTTTTTGCATCTATTCATTATATTTTTGTGCAATCTGGATATGATGACAGACTTTGACAATTATGATTTTCAAGGGTCAGTTCCACCTATTCTTACAAATCAATTATTCAGATTCAATCCGTGTTGCCTTTTGTTGCCTCTTTCAAAAACACCATAATTTACCAAATGCTTTCTTCTTCTTTGGCATTGTCATCCAGGAGTGAAACAGGCACTCTAACAGTCACTATTGGAATTTAAAAAAAATTAAAATAACAAAACAACAACAAAAACAGGAATTTGATGGGGATGTATTGTGAGTTGACTTCAACAAACACAAGTATAACATTTACATAATTAATTTATAAACTTCAAAGTAATGGTTCAAAATTGTGTGGAAGTCAGTTGTATGCACAGAAGTATATCTACAACATCGGATTGCAGAAGTTATGTACCAATTTTGATATTGCTTCAACTTGGCAAATATATCCAGATTGAGAGTGTAGTTGTGTAAAGATCCTTGAAAAAGACACTTTTTCCTTATAATAAATTTGTTTTTAGTCCAGTTATAAAGACTTAGTGATATAAAGCAATTGACGCACATTGTATCATGAGGGACTAGTCCCATCCAAGATGTTGTGCTGAGCTCAGCTGGGCTTGAAATACTCCTGGATTCAGGAGAACAAAACGTTTTATGTTGTGGCAGCAGCCAGGCAAGTCGATGGCAGCGTCACAGAAGCAGCTATGGATGTCACTGCATTTAGCTTGGGAGAGGGAGGGGGAGGGTTCGGGTGCAAAATTGTCTTGCAATTTTCAAGGAAGAATACAATTAGGCCTAACAGGCATTGAATAAATTGCTACCTACCTAATAGCATGTATCCTTGCTAATATGCAGTCATTTTTGTCATTATGGTTATCAGTGAACATAATGACATTATAAATGGCAACTGTCTTGATGAATGCCAATCTAAAGAGCTATATTGAGAAGGCCTTGTATTAAACAGAGCATATAATAGCCTTACCCGTGTTTACAAATTGCTTAATCAGCCAACACTATTCCGACATTAACTAACACTTGAGTAACAATTTACCTCATCAAAACACCTGGTATCATTTACCACCAAATTGTTATCTGGACTATAATGACTGGAAATTGATAGACTGGCACTTCTGGGAACCATCCTTCCACTTACACAGGATTTTATGAGAGATGCGAAGGTGTTATAAGTCATTTTGATCTTTTACTCAACTAAAAAGAACACAAAAATATTATGTATATGCGCTCCTACTCATTAAATACACATAACAACAAGACTGCCAAATAATAATTTTGAAATCAGGAATCTTACACAAGAGCTAAGAGGGAGCAGGTGAGGTGTGTATCCGTTGCATCAGTGCAGCACATTATGGTCACCTTGTTGAGAGAATGACACTCTACGTTGGCTACTATCACAGTCTTTACTGTGGCATTTATTCATTGCCGGAGTAATTTTTTTCCAATTCTAGCTTTGTAAAAAGAACAGTAGTTCCTATTTGCAGGTCTGACAACAATGCACAATTTGGAATTGCATGGTGCTCAGAAAGATGAATAACACAATTTTAATTTTAATCTACACCTTCAGTGATTAAATTTCCCAATTCCTTTCCATTATAACTCCTGAAACTGGCAGAGGGCAAGGTTATAAAACATAGCAACAACCTCTTAATTTTACCTAGAAATATTGCAAAATGCTCTTAGCTGGAACAGTTGTCCATCTTCGATCCACAAACATTTTACGAGCAGAGAATGCGGTTTCTTGGAAGCTGTTTGAGCGTGATATTCATCACCCGGAATGAGAGCTAATAGGATTTTCTTGGAGGTCCCAGGTGATCGGCCTTGCTTTGATAGATGATTTTGGATGGATTAGCAGCTTAGAACATCTGAATAGACGGCTGCTGATTGGTGTCATCCCAAATCAAATAATCTTTGCAAACCACCAAGCCTGATGAGTGACAGTATCTCACAAAAAAGGGTTTTCTTAGAGGGACAAATAGGTACTATGATAAAACTTAATGGGAGTGTGGTTCACAGCAATGAACCTCATGAATGTCAGGTCGCAGAAGAATACAACGCGAGTCCGAAGGACGAGTGTTTATTCTGCAGCAGAACTGACATGAGTGAGGTTCATTGCTGTGAACCACACTCCCATTAAGTTTTATTTATATCCCACAATAAAAATACATCTCCGGTAGAAAAAATGGAGTGAATTCATATGGCACTATTTTGTTTGAATGGTGCCAAAAATATCCCTAGCAATCACACGGACCTATCAGAGCCTCAAAACATTGTGACATCATCACTTTACTGTCCATTGTTTATACAGCAACGTCAAGACATTTTTCATGTGGTTCACAATGATGAACCACATGGTTTTTTGCCAGAACTACACTGCCTATTGTGGGATATTATATCCATCATTGGTTGCCTAAGGCAGAACATTTTTGAAACCCAGAACAGTCTCTAGAAATTGTAGGCAGAACATCGCATGCTGTAGGCATAAATGCCCAGTTGGTAGTATACTCATAAAGGATGGAATGGAAAATGTCATTCACTAAATAAAATTATGAGGACAATAAGTCTTAGAGTAAATTTTATGTAGGAAGCATATCATATTATCTTGCTAATCACATACTGGGCTATTACTAGCATTCAACTGAGCTAATATAATTGTGTGACCACCAGAGATGATATATGGAGACACACCTGCTGACAATCAGAGATCTAAGAGATAGATAATCACCTACTCTTCCTTATTTAACCTCATCACTGAAGTGAGTTCTCAGAAGCAAGTGCAGACAAGGATTGTATCTCTTATTATCATGCAAACACTACCTAAAGCTGTGTTGTCAGATTTTATGGATGAAAGTAGTTGGGTAAAAATAACACCATCAGGATAAAGGCTGCTAAAGAAATAAGACAAAGATGAAAGGAAGATATCAAGGCTGTTTCAGTATGTTTGCTTCTTATAGGTATCCTGCGTCAAAAATGTGGACAGGAATCATTTGAACAGTCATATTTATAAACATAAATTTCTTTTCATTAATAAAATTTGATTTATCTAGATACTTCCTTGGTTATATAGTCAGTAACATTGCTTTTCAAAGCTTGTAAGTTTGTTTCCATGAGATGTATTTTGATGACCTGTTCAGTTAATCCTCTCTCAGAATCTTGTAACACCAGGAGATTGTGAGATCATTAATTATCATGAAAGTTTAAGCGAGAGACCTGGTGGGCACCTCGTCAGCGGCACTCCTACACATGTAATGCTTTTTTATTTTATGTGTACCGTATAGCCATCAAACATCATATTTTGTATATCTCATGCATTTCATGTCAAATACAACTTCTCGAATCTTGAGTCCCGAGTCTTGACATCCCAATGTCCCCTTTGCAAAAAAACTATGGCAGATTGTCTCCCCATCAGCGGAATGAATATGTTATCTCTTGCAAGTGCTGCAGCTTCCTAATCCAGGGTATTTACATCATGTGAACCTGGGATAAATCAGAATCTTGGAAAATCCCTGCTAACAGATCTTGCTGTTCATCTAAATCATCCTGACATGGTAACAAGGGTAGTCGCCCATTTGAGTATATTAATGAAAAGATCAATAGTTGCCAAAGCATCATGTACACTACCTCTCAGTTTAAAATTCTAGTAGAACCAAATAAAAGGCCTATACAAGAAATATCTTCCTTTCTAAAAGGGGCACATCACTTTCTGGTTTCATCATAGCAGGTGAATCTTGTTTTCTTTAGCGTATTTTAAAGAAATACATCTCAAAGCACGCTTTATTAAAAAAATGGCAATTTCTGCCTTGAACGAATTTAAATAATCTCAGACAAAATTGCATACGTATTCGAACTTGATTTTGTTTCATCTTGACACAATAGTATTGTTATTGATCAGATCTTTGAAAGAGACTGTCTGAAAAAGCTTCATTCTAATTCAGGAGCAACATGGAATGCTCAAAATTGGCTGTCCTATCCATCACTATCTTTTTGAGAAGTTGCTGAGCAAGTGAAAGACTGCACAGGGCCACATATGGATTATATTTTTTTCATCAGTAATTAAACCATATATTGTTTTAATTATAGCCTGCTATGTGGCTAATCAGATATCACATTGATCAAAGCAAATTAAATTAACAGAATTAAATATAGTTCATTTTGTTCCAAATTAGTGCATAGTATTCCATTCAAAAATTTCTTTTAACTTTCATTATCTTTGAAAAGAGGTTTCTTCCATTCAGTATCTGGCTACAATTCCAACGGTTCATTCAAATTCAGCATCATCCATTAAGTGGCAGTCAGTTGCAGCACCCTGAAATTTCCTTCATCTCATAAAGATGTATGCAAGTTGCAAAAGGCATACACCTGAGACTTGCAGCGAAAGTTTATGAAAGTGTTTATAAAAATATGAACTAACTGGGAAAAAAGCAATATGTGGACACTCATGAGGGTTGATCAAAACGATTTTTTCCAGGCAATATCTATGGCCATAATACCCTTGAGTCAATCAAATTTATTTTTAGGCTGCCAGTTGGGGTTTTTTTGGTGCTTTTGCCAAAGAGACAAAATCCCTACCCTCCATTCAACAAAGCGTGCTATGCAATACTTAAAGGCCATTTTATCTTACCTTATGAAGATAAAGGATGATGAACCAAAGTAAAGTTTACACACTCACCTGCAAATAAAATAAATAAAATTATAATTCAGACATAAGAAGATAACAAAGAATCCTTGCCATTTCATCTTGCAGTTTGATGTTTCATGCTTTTGATATTATCAACAACATTACAAGTTGCTAAGAATAGGTCGTTTAAAGAATGTCAATTTAAGCTTCATAATGAGCTCCGGGTTTGAGCATAGAACATTTAAACAAAAACTCAGGATCTATGGCCAGGGAAAGCTTTGCTAGTTGAAGAGCCTGTACAAATAAAGCTGTCTGAAATTCCTCACTTTTGTTGGAGCATGCTGTGACAACAGGTGGAGCTGTTGTGCAGCCAAGCATACAGCACTCTCTCTCAGACACTACCAAGACTTCACACAGTACAGACGCATCCAAGGATTGCTCTTCAGATCATCACTGATACATTCGTTACAGTGGTGACAGCGGTAAACCGAGGTGCCTCCAATTACTGTTGGTATTTGGCAGTATTTCTGCTGCTTTTCGGCAGCTTTTTGAGCCAGTTTTTACCGTTAATTTCGGCGAAAATTGCCGTTTTTTCGAGTCCAATTGCCGATTTTTTGCGTGGTCAAATAGCCACATATTTTTACTGGTACTACAGGACTTGATTTCGGCTTATTTGCTAGGTTATTTTACCTTTTATTGTACATAATTTCTTGCATTTTGGGGTTTGATGCTGCTTGGCATCCACTCACTTAGATTTTGATAATTTTGTTGACTTGAAATAGAACGTATGTGAAGTGTGTATTGCACCTGACATTGCATTGATTCAGTTGATGCTGGACGTCTTCTGGGCACTGCCCAAGTCAATAGAACATTATTGATTTCGTTATATGTACATGTAAATAGATTCCTATATCAATTTGATATATCTTTGTGCAACTTTATATACGAAATCAGTTGCATACAAGGTTGACAGCCACTACAAACTGTAGTTTGATTTGCGTGATTTTGAGAGAGACTGCTAATTTTTAGGCCTGTTTGGATCTACATTTCGAAATTATTTCAGCACTGCTTGACTTCACTGGGAATTTCTGTTCCCCTTTTCAAATTTTCACTTTGATGAACTTTAGACACTCATTGTCACCTATCTATTCAGTGGATTAAGAAGCTGTCAAAACTGACAAGCATTCGTTGTTGTTCTGCTGATTCTACTAACTGTCAAACTGTAAATATTATTGAGTGAATTTGACAGTTGTTGACATTCTGATTCGTTTTTGCACTTCAAAATTCCTTTATATACACCCACTCACAAAAAAAAAATACAAAAAAAAAAGAGGGAGTGAGGTTATATAATTAGGCCTTTGTAAATATTTTCTCCAGGCCTTTCAAAATTTCAAATTGACGTTTTGTAAATATTCATTGTATTGGCGCATACATGTACATAGTTTGAAGTGTGCACCAATTGTATTGTCAATGTATCGTCTATACTCTCATCATTGCTGAGGCCAATAGGATTATTCACCATGGATCCGGTGAACTTAAACACAGCCTCCTTTGAAGACCTCTGCTCCGTGCCTGGACTCAGGAAGGCCACTTTGAAGATTATCATGATGAGCCGCTACGTTTATTTACTTGAACGGGATGTGATGCCATTCATAACTGGAATTGGACTCTGGTTTTGGGACATTATGATCAAGCATGAGTTTATATGCTTTGGGGATTATCCAAGACTAATTGCAACCAAAACAGCACCACGTCTTGACTCCTATTCATTGAAGTCTCCATCCTTTGACAGGTGCCTACATCTTGATGATGACTCTGTGATTGCTTACGGAGGTTCAAGCGGCATCTTCAGAAAAGACCATCCCCCAGCAGAGGAACGGACACAAGTTGTTGGACTTGAGGAGAAGAGGACTACAAGCCCACCTATGAGGAAGCAGCTTTCTCCACCACCTCCTTTGCAGTCGAGAGACGAAATTGAAGCAGAGTATCAAGTTGCAAAAGAAATTGTGGACGAGTTGGAGTCCTGCATCTTGCGACAGCGGAAGGAACTACCTTATTTCGATGAGAACCTCTTTTTGGGAGACCTGCATGAGTGCTTATACGATGAATTGAAGGCATGGTGGGGCCGACTTAGATCACTAGAAAGTCTTCTTCATTATGCCAGATTGGTAGAAGTAGCCAAGAGTTATGAACAGCAACGTCCGACAACTGAATCTCATGAGTTCCAAAATGCTAGTGACTTTTTAAATGTTTGTGTTGAAAATGTGTCTTCTGAGCATGCTCGGTTTCCAGGTCACAGAAATGATTTGCTTTCCTCTCCACAGACGCTGAATGAGTCAGCAAGATCGACGCTTAATGAAAATGATGGGACCTCATTTTCCTCAGCATCCATTTGTAAGCAATCTGCATCTGCTGGGGATGTGCGTCCCCCTTTCCTTCAGCCAACTACATCTGCAGTAAGGAGGAAATTACCTTCCAAAGCTGTGAAACATCGGGATATGGAATCTCCAAGACCCTCAAGATCACCCCTTGAGGAAGACCACTGTGGTCGTCCGGACTTCTGCAGAATCCCTGGAGGCTTGGCCAATTATCGTTCTGTGTGTGAAAACCAACATCCTCAAGCATCAACTCATCATCATAATGATCCTTCAGCTGTTAACAACCCAAGACAATTGATGCAACAAGTTGCTCCTGCTTATGAAGTCACACCTGATATGCCAAGTTCCTACTCTTCAAGTTCCTGTAGACCTTCTGCACAAATCACAACAAGCTTGATGATGCCTCAATTTCATTATCCTGTTGCTCTGAATAACTTTAATCATCATGCCAATATGCCTGCTTCTTTTCATGATCAGTTGCAGGGTAGCCAAGCCAGGAGAGAAGTAAGGACAAAATCTGAGGTGAAGTTGAGTACCACCAATGCCTGCAAACAGCCTGATGAAGATTGTCACAGTAGGCCTACCTCATCCCATATCAGCACTTCATCAGCTACTAGTACCAGTGAGCCATCGGACTCAAGTGAGTCATCCGACTCGAGTGAATCATCAGACTCCAGCGATTCCGCAGACTCCAGCAACTCATCTGACTCCAGTGCCAGTGACTCCTCAGACTCGAGTGACTCTTCGGATTAAAGTGATTCATTGAGCTCGAGTGACTCTTCCAACTCCACTGACTCATCCAACTGCAGCGACTCATCTGATTCCAGCGATGCATCTTCAGGATCCAGTGATGAGTTAACTGATGAGTGCTACAAATCTGCAGAGGAGAGAAGCAAGAAAAGCAAGAAGAAAAGCAAGAAGTATGGACAAGACCTACACGGCACGCTTGTGTGGCAAAGTGGTGCTGTGCGGCACCTTTCTGAACTACATGGACCTGGACCAATATCTGCGGATTGTCTTCTGAAAGAGTGCCCTCCCATGCAAAACCTGAGGCCAATTCTTTATAATGATAATCAATTGAATAGAAATGTCACAACTCCCGATTATCAAACTTTAAATTTAAAGAGTCACATTGACAATTCTTCCCATTTTCAGGAGCATTCATGTTCCCCAGTTAGTGTAAGTTCTGCTCATGTTGCGGAGCTATGTGGCTCCCCTGTTGCATTTCCATATTTTCATTCTGTATTTCCAGATACCAGCCCTGGAAGTGGAAAGAAAGGAATTCCAAAACCCAAGTTGGGACATTACAGGATGGATGGAAGTTCATATGGCGCTTCAGCAGAGTTATCCACGGATAATCTTGCAGGACCAAGTTTGAGCTCATTACCGAAGCATCGGCTTCCCCCTGAGTTTCAAGTAAGGCAGAACCCTGAAGTTTTCTGGCCAGATGAAAACCAAATTGCCTCGTCACCTTGGCCCTTGTTTGACGGAGGGGGAGGGGGCCAGTGCAGTTCAACTTCGGATCATCAATTCGGACAAGTCTCAACTCACAGCATCATGACCAACTCAAGTGAATTTGCATCTCCATCATGCCCATCCCGGAAGGAGTGGCTCAGTTGGATCAAGGATGCCGGAATGACTGACCCAGGTGACCTCTCCACACACACAACCTGGAAGGAGTGGCTGAGCTGGATGAAGGAATCAAGACTTCATTAAATGTTGTCAGTTGTAAATTTTGTATTCGTTTGATCTATGTTTTGAGTTTGTTATGTTTTATGTGGACATGTTTGTTACACTTGGTGTAAATTATTATTCTGTTTCGAATTTTATTGCCATGTCTCTCACCTTTTAGCATGGACTGCATCATCCAATTTTGTGTGGACTCAGTAAGCTGATGTCAATAGACCTTTTAACTCATGATTTTCTTATGGTAACTGTTAGTTTCAATTATTTTATGTCTGGTGCTTTCCGGTACCCGAGCCTCTTTACTGTCATCAAGGACCTCATACTGATGTCATCAAGACGTTGCCTCCTGCAACTGAAGACCCAAAGACCAGAGTACCCCTTGTGGAAATGGAGTGAATTTAGGCCAAATGAACGACGGATATCAAGTTCTGCTACGAAGAATACCAGAATCATCAACAGCCAAGTCACCAATCATCATCATCCTGAAGTCACAGAAATTAACAGCAAACAGGACTCTTAAACATCAAAAAGGGGGAGAGTGTGACAACAGGTGGAGCTGTTGTGCAGCCAAGCATACAGCACTCTCTCTCAGACGCTACCAAGACTTCACACAGTACAGACGCATCCAAGAATTGCTCTTCAGATCATCACTGATACATTCGTTACAATGTATTAGGAAAGTGATTTGAAGAAGCCAAAAGCCGGAAGACGGTAAGGCACACAACAACTTTTTATTGAGAAGATGGCCATTACAGCCCTTTAAACCTGGCATCAACATCTTTTTTTATATTTATCAAATTAAGGTTCTAAATAATTGACTTGGCTAGATGATAAGAAGAGGACTAAAGGCTTATTTAAATGCAAATTTATTCATAGGAAGCTCCAAATTGCATGCTCATAGACCTGCTGAAGTTCTGATATATTCAGTCTTCTTTAAAAAAGAAAGTCACACAAAGGAATTGATGTGGCATTTTTCATATTTTATTTGTGACACTGAAGCACAATCTTTATTGGTTAAATACTAAAGAGGTTACTTAAATGCAACACCACAAGCCCAGCGAACGGACATTTTGGAAACCCTTTTTTTTTGTTTCAGTAAGCTTCATGCATACATCACTTGGAATGATTAACTCTACTTGTGTTATTTATGTATAGGTGACACCTTTCAAAATTTCTAAAAGGTAAATAATTCTGGGCCACCAGAGTATAATTTTGTCTAATAGTACCTGGCGGACTGAGAAAGTGAACAGGAAATTGTACTTACAACATTGATCATTGGGGTGGTGTAGCAGTTAAGAGCTCAACCAGTTTTCTGATCAGGGGAGTGAGCTCCCCCCATTTCCATCACTGGTGACGCTCAGGGGACTCTTCCTTACACTCAGATACTCACTCAAAATTATACATCTGGGACTACAGTGTCCTGCATGAGGAAAACTTGATATATATAAATGTCAAGCTAACAAAATTTCAGCATTAACATGAGGAATTAAACATTTGGTGTGTTAGGAGCCAGTTTCTTGAGTATTATCTTCCGAAGCATATTACTTTGAAGCAGAATATTTTCACTTTTGCAAATTTATACATGTCATGTAGGCCTATGTAGGGCAAACCTTTTTTGTGCCGCATGCATCGTAGTGTGCCAATCTTCTTGGTATATGCATCATATATCCACTTCTGATAACACAACACATCAGATAATATTTGAAAATAAGTGCTATCGTTTAATCAACCATTTTTCTTGGTGCTGTGAAAAAACCCAAGTTGACTTTTGTGAGACAAAACCAGCTTTTGCTGTGCCAAATTTAGATAGTTTCTCAATACCACTGTGAAGAATCTTTTTCAAACATTTTCTTTGTGACTAAATTGTAAAGTTCAATTTTTGATGCAAGAAGACTTTGAATCACCTGTGATTTCCCACTGATATTTTATGTTTGCTGAAAATATTTTTCCTTTACTGGAATTTATGCTGGATTCAGCTTTACATTTTCAGATGCAAGCTCAAATGAAACTCAATTCATGACAATGATGGTGTCCATGCATAAAACATGCTGCAATCTCAGCGTGATACCAGACATCAAAACACCGCACTAATTTGAACGCACCCTGAGGGATTGCAATAAAGGATGCAGTTAGATTCTTCCATTTCAATTTTAGGGCATCATTTGGGCATGTTGTGCCTCATGTTGAGTGTGAAGAGTTTCTTTAAAACAGCATTCAAATGTTGGTAACAACTGGTGAAATGTTTGTGGAATAGAATACCAGTAAAAGGAAGTGGGAAGCATACAGATTGCATTGGGTGCCAATGCTTGCTTATTTGCTTGTTTGCTTCGATAGCAAGCATTTATCTGACAATACTCTTCTAGGAATTCATCTTCACATTCATAAAACATAAAGCTGAGGAAACATATCAGCAAGATTTTGGATGCTGTGCTATCCATTGACAAAGACTGTTGTTATTAGCTAAAAAGGTAGGCCTTACGCTTTGAAATTTGAGCATATATACATGCTAATGGAAAATGTGAAGTTTGCTAACCCTTAGGTATACTGTTTGATCAAAGTAGCTGATGATTAATTTTACAAGCATTAGAATGGATATATAGACATTATATACGGGTACACTTTCAGATTCAGGATTCAGGAATTCGCTTTGAAGTGTATAATGTAATTTGTCAAATTTGTTGCTCATAAAGTGGAATGGTTCCCATGTGTATTCTATATCATATGAATCTGCTGAGGGACAAATAAACCTGCAGAGTGATAAATATCACTCACATGATATATCGCAGATCACACCACACACAGACCGTCATGGGCTTTAATCAGATATCAATATCAAAGTTGTCATGATATTGAAAGGACAAATGATACACTAAATCATTATAAGCATAGATATAGGCCTATTCTTCAATGGATCAGAGACTTCTCCAGTACACTTAAATTTCTTCCTGCACCTGCATAAAACTGCAGAATTCTGCAGTTTCCTGCAGAATTCTGCAATTCTGCAGAAAATTCTGCAGTTCTGCAGTTTCCTGCAGAATTCTGCAGAAAACTGCAGAATTCTGCAGTTCTGCAAAAAATTCTGCAGTTCTGTAGGAAACTGCAGAATTCTGCAGGAAGCTGCAGAATTCTGCAGGAAGCTGCAGAATTCTGCAGGAAGCTGCAGAATTCTGCAGTTCAGTAATAAATTCTGCAGTTCTGTAGTAAGTTCTGCGAATTCTGCAGTTCTGCCTATACAAGAATGAGGACTGTGAGGAAAACAAGTGGGATCGCAAAAATTTCATTTTACAAACTGCTGTAAACTTCCATGGACGTTTTGCCTCTCTGCTCGGCCAATTCTCAACCAAAATTCATTCAGAAAAAAGTTTCAGGTACCGCAGAACCAGGTCTATTGATTACTGTAGTCAGTCTTTGTCCGTCGTTGTTTCTTTTCGCCGTAAGGCCACTTTTTCGGCGATCGGTCAGATCGCAAAAATGTCATTTTACAAACTGCTGACAGTGATCTATCAAAATAAACTTCCATGGACGTTTCGCCTCTCTGCTCGGTCAATTCTCAACCAAATTTCATTCTGAAAAAAGTTTCAGGTACTCTGCAACCAGGGCTATTTAATACAGTATTCAGTCTTTGTCCGTCGTCGTTTCTTTTTGCCATACGGCTCTTTTTTCGGCGATCAGTGTGCTCGCAAAAATGGCAATCCACAAACTGCTGACAGTGCTCTGTCAAAATTAAACTTCCATGGACGTTTTGCCTCTCTGCTCGGTCAATTCTCAACCAAATTTCATTCCGAAAAAAGTTTCAGGTACTCTGCAACCAGGGCTATTTAATACAGTAGTCAGTCTTTGTCCGTCGTTGTTTCTTTTTGCCATACGGCTCTTTTTTCGGCGATCAGTGTGCTCGCAAAAACGGCAATCCATAAGCTGCTGACAGTGCTCTGTCAAAATTAAACTTCCATGGACGTTTTGCCTCTCTGCTCGGTCAATTCTCAACCAAATTTCATTCCGAAAAAAGTTTCAGGTACTCTGCAACCAGGGCTATTTAATACAGTAGTCAGTATTCGTCCATTGTTGTTTCTTTTTGCAATTTTTTCGGCGATCAGTGTGCTCGCAAATATGTCATTCCACATACTGCTGCCTGGTAGAACTGCAGAATGTGCAACAGAACTGCAGAATTCTGCAGCTTCCTGCAGAATTCTGCAGCTTCCTGCAGAATTCTGCAGTTTTTTGCAGATTTTTTGAAACTGCAGAATTCTGCAGTTTTTTGCAGAACTGCAGAATTCTGCAGTTTTCTGCAGAATTCTGCAGTTTTTTGCAGAATTCTGCAGTTTTTTGCAGATTTTTTTGAAACTGCAGAATTCTGCAGTTTCCTGCAGAATTCTGCAGTTTTTTGCAGAATTCTGCAGTTTTCTGCAGAATTCTGCAGTTTTTTACAGAACTGCATAAAACCTCCCAGGCTGCATATCTCCTACAGAATTACAGATTTTGCTGCAGAAACTTTTTAGAAACGCTGCAGTGACAGAGGACTACCAAAACCCCGACCCCCCAAATCACAACCCCCCAAACCAACCCCCCAAATCAATGTTTCCTTGGTAGCGGCAAGCTCAATGTCAAAGAGGTCTGAACTGTACAGATGCATTACACTGGTGGCAGGGAACAGCAGAACTGCAGAATTCTGAAGCTTCCTGCAGATTTTTTTGAAACTGCAGAATTCTGAGGCTTCCTGCAGATTTTTTTTGAAACTGCAGAATTCTGCAGTTTTTTGCAGAATTCTGCAGTTTTTTGCAGAATTCTGCAGTTTTTTGCAGAACTGCAGAATTCTGCAGTTTTCTGCAGAATTCTGCAGTTTTTTGCAGATTTTTTTGAAACTGCAGAATTCTGCAGTTTCCTGCAGAATTCTGCAGTTTTTTACAGAACTGCATAAAACCTCCCAGGCTGCATATCTCCTACAGAATTACAGATTTTGCTGCAGAAACTTTTTAGAAACGCTGCAGTGACAGAGGACTACCAAAACCCCGACCCCCCAAATCACAACCCCCCAAACCAACCCCCCAAATCAATGTTTCCTTGGTAGCGGCAAGCTCAATGTCAAAGAGATCTGAACTGTACAGATGCATTACACTGGTGGCAGGGAGCAGCAGAACTGCAGAATTCTGAAGCTTCCTGCAGATTTTTTGAAACTGCAGAATTCTGAGGCTTCCTGCAGATTTTTTTTGAAACTGCAGAATTCTGCAGTTTTTTGCAGAATTCTGCAGTTTTTTGCAGAATTCTGCAGTTTTTTGCAGATTTTTTTGAAACTGCAGAATTCTGCAGTTTCCTGCAGAATTCTGCAGTTTCCTGCAGAATTCTGCAGTTTTCTGCAGAATTCTGCAGTTTTTTACAGAACTGCATAAAACCTCCCAGGCTGCATATCTCCTACAGAATTACAGATTTTGCTGCAGAAACTTTTTAGAAACGCTGCAGTGACAGAGGACTACCAAAACCCCGACCCCCCAAATCACAACCCCCCAAACCAACCCCCCAAATCAATGTTTCCTTGGTAGCGGCAAGCTCAATGTCAAAGAGGTCTGAACTGTACAGATGCAATACACTGGAGGAAGTAACAGAGGTTCAGAAATCATGCGGGGAGCAGCAGAACTGCAGAATTCTGAAGCTTCCTGCAGTTTTTTGCTGAACTGCAGAATTTCTGCAGAATTCTGCAGTTTTTTGCAGATTTTTTTGAATCTGCAGAATTCTGCAGTTTCCTGCAGAATTCTGCAGTTTCCTGCAGAATTCTGCAGTTTTCTGCAGAATTCTGCAGTTTTTTGCAGAATTCTGCAGTTTTTTGCAGAATTGCAGAATTCTGCAGTTTTCTACAGAATTCTGCAGTTTTTTGCAGAACTGCAGAACTGCAGGAAGAAATTATATACTCCTCGACTTCTCTCTTATAAAAATTTACAGCAGACTGATCATGAACAGGAAAGTATCAATTAAACACTCTAGTGAATGTGCTTTGAAGTATAAAATTGTATTTTAGACATCACCAAAATACCATTGGAAAAGCTGGTATCTAACTGACAGTTTTGCATGTTAGCACCCAGTTAAGGATTAACACTATTAATAACAGCAAACAAACAATCAGATTATTGTTTATTTTGCAAAAATTTAAAGTTAAAAGGTATAATAGAAGTAGCATATGATGTCTAAATCAGTTAGATACCTCATTGTCGGGTTCTAACATGCATTTTTGTCAGTTAGATCCCTCCCACCGGTCGGGATCTAACTGACAAAAATGCATGTTAGAACCCGACAATGAGGTATATAACTAATACTTAAAATTGTTTGGCTCGTAAAGAAAAGTGAGAAGGCTCCCTCGTGTATGCTAGATAATTTGAGTCTGTATGCTGGATCATTTGACCCAGTGTCAAACAAACTTTCGAAGTGTAAATAAGCACTCATATTGATACAACACAGGTGAAATTGTTCAGAGCAACTTGCATCTCAGTTGAAAATCAGTAATAAATTGATAATGACTAATACATCAGAGATTTATGGTCATAATATACAATCTGCACTGGATCAAAGGCTGCTCTCCCAATCACCGGCATTTCCTGATAATCCCTTGAGGCCTTCTACCAATCAGCGGCCGCATAGAATGAAAAGGTGTGCTCGTTCCTGCCGTAAACATCATCACAATGCCATTTTAAAGGAAATATGCCCATCAAACAAAAAAAGACCTTTTCTGGAAGACCCTTAGATCCAGCTTGTAATATCACAACAGTAATTTGTTAAATTATCATGAAGAAATTCCCTTTAAACTGTAGCTTCAATCTGCACATTACATTATGTTCACCCTCACATGAAATTAATGTAGCAAAAATATAATTGTGATAGAGCCATTCATAAGAAAATGAAATCAAAGATTCTCACATAATGGCAGCCTCACGGTAGATTGCCGTTGCATGCAATAAAGGTTACGATAATGGTTGTTGTTTTTTTTTCAAGATAATTTTATAAAACGCCTGTGAAGATAGTATGATGAACTATTCTTGTGTTGTTTTTTTTTTCAATCTTGGCGATTGAGTTTTTTGTTATCTGAAAAAGCAAATCAGGCATTTTTGAGAAATCGTAGGTAGACTGAATTAAAAATTTAAATATTATGAAATTTTTACTATGTTGGCCTACTTACCTTCATAATAATTCATGTGAATAAGGTCATTATTCGTTGTGTCATAATATTATATTGCTCTTGTAAGCACCATTGACATCAACCAAATCATATACGACCACTTTCAACAGCAATTTGCCAAGGGAATATCTGAATATTTCAATAGTATCCAGCTTAATGGCTCATATGCAGACATTTTCGAACGACAGTTCTTGGTAAGTAATGTAATTGTGCCATTTGATTCCTATAAAACAAAATAGCATTGCTCCCAAGTGAGCCATCCATCAATTTTGACACTTATGTTGATATAATCTAGTTGTCAGTGACCAAGGGTAATGTTTTGCCCTGAAGGACGATTTCCTGGTATTACAGTTGCCTATTGAATAATACACATAGCTTGAATTTAGCATGAAAATGAATTTTTACTCAAGATGCAGTGATGTGAGCAGAAACATTAATTTCACTTTTTAAGTTATTCCACTAATCGATTTCCATTCTCAAACACAACAAGCATATCTCTGTTCACAAAGTACTAAATTGCACAAATGTAATTTGGCATCACATGACAAACATTTTTTATATACAGCTTGAACACACTAACGCCACTCTATAACCTATTCTATGCACAGTTGGATGGGAGAGATTTGTTCCACATATGAGAAATATCTAAATGATATTTTGATTACAATGAAAGAATACAAAATATACACATTTTTATCATGGAGTTAGAGTAGACAAGGCCACTTATGACACTACCATTCAGATCTGAGGAAGTTCCATCATCTGCAAGAATTACCTATAAATCCCCAGTGGCTTTTTCCTCATTAGGAAGCAAAGGGAAGGAAATGTGGACTAATTGCAATCTGTTTTGCTGCTCCTGAATGCTAAGCCTTAACTCAAATTCATCTTGAAAACACTAAACTTGGACCATACTCTGCATGCAAAGTTATTTCATATCATCAATTAGTTTTCTTTTGTATTTCATATTTGCAAAATCATGGGTTCCTGACAACTTTGTATGAGTAAGGTTTTCATCCTCCCCTTATAGTGCATTCAAAATTAATGAGGCATTTTTGTCATCAAATACGATCTTACAGCTACAGTGTAATAAAGATTAGGGTATATAGAATCTTGCATCCCAACTTCTTAAAGTTAAACACAGTCTACCTTAAGAGTAATACAGCTGCTCTTACAGTGCAAGAAGACCAAATGGAAACAGCAGAAAGTAACACAATTAAGAAATACTATACCATGTCATAGTATACACCACAATTAAGAAAGTAGATTACTCTATACCATCATCATTGCCTTTCTAATTGCATATGGATACCTGGAGATACATATTTTTCCTCTCACTCCCACTGTGTAATCAACAACCTACTAATTATCCCGCTGATCCAAAGCTAATAACATCTGAGAGCTTATAGTAACTGTAATCTCTATATATGGCAATTATTTGTGCAATTGTATATTATTATATAGCCGATCAACAAAGCTTTCACTAGCTGCTCATTTTATACATCCCTTACGTTATTATATTAATAACATTCATCACATTTTTCCCTGACATCATGTTATGACTTTTCAAAAGTTGCTGTAAAGAAAGTGTAGTTCATTTTTCAATAAAAACGAACAGCTGTTTTACATCAAAAGTATATAGCACATACGTCATTTTGTTTTGCAATGTTTTTTCTTCAAAAGATCATTTACAAATGAGGTAGCATGGAAATATATTATATTATCTCTTGATCCTCCCAAAAGAATAAAGGACATGAATTTGTAACAATCTGACACATATAATCATAAAAATAGGCCTTGACAAAATGGATGTGACGAAGCTCATTAGCACACGGCTGGCATCAAAGTGATAAGGAAATTGTAGCAACATGGAAGGCTGCAATTAAGGGTGCCATAAAGTTTTTTCTTTCCCTTTTCAGCTCCATCACCATGCTTTGCTTTCTTCTGAACACATCCTTGCTGAGATTATGACTTCTGAACTTTTATGCTTATATTTTTTTTGGTGAGCAATGCATTTTGGGTACACTAGCAATTGTGCAGCGTATGAATTACGTAGGTAAATTCTATGTATGAAACTCACAAAAAAAGCCGATTCGTAGTACGTACGTACATTTTCGTACGAATTTCGTACAAATTCATAAAAATTTCACACAGGTGCATTTCAGTTACTTTGGCCATTTTAATGCAATATGGATATCACAAATGGTTTAAGTTTAGACCTTCAATTGGCCTATCTAAAAAAAAAATCAGCAAATAAGTCAAGATAAAGCCCAAAAACCAACTTAACATGCATGAAATCCACACAAAAATTTACGTATGTTTTACGTACGTAGATTTTCGTACGTATTTCATACGTGAAAACAACCAATTTACGTACGAAACTCACAAGAAAGAGCTACGTACGTTTTACGTACGCTGCACAATTGGCCATGTATCTTTCACATAATGAGTGAATATTACTGTGCAGGCCCCCTCACAAATTGGTTGAACTACCCGGCGATTCTGAGCATACCAGAGCAACGAAAAAAAAAAGAGGAAGAAGAGCTTCATAGTATTATGCCCTGAAAAAGAAATGCCCCTGCAGATTGTAACTAACCTTTCTAATTTGTGGAGATGGTCCACCTTTCGTTGTGTGGCTGAACTCTTTGAGGATTTCAGGTCCGAGAGGATTTTGTCAGCAGCTGACTTGGGTTCTGGACAAATGTCTCTTCTTTCTGCTAATTCCGAGACATCAGTGAGGTGAGCCTGGGTATCCATTTCCTTGGTATCCATTGCCTTGGCAAGGTAGAGTAATGAAGATCAAGGTAGAAGTTACTTGGCTTAGTGTAATCCAAAAATATTAACTGACCACAAATGTAAGCACTCAAGTCATAATGGAGTCAGTTTGTTATATGGTAATCCAACAAACAAAAATCAAAACGAGTGAGGCAAATGGTTGGCCTAGAACTTTCTCTGTATAATTATATGGTAATCCAAATTCAACAATTAAAGGGACCGCGCAAATTGTTAGCCGAGTACGATATCTTTCTTTGGCTAATTCTTACTCCTGGGATATCATGTAAAAGAGACCACCCAATCAAGATTATTTAATCATAATATCTTCCTTTGATTATAATAATCCACTTTTAGCACTGTTTCATCTGAAGGAAAAGGATTGTTGTGGCAGTTGAAGAGTCAAGTTTTATTTTCAACTAATATTATGGTAAGAAACTTAGAATCATAGATACTCCATTGTTACTCGTACATGGCCAAAAAGTCACGTATACACTGCCGACTTATACAGGTCACAGAGAGAACATCCGTGAGTCAGGAATCTCAACAATCTGTTGTCCTAGGGGCCAAGAGGTCCGGGCTCGTCTTCCCTTCCAAAGTTAATCACTGACCATGGTTGAGAAGAACTCATTGATTTACAGGAAGCTCTAGTCTATAAACAGAATGCTCCATTCTGGGTGTTAATGGCTGTATGAGAGATCCACAAAGTGACTGCTAATCAACACTTAAATGACAATTTCTCAGTCTCAGCTTTCACAGGTTTCAGTGTTCTCACTGTTCTGTGCTATAGTTCAAAGCATTTTCTTTTATCCACTTTAAAGGCGAAGCTGTGAACAAATACCATAGCATGAATCATGTATGCTTTATAATCCTCACAAAGTAATTTAATTAATGCATGAGAGATAGGTAAGGAAAAAAGATTTTAAAAAGCTTTATCACCATACACACTCCTTTATACTCACACATGATACATCATTACAATGAAAAGGGGTTACGGGAAGGCAATGGATAGAAGTTTTGGTATTTATTTGGAATAACTATTACTGCACTGATCTAGAAGTACATTTTTGCTATTTTACATCCTCTCTGACACATCAAGAAAAGTATCCGAAGTGACCAGATATCTGCTTGAAGTTGAAACTGATAATATAATATAATATAATGTATATCAAATTTGTTTGACCAAGTCCACGGCTGCTATGCCATTTAAAGAGGACATAAAATGTTCTCTGAGCAGCTGAGTTATAAAGCACTTTGTTATTTGACCAACATGAATTTGTCTTGTATAACATTATGACTTCCTGCACTATTGAAGACAGATTTTCAGTACATCTTTGTACCCGATTAGAGATCACAACCTATTACTGGTGACAGTTTCATTACAGGTGATTTCATTAGCAGGCGATTCTTGTCATTCACACTTGGTTGTGAGGAATCAATGCTAAACCAACAGTTACTACGTTTGATAAATCAAATGTGTGACGTTCTGTTGTTTCTAAACCAATCAGACTAACTAAAAATGTGATGTATTTGGTGTGTCAAGAACTTAATAATCACGTACTAATGAAATCACCTGTAATGCAGAAGAGTCAGCACTTCAATGCAGAAGAGTCAGCACTTCAATGTGTTACAGGAAATAGACATCACCATCAGCAAAACATTGTCTTTCTGTGGTATCTACAGTATCTAATTCCTATTCTGTTCAGTTGATATGATGTACTTGACTTAACAAGCAGCAGATCTCCTACTGGGCTACATTTTAATCAACCTAATAGGGTGATGGACTCTTATCGAGCCTGTATCGATTCTGTCCCTAAAAGCCCTTCCTTAATTTCAGATAATCAGGTTGATAGGACAAGCAGTATAATTACAATCAAGCTGTATCTGTGGCAAACATTTTAAAGGTTTCTTGAGTGAACTGGTATAGATGTGCTGAGGTTAATTAAAGCAAGATTACTGAACAAGAGTCCAATCATCAGCTTGTTCTTATAAATACATCAAACAAGTGAGTCGGTGTAGAATAACATATGACAGCAATGGAGAATATATTGACCACATTTCCCCAATACTAGTTTCTTGTGGCAGCCAAGATATGGACAATAACAGCTGTAACAATCAGTTGTATTTCGATTCCTTTTCTACAATACTGGCAAATTACATTTAGAGAAGGTGTGACACAATTCCCACAGCATCTGTGCATAAAGCCAAGTAACTGAATGGAAGGATATTGCTATCTTTTATTCTCTTTGAAAGATTCTTTGTCAATGTCTGCTTGCTTTGAGATGAGCATTGTTGCAAGATGTGTCACAGTAGCTCACAGTGTGTAGATTTTAAGAGTAGCAAATTCCTCTTTTATTGAATGCAGTGAGTGTCAATCTTCAATTTCAGGACTTCCTTTGTAAAATATTCTTACTCTGACTTGCATTGTGCAATTGTAAGATTTTCTGTTCAACAAGACTATTTGAGGAACTTCTTTCTTTACAGACATGGCAACATAATAACATCATCTTGTGTGCATTCTGTCACCTGAAGATGCAAAGATATATGTTACATCTACTTTACTGCACAGTGTCAACAGCTGCTAAGTAAAAACAACGCATGAGTTATTTCAATACACATCTGAGGGCTTGTATTTTTTTTTTTTAGATATTTTCTGCTGGTAACAAAGTTCTGTGAGACTTGACCCTTTTCTTATAAGGTAAAAAAAAAGATTTATGAGATTTGTGCCAATTACCAGTGATTTGAGCAAATCCCTCCAATTTTAAATGTTCATATGTTCACAAAAAAATGCAGCAGTATTGTATGAGCAAACCACCATGTTACCTGTTAAGACAGCTCTTCAATGACAAGGAAAAGCTTTGCCCAAAAAATGGTAATTGACATAAATCTTGAAGTTAGTTTTTTTTTTCTAAAACCATATAAGAAAAGGGTCAACAGACAAGACTGTGTTTAACATTATGGAAACAGTACTATTTAAGAGTGTGATAGGCCCTACCTTTTACCATGTTTATATCCTTATGTTTTTTTAACTTATCTTCTATTTTAAGTTGTACAGAGCTTCTGAGCATGACTGAGTTATGGATATAGGTGCTTTATAAATGAATAAATTATTATTATTATGACAACTCTATTCAACAATTACCTACATTTCCTCAGATATTTTAACTTCATACAGTTGCCTATTTGATGTCTACAGGAGGGAATATGTGTCAAGATATGAGTTATGGGCAAGAGTGTGTGAGCATGAATGCCAAGTATATGTGCCACAGATAAAGGACACACAACCAAAGCAGTCACATCTTTGCTGACTTATGATATGGCACAGCTGGAGTGACACTAATGGTGGAGCTACAGTTACATATTGATTTCCAGAAATAACTGTTAGTAATGAGGCCTTTTAATATAAAGGCTCACCTAAAACCATTTCATACTATGAAAATAAACAATATCTGTCTAAATTGAAAAAGATCATCACACTTCATGCATCTTCACAAGACATATATCAATTTTTTATGACTTCTGATATATCCAACTACGAACTGAAAGGAAAGAGCTATAGTTCTCCCGCATTATGGGATGACCGTTCTGCGGTCATGAAGCGGTTGCTTGCGGTAAATGCGGTCTCTCCTAAGGTGTGAAATGCACTTAAAAAACTATCAGACATAGTGCAGAAGAGTGGCAAAAAGGTGATTCAACTGAACGGCAAGGGAATTATTATAGAGAGATAACTGCATTTATATCATGTATAAAACATTAATTTGAACCTAATTCATGAGTAACAAACAACCTGACGTTGGTTGTGGAATAAATTGACAGATTAGAGTATCGATATCAGTAGTAAACAACATAAGATAATAAAGACATAAGTCAAGTAGCTGCAAAAGTTTTGCATATCTATTCATTTCATATTTGTGCAATCTTGATATAGTAGGCTTCGACAACTATAAATTTCAAGTATCTGTTCCGCCTATTTTTACAAATCTGTTATGCAGAATCAATCTATGGCTATAGTTGGGTTTTTCAAAAACACCATAATTTACCAAATACTTTCTTCTTCTTTGGTATTGTCATCAAGGAATGAAACTGGCACTAAAACAGTCACTATTTGAAATAAAAAAAGTTAAAGTTAAAAAAAGTAAAAATGACAAAAGAACAACGAACAACAAGACAAGTATAACATTTACATAATGAATTTACAAAGCTTCTAAGTAATTATTCAAAATAGTGAATAAGTTCAGCTGTATAAACACGTATATCTACAACACCGATCGCAGAAGTTATGTACCAATTTGAGGTATGTCTTCAACTTGGTAAATATATCCAGATTGAAGATGCAGTTGATGAAGGGATCCTTGAAAAAAGACACTTTATCCTTATGATAACTCCCTATTTGTTTTTAGTCCAGTTAGAAAGACTTCTAGATATAAAGCAATTGACGCACAGTGTATCATGAGGGACTTGTCCCATCCACGATGTTGTGCTGAGCTCAGCAAGGCTTGAAATGCTCCTGGATTCTGGAGAACAGAACTTTTTATGCTGTAGGAGCAGCCAGGCAAGTCAATGGCAGCGTCACTGAAGCAGCTATAGATGTCCCTATGAGTAGTGTGGGGAGGGGGGGGAATGCTGGTGCAAAATTGTCTTGCAATTTTCAAGGAAGAATACAATTAGGCCTTACAGGTATTGATGATTGCTACCTACCTAATAGCTTATATCCTTGCTAATATGCAGTCATTTTCTTATTTAAGGTTATCAGTGTAATGACGTTTTAAATGGTAGCTGTCTCGATGAATGCCAATCAGAAGAGTGATATTGAGAAGGCCTAGTATTAAACAGAGCATATAATAGCCTCACCCTTGTTTACAAATTGCTTAATCAGCCAACACAATTCCAGCATTAACTGACACTTGAGTAGCAATACCTCATCAAAACACCTGGTATCATTTACCACCAAATTGTTATCTTGACGATAATGACTGGAAATTGATAGACTAGCACTCGTGGGAAACATCTTTCCACTTACAGAGGATTTAATGGAGATCTGAAAGTGTTATAAGTCTTGTTGATCTTCTACTCAGCTATCAAGAACACAAAAATATTATGCATATGCGATCCTACTCATTAAATACACATAACAACAAGACCGCCAAACAATAATTTTGAAATCAGGAATCTTACACAAGAGCTAAGGGGGAGCAAATGAGGTGTGTATCCATTGCATCAGTGCAACACTTTATGGTCACCTTGTTGAGAGAATGACACCATCACAGCAAGAAGAGACAGTGAATAGGATTATAATGAACCGGTAAGAAGAAAAGAGAGGAGAGTTAAGTTTGCACCTAACGACCAACTTGTCACCACGCACTATTTCGAAACGCATCAAAGAAAAGAAACAAAAAAAAGGCAAAGGATTAAGGGAAAAAAGCACAAAAAAACATCAATATCCTATATTGCAACATAAATGGCATCAGGGGAAAAATCGACAGCCTACAAGAAGTATCAACAATGGAGAAATCAGACATAATGATAATGATAGAAACCAAAGGAGCACCTCCAAAGATGAAGGGAATAAAATGGTTCCACAAAATAAGGAGAAAAAAAGGAGGAGGGGTGGCAATAGGACTGAATGACAACCTCGCAAAATACGCACAAACAATTACCCCAAATGAAGACCCCGACCAGGAGATAATATGGATCTGCATAGAAATACCAAGGAAACTGAAAACATTTGTAGGATGCTTCTACGGACCCCAAGAAACAGCTAAGATAGAAACGGTGAGAACATAGTACGAGCACCTGACAACACAACTGGAGATGTTAAACAAGAAAGGATTAGTGATCCTCGCAGGCGACTTCAATGCAAAACTTGAAGAAACCACAGTCACCCCCCAGCCGAAGAAATCCAGAAACGGGAAAATATTAGAACAGATGGTGAAGGAGACAGGAATGATTGCAGCCAACGAAAGGTCAGAAACAGGAAGGTGGACGAGAGTAAACAGGAATAACACTAACGAAAAGTCAATAATTGATACATCCTAGTACATAAGGACAGCACCGAAAGAATAAAAGAAGTTGAAATTGATGAAGTTGGCACAAAAAGGCTGAGAAACAAAGGGAAAGAGAGGGATCACAACACTATCACTATGACATTCCGCATGCCACAACAAGAGGGAGTTAAGAAAATGAAAAAGTGGAACATTAACGAAGAAACAAGGTGGGAAGATGTAAACAGCCATATTGAAGAATCTCTGAGAAGAAACAGAAAGAGAGACTATTAAACTATAGAAGTAGCCATGAAACAGGCCCTCAAAGACATTATAGGAGAGAAGATCATCACAATTAAAGAAAACCAAAGAAGAAAGGAAAAAACAGAAATAGTGGAACTACGGAAGAAAAAAAAGAAAAAGAAGTTAGAATTCGAGGCTGCCAACCGGTTACAAAAAAGAGACAAACTGGGAGAGTACTACGAAGCACAAAGCAGGCTGAGAAAAGCAATCGAGGAGGAAGAAAAGAATAAAATAAGAGACATCCTCCAAAAAATTGCTAAAAGCAAAGACAAAAACGAGATCTGGAAAGTGAGGAAGAGACTATTGGGAAGAAACAATGATGACTACGATACAATAGCGGAAGACGGAAGACAAATACTAGACAGTGAAGAAGCAAAAAACCATATAGCCAGGTACTACGAAGACTTATACCAAGCAAAACAACAAGGAGGAGAAAAGTGGACGAAAGAAATTAAGAAAGAAAATGGCAAAACGGAACAGGCGGCCAAGGAGAACAGACCCCCCAGAATAACAACCAAGGAAATGAACTCAGCCAAAAAAATGCTAAAAAAGAAGAAGAGCTGCGGACCGGACATGATCCCGAATGAAATCCTCATAAACGCCAACAAAAAAATCACCGAAGAAATCAGAAAATGCTTCAATGATATATCGGAATCACTGGCGATCCCCGCATCATGGAAAAATGGAAGGATAGTGAGACTGTACAAAGGGAAAGGAATGAAAGGAAAATGCTCAAGTGAGAGAGGAATAACTGTCAGTAGCAACATGGGAAAGATGTATGAGAGAGTAATAAATGAAAGAGTGAAGGAAAAGATCAACATAAGCGAAATGCAAGGGGGAGGAAAAAAGGGAGCCAATACGGTAGACCACTTGCTGACTCTCCAAGAACTCCAGAAAAAAAGGCCAAGAAGTGTGAATAGCATTCCTAGATGTAAGCAAAGCATATGACAAAGCATGGCTAGAGGGAATAATGTATGTAATGGCCAAACAAGGGATCAGAAATAAAACCTGGAACATAATAAAGAACCTGAACGAAGGACTAACAGCATACGCCGAAACAAAGTATGGAAAAACAAGAGAAATACAAATGAAAGACAACATAAGGCAAGGGGGAGTCCTCTCAGTGGTTATGCATGCTGTACTCATGGATGAAATAGCCAAAGAAGTAAAGAGGAGAAAACTTGGCATAGAAATCATAAATGGAAAAAAAATAGGATGCCTCCTCTGGATGGACGACGTAGCGCTGATATCTAACAACCACGAGGAACTCCAAGAGATGCTCGACATCACAAACGAAATTGGCACAAGATACAGGATAAAGTTCGGGGAAGAAAAAAGCAAAATTATGAAACTGGGAAAAAAAGCACAGAAATCTAAACACACCTTCAAGCTGGGGACCATTCCGCTGGAACAATGTACAAAGTACAAGTATTTGGGAGTGGTAATGTCTGAAAAAAGAAACCTGGAGGAACATCTGAAAGAAGCAAAACGCAAAACAGAAGCAGCATACAACGCAATAATGGCCCTTGCAGGAAGCACCGACCTTAGAAATGTGGAACTAAAAACAATATGGACCACACTAAGTGCATGTATCATCCCGATTTTGACCTATGGAATGGAAGCGATTGTCACTACGAAAAAAGAGAAAGCCGATATGAAATCGATCCTGGACAACATACTAAAAAGAATCATAATGACCCCACGCTCTACCCCCTGGGAACCGCTATACCTAGAAACAGGATTGCTGGACATAGAGAGCACAATCATGGGAAACAGGATTGTATACGCAGAAAAGATAAAGAAGGGATACAACAACATCCTAAGAAATGTCGCATCATGCCCCGAAAAAGAGGGCTGGGGAGAGAGGACCAGGAATGAAAAAGATCAACTGATGGGCCAGAACTGGAACCCACAAAAATGCGAGGAAAGCAGAAAAAGGAGTATAAGGAAAGCTGTAAGAGAAGAATTCCTGAAACGAACCAAAGCCAGTGGAGCTCAAAAAAAGAAGGTCAAATTCTACCTGGAAAACAAAGAAGTAGACAGAATTGGAAAAAGAGCCCCATATATGGACCTTCTAACGAGGAGAGAAACCAGCACCACATTCACTGCAAGAACAAGGATGATGGATACTAAAGATAACTTTAAAAATAAATACAACAACCTGAAATTCAGGTTGTGTGACAAAGAAGAAGAAACACAAGAACATATCCTGGAAGAATGTGACAAGATAGATAGAACAAGGATTGGAGAAGTCACAACCAGAGATCTATTCGAAGAGAACACGGATCGACTGCGGACCACAGCAAGGAAGATAATTCAAATAATGGACATTATTAAAAGTGCTGCTCCCAAACATATACGTTGGGTGAGCAACCCGGCTAACCCGGGCACGCACACGAGTAGTAGTAGTAGTAGTACTCTACGGTGGCTACTATCACACAGTCTTTACTGTGGCATTTATTCATTGCCGGAGTAATTTTTTTCCAATTCTAGCTTTGTAAAAAGAACAGTAGTTCCTTTTTGCATGGTGCTCAGAAAGATGAATAACACAATTCTAATTTTAATCTACATCTTCAGTGATTAAATTTCCCAATTCCTTTCCATTATAACTCCTGAAACTGGCAGAGGGCGACGTTATAAAACAAAGCAACAACCTCTTAATTTTAGGTAGAAATATTGCAAAATGCTCTCAGCTGGAACAGTTGTCCATCTTCCTCAGACATTTTGCTAGCAGAGAATGCGGTTTCTTGGAAGCTGTTTGACGTGATATTCATAACCCTGAAAGAGAGCTAATAGGATTTTCTTGCAGGTCCAGGTGATCGGCCTTTGCTTTGATAGATGATTTTGGATGGATTGGCATTTTAGAATATACCGCTGCTGATTGGTGTCATCAGAGACAGTTATGCACTTTTTTTTTTGGTTCCTTTTATTTCCATTTGTTTAAAAAAAAGAAAAAGAAAAAAAAGAAAAAAAAAAGAAGACCCCTCTAACGCACCTGTTGTCGCCACTATCACATAAATTCCCAGGACGGCTACAAGCCACTTAGGGACTACACATTGAAGATTGAAGATCCCGAATGATATAATCCTTACAAACCACCAGGTTTGATGTGTGACAGTATCTTGCAAAAAAGTGTTTTTCGAACGACAAGCAGGTATTACATCTATCATTGGTTGCCAAAGGCAGAACATTTTTGAAACCCAGAAAAGGTTCTAGAAATTACGTAGAACATTGCATGTTGTAAAAAGGTTAATTGCCCAGTAGGTAGTATACTCATAAAGCAAGGAATTGCATGAACTTCATCAAATAAAATGTAAGGACAATTAGTCTTAGAGTGAATTTGATGTCAAGAAGCATATCATATTATCTGGCTAATCATATACTAGCATTCAACTGAACTAACAAAATTGTGTGACCAACAGAGATGATAAATGGAAACACATTTGCTGAATACATCAGATCTAAGAGATAGACAATCACCTACTCTTTCTTATCTATTTGCATCACAGAACCAAGATGTTATAAGCAAATTCTGACAGAGATTGCATCTCCTGTTATCATGCAAACACTACCTCAAGCTGTGTTGTCAGATTTTACAGATGAAAGCTGCAGGGTAAAAATAACACCATCACGACAAAGGCTACTGGAAAAATAAGACAAGCATGAAAAAAAAATCTTCTAACATATCAAAGCTGTTGCAATGTGCTTGCTTCTTATAGGTAAGCTCTGTCACCAAAGTAGACAGGAATCATTTGAACAGTTATATTTATATACATAAAGTTCTTATCACTTATAAAATTTGATTTATCTATGCCTCTTAGGTTACATGGTCAGTAACATTGCTCTTCAAAGCTTGTGAGTTTGTTTCCATGAAAAGTATTCCATGTTGACGAAATGTTCAGGTTAGGCTCTCTCACAATCCTGTAACAACAGGAGATTGTGAGATCATTAATTATCTCGAAAGTTTAAGCAAGAGGCCTGGTGGGCATCTCGTCAGTGGATAGTAGTTAGGGGTTTCCTCCTACACATGTACTGCTTTTTTATTTCATGTACACGGTATCAAGTATTTCATAGCAAATAAAACTTCTTGAGTCTTGAGTCCTGAGTCTTGACATCCAAATGTCCCCTTTGCAAAAGAACTATAGCAGAGAATCTCCCCATCAGCGGAATGAATATGTTATCTCTTGCGAGTGACGGAGCTACCTAATCCAGTGTATTTACATCATGTAAAACAGGGATTAATCAGAATCTTAGAAAATCCTTGTTAACAGATCTCGCTGTTCATCTAAATCATCCTGACATGGCAACAAGGGCAGTCGTCCATTGAGTATTAATGAAAAGATCAATACTTGTCAAAGCACCATGTATGCTACCTCACAGTTTAAATCTCAAGTAGAACTAAATGAAAAGCCTATATATACAAAAAACGTCTCCCTTTCTAAAACATACAATCACTTTCTGGTTTCATCATAGCAGGTGGATATTGTTTTCTTTAAATCGTTTTCAAGAAATACTTCTCAAAGCATGCTTTATTAATATGGCAATTTCTGCCTTGAACAAATTTAAATCATCTAAGACAAAAATGCTACTTAGGTGAAAGTATTGTCTGAAGCATACTACTTTGAAGCAGAATAATTATGATCAATTTCGAAAATTTATACATGTCATATATTTAGTGCAAACATATTTTACGCCGCAATCTTCGTAGTGTATGCATCATATATCCACTTTTGATAACACCAGACATCAGATAATGTTTGAAAACAAGTGTTATAGATTAATCAACCGTGTTTTCTTCTATGAAAACACCTCATCTGACTTACTGAACCAGACTTATTACAGCGATGCACTTTGATACCGAAAAAGAGTGTACTGTTGCACTGTGAAAATGGCACTTCGTGTGTCATCATACAGATGATTTGTCATGATCATACCCAATACTTTCAATGTTAATTTGATTTAAGGAGACATCGCTCTTGTTGGTGACAGCCAAACAAAAGGATCATTCATCTGATTTTCAATCCAAAATCAGCTATGACAAGTCAAATGGCCTTCCCTTGATCATGACTAATCAAACAGCCTCTATGTTTCCCATTACATGTTGAAAGTATAGAAGATGACACTTCATCAGCTATCATGAATCACGAAGTGCATTTTTTTACAGTGAACTGTTCCTCATTTTTTCTTTATCAAAGAGCATCGCTGTAAAAAAGTAAAGTCTGTTGTGGAAGCTGCATTTCAGTTGATAACAGGAAATGGTTTTAAACCGTCATTTTTGTTTTTGCTATTCAACAGATCATTTCTATGGACTAATGAATCTGGCATGAGAAAGCAGAATGAGTTATTCACTAAAACCCAAGTAGTTTTACCTTTTTTTGAGAATAGGAATGGTTAAATCCCTCTATACTAATCTAGTACATTGGTAGAATTATTGTGTCATGTATTTCTTTTCCATGGGAACACCATTTCTTGGGGTGCCCTCACTACTCCAACAGAGTGTTTGCTCTTTTTGGAAATCCAATGACTTGAGAAGGAGAAACAGAATATTCAGACTCAGACTCTTTTTTTTTGCTCACACAATAACATAAAAAAGAAATTTCAATCAACCACAATAAACCAAGAGCAAAGGGACCCCTCGATGGCAAAAACATTGCCGCTGCTGAGGGGCCCCATTGTTTAGAAAGATATATATCAAGGCACAGTAGACGGCAATATACTTTTCAAATTAATTTTGGAGGTAAAAATAGAAAAAAGAAGAGGCATATATTGAATATTCAAATCTAATTGGTAATACAGGGCTGATGGGCGGAGACAAGAGGGTATATTGCAAAGAAGCAGTGGGAAATCAAATTTAAGTATTTTCTTTTTTCTGTGACAATTGGGAGCACTTGTCACAAAATCGAAACCTTTTACTTCTGGCTCCTGGATCCAGAAAGAGCTTTCTTATTAAAGGCATGCATCATACAATAGGTCTTGGAGATGGTGATGTAGCCCAAAGAATACAATTGGAACTAATCAATAAATACCCAGTGTGCCTGTAGCAATCTTTCTTAGATTTGCTGTGTTGATTTTGTATGCAAGGCACAAAGGTGGCCTATATTAGAGTTACGGCAAAATTATAGAACGCCTGAAGAAATTCGGTATTATATTTTTGAGGGAACTTTATATGATCAAAATACAAACTCTCATTGGTCAATGTACAGTACAACCCTAAAAATTTTCCGAGCTGATGCTCACACTTGCACTCACTTATACACCCTGGCACATCCACTACTTTTCCCTCACTTGCTTTCCCTTACCTTCTTGAGCAAACAAACCAATCTTCCCCTGCCTGGTGTCCCCATCTATTGCAATATGCTTCAACTACCTGATTTAACCTGTATATTGTTCAGTGAATATAATGGTTAACTTCTATATATATATATTTGAAGAGTGGTTCCCTGAGAAGGAAAATAATGTCAGTGAAAAGATACAATTGAACTTCCTCAAAAATATGCTTAGTGTTAGATGTCAAACGCCTACCACTGCTATTTTAGCAGACACAGGTAGATTTCCACTACTTATAAGGCAACAGTCCTCAGCCTTAAAATACTTAGATAGACTAAAAAGTAAAACGTGTCCTATACTTCTTCATAAATGTCTAGACATTCAAATTAAACTTCATGAGAAAGGTGTGCCTTGTTTGCTCACGAGACTTAGCAAAGTCTCTGAAAGGTTAAACATAGATCTTATGCAATTCAATTTGAATAAAACCATAGCATGCTTGTATGACAAGGCTAAGGATAAGATAATGAGTGATATAAATGATAACACTAAATACCAAAAACTAAGAACATACAAATCCTTCAAATCTGATATGCGATTAGAACCATATCTTAACTTTAATCTCCCTAAATCTGTTTATACCAGTATTGCGCGTTTCAGACTAAGTTCTCATAATCTTAATATCGAAATTGGTAGACATAAACGTCCGTATATACCTGCGGAGGATCGTGTCTGTGATAAATGTAACCTAAATCTTGTTGAGGATGAATTCCATTGTCTAATAGTTTGCCCCAGATGGACAGACCTAAGAACCAAATTGCATGAGGTAGCACACATGACAATTAATGATTTTCTGGTATTAAGCCAAGCTGAACAATTTCACCAAATTTTGACATCAAAAAATTTACACTTGAATTTTGCTCTTGGAAAATGTCTATACACCGCATTGAAAATTGAGAATTAAAACTAGTGTTTATAATGATAAAGTTTGTCAAATTTGTTGCTCCTGGTGACTGAGTGGTCCGTGGCATATTGATGCAATGCTTCCTTGTGTTTGCCATTGTTGTTTCTGTCACTATTGTACATAATTATTTAAAATGTTTGCTTTCTTTTGTATCAAATATAAATAATGTATTATTGGTGCTACCATTGATTGTGATGTTTATTCTATCTGTACATAAATATATCCTGTGATTCATTTTTATACCATTTTATGTGCTGTAGATATTACCTGGATTTACTGCTTGATTTACAGCTGATGTACTTAGAACCAGTCATCAACAAATTCTAGAATAGCAAATATGGTGCCTAATATTTTTTAAAATTTATGTATTTATAACTGTTTTATTTCTGTGATTTTGGTGCTTCTTCTAATTACAGTATTGGTATTGTGTTGAACATTATTATTCCATGATTTTTTATGCAAACCTATTTTATGTTATTAGAAACATAAACATTTATTTCATTCTATTGTATATATTTATAATCCCCCGCCGCGAGCGGGGGATTATATTGATATTGTTCGTTTTATTATTATTCTTATTCTTATTATTCTTATTATTCTTATTATTATTATTCAGCTCAGGAAAACTGCGATTACTTCAAAACTATTAGAGATATTGGTTTACAAGTGAAGGGTGATATGCAACTCCATTGCGCGCTACTGCTCACGAAATTTCATGATCAAATTTCATGACACTTATGAGTTATGAGCAAAATATAAAAAAAATTTCCGGCGCAGGTTTCTGAGAACCTACGCATAACTGGGACCTGTTGATTTTTTCTAAGATACCTTGACAAAGTCTCCAGTGCAGAAAGGCGTCTCGTGGAGATTTCATGAATACATTTCAAGATATGATTTTTTGAAAATTGGACATCCCGAAAATTGACTGAAATTTTTTAGAAAAACAGGGAAGGAATGCTTGTAGAAACCTGAAAATGGGTATACTTACAGACCTACTCTAGTGTACCAACTTCACAAAGTTACGGACTGCTCGGACAAACGGTCTCGGAGCTACGGACGCACAAAAACTCAAACTTCAAGTGGCTATATCTCGGTCCCTATCGCAGCTACAGCACAGTTTCACATATCACAAGAAAGGTCTGTTTCTCAGCTTTCCAATGATGTATAGCATTATAGTGTCAGACGCGCGGCGTAGAATCGCGTCAGACATTGAAAATTTTATGTCATTTTTTGGGCCTTTCAAAACGTTTTCCCTCAAAAAGTGCATGAAGAACTTCATGGATGTTCATCAATAATTTATGCGGGCTACCCAGGTTGGGCCTCCATGTTGTGCCAAAAGGAAATTTGCCTAAATCAAATACTTTTTCCTAGAGAATTTTTTTAATTTCAAAATTGAAACGTAAATTGCTCTGGTTATAATTGTTCAAATCTTATGAAATTAACACCAAAAAATGTGTTAAATTATGCCCTCTAGCAAGCTACAGGGATATCTTCCTCTTACCTTTAACCAATTTTACATATAACATTTTATATATTCAATTATAACTCATTGATTATTTATCAAAATCAATTAAAACTGATTCGTCATGTTCCTAATTTTTTCCTCTATTTTTGTATGTAAGCACAGCTCCATAACTTGCATGGTTTGTCTACAATAACCCATTAGGGTTAGGGTTTCACCTACCATTCACTGGAAATGTATTGCTTTGAGGGTGGTACCGCTGGGCACTAAACATAGGTCTCCATGCCAAGCGATGTCTGATTCAATATATGAGCCTCTTCAAGAATTCATCATGAAGGCCATGAACTTGTTGAAGGGAGTAAGCAGGGCAAGGGAGACAGGGGGGGCGCGGGGGATTATCCGATATTGCCGTACGGCAATATCAGTTATACTAGTTTATAATTGCTCCTTCTTCCTAGTCATAGCTAGTAACTATCCCTCTTTTGTACATACTTCTTATTTTATGTTTTTGTATTATTTATATGACAAATGTATCTTGATAATATTCTGTTGTCCAATAAAATTCTATATATATATATATATATATATATGTATCTGTTTCTTTATAAATTGCTAAAGCTTTGTTAATCTTTAACTGGAGGTACAGGCTGAGAAAAATTGGTACAAAGGTAAATAACTCCCATTAATGGAAAAATATACTTGGGATATTTTTAGTTTTCTTATGCTGAATATACTATTTCAACAATTTGCATTTATGTGGTCTCCCAGACCAAAGAGAGGCACATTTGAGGCATAGAAATTTTTCAGAGGTACATTTGAGGCACGTTTGAGGCATACTCGAGGCACATTTGAGGCATAGTCTACCAAGTGCAGTGTGCCTCAAATGTGCCTCTAATGTTGATGATGTGCCTCATCTATGCCTCCCTGCATAATGATATGCCTCAAACATGCCTCCCTGACTTACCAAGAAAAGCATTACCTGCATCTATGCCTCAAATGTGCCTCAAACTGGACTCTGTTTTTCTACCCTGTGCCTCAAATATGCCTCTCCAACATAGCCAAATTTTTGTGTGGCCTGAATTCCCCCTTACGCCTCAAACATGCCTCTCCTGTAGATTATACTGGGGTGTCTCCTTGTGGTGACCTAAATTTGCATTGAAAAGGGAAACCCCAACTAGGGAGCATAGTGCCAATGTTGTAAGTCACATTTTTACTTATATTTTGCTGTATTTGTCATACTTATAAATATGCAAGTTGTAGTTTTTATTGTAAAGGTGTTCTGAACAATTAGTTCAATTTATTTGGTTGTGTTGCTGATGTAACTCTTAGAATTTTGTGTTTTGCTCAACAGACTATATTATCACTCACATGACAACATGCTCTTTTGTTAGAAGTCAAATAACAATATTCTTAATTTGAAAAATAATCCTGAATGCATGTCAGATTGAGTGTGCCACCCATTTGGCATTTACATCAAGGTCATTAAGTTTATTTAGTAGTTCTGCTTTTGTACCAAGTCTTTCCTTTGTTTGAGATAGAAGCACTATTTGAAAATTCAAATATTTGGCTCACTTCCTTAACTGTCAATGTGCCTCATTCATGCCTCAGATACGCCTCTTCTTTACCTCCAGAAGAGGTACTATTAAAATATTTGGAACGCCTCAAATACGCCTCATTTATGCCTCAAATGTACTTCCACTTACATGATGAGCCTACGCCTCAAATACGCCTCAGTTATGCCTCAAACGTACCTCTTATGTGACTCAAATATGCCTCTTCATTTGCATATGAGGCACACTTAAGGCACATCATTAACATATCTAGAGGTATATTTGAGGCATTATTAAAATTTTTGGAACGCCTCAAATACGCCTCCTATATGCCTCAAATGTACCTCGAAAATGCCTCATATGTGCCTCTTGCATATTTAATGAGGAGTTTGATATGCCTCCTTTATGCCTCCTGTGATCTCAGCTTATGCCTCTACCTACTCCATGGTATGCCTCAAATATGCCTATTCAGTGCCTCAAATGTGCCTCTCTTTGGTCTGGGCTCCTACTATACATTTTCAGAGTCGCACTCAAATGAAAGTCAATTCATTACAATCATGGTTGCAATACATTCATGTGCCAAATTTGAGACCAAACTAAAATGCTACAGAACCCATCCTTATTCCTCAGAGATTGCAATAAAGGGTGCAATTAGATTCTCCCATTTCATTTTGAATGGCATCATTAGGGGTATGATGTGCCTCATGCTGAGTGTGAAGTGTTTCTTGGAACTTCTCTTCAACTGCAGGTGACAACAGTGAATGTGCAGGTGGGAAACTGGTGATAGCATACAGGAAGCATGTGATGTGGAAAAGCTGTTAGACCAATGCTGGGAAAGCATATAGCATAATTCTGACAATACCCTTAGAGGATTTAATATTGACAATCTGAGGCCGAAGAGGAGCTAAGATGTCATTTCATCAACAATTGCATTCTGTCCCATCCGTTGAAAAGCTGCTGTTAACCTGTCATGATCCAGACCTGCACTGCTCTGTTTGATGCTGTGTTGAAATTGGATCATGTAAGTGCCAATGGCAACCCTTGTACCAGATGACCAGGGCTTTCTCTTTGATAAAGTTAGCGGCGATACATAAAGGGAATTACTCCCTTTCACCTAGAGCCATTAAAATTACATCATGCGAGTGCAAAAAAGCATCAAAAGTATTTTTCAACACCTGCTAAGTATCTTCAATGAGAATTAAAGAAGGAACCAAAACAATGGCGTAAATGTTTTCAAACATTTTGAAACATATTGACACAGAATGCACTACTATATATGTAATTCATTAATGCATTTTGCCGTGTGCCATTCCATTAGTCCATCAAAGTACATCGTACTATTTGGCCAACTATCAGATTGAATCTACATCCATATGCATTTTGGCATTTTGAAATAAAATAATTTGTCAAATTGAATTGCTTATAATGCAAAGTGAACTATCTTGCATGTGAATAAGATCATTTGAGTCTGCTGACAAATGAGCATTTGTGAGCACTGATCATGTCACACATTCAGGACCGGACTGATAACCTAATGATTCGGTGGGGGGGGGGATGCTGTAGCACCCTTGGGCCCCCTTCCTTGGATTTTTTTGGCCCCCTTTCGGACAGAACTCAACAGTATGTTAAGATATGCATGTTGTGTGCCCGACACAATGCCGGCCCCTCATGCTTGAGACCCCTTAGTTATCCTACAGCAAAGTTCTAAAAGACGCCATGTGAAGCATGCAGGCCATTACATCGAATTGTCACCGCCTCAAACTATAATGGTTTTTTTCTTCCAATTCATTATTATATATATGTTTTGATTCATGAAACAAAACCAGCTAGTGGTGTGCCAAGTCTAGAAAGTTTGTGACAATAGAAAGAAACCTTGCGGGAGCATTCCTGGGAATATTATGTTTATTCTCCAGGTATTATAGGTTACATTTTCCAGCATTCATCACATAGCTTTATAGATATATAGTAATCTTTTTCAGCATTCATCTAGTCATATTTTGGGGAACTGAATCTTTCTCATCCCTTTTCATCATCTATCTTGCCCATAGAAATACATAGAACGGACATAAGGCTCTGGCAGATGAAGCAACCAAATCCACCATTTTGGAACTGCCCTGACTCCTGAGACAATGGTATCGTGATGTCATCAATAACAGTGATGTCACTTATAACAATGGCATGACGTCACATCATAATTAGTCTTTTGTGACGTCATGTCTCAGGGCAGTTCCAATATGGCGGATTTGGTGACCTCATCTTGAGGTGGCTTCATACAGCCTCATGTCCGTTCTATGTATTTCTATGATCTTGCCTGATGCCATTTGCAATCTCATTTTGTCTCTATATTGTGAAACAATCCAAGATAGTGACCAAATTTGGTATGATTTTATGGATGTTGAAAGGTTAAATACATGATTCTTTTATAAGTATCTCAGTCGCAATCTCATGTTTGATCACTTATTCATCGAGTTACATTGCTACACTGAGAAGCATTAATATCTGCTGTATCACATACGACCACTTTCAACGGCAATTTGCCAAGGGCATATCTGAATATTTCAGTAGTATCCAGCTTAATGGTTCATATGCAGACATTTTTGAATGAGAGTTCCTGGCATGTAATGTAATTGTTCCATTTGACTTCCATAAAGCAAAATGGCATTGCTCCCAAGTGGGCATTCCTTCAAATTTGACACTCATTATATCTCATGATATAATCGAGCGCGTCAGTAACCAAATGAAATGGTTTGACCTGGAGACCAATTACCCTAGCATTGCAGTCGCAGACAAAATTATTCCTAAGGCTTCAATTCTGCACTTGGAGATTTTACCCAAGATACAGTTAAGTGAGAAGCAGAAGTCTTTTAGGTTATTCCTCCAATCCATCAGCATTCTCAAAAACTCACACTTCTAGCGGGGCAGGTATGTAAAAAAATAGTGCATTTATACATAGAAGCATGAAACTTGGCGCACACTTAAAAAACATCTATACAAACATATTTGGATAGGGAGCCACTTCAGATTTAGCTTAGGTGGCTACTGGCAGCCATTTTCCAAAATGGCGGTCGATTCTTCCATTTTAATGCTTTCTGTGCAGTTCCTCCAAATATAATACATGTAAATATTGTTTTTTATTGCTTCTCTAAGTATTCAGTACATTACTATAACATTTTTTGTAGCCTTGGTCTATTTTCAGTCTTGTTGGAGTCCTTTTTGTCAGAAATATTGATTCAAACACTGGATTTCGCGGTTAAGGATTGTTACTCCAATGCTCAATAAATCTCAAAATAAATGACATATTTGAATTCCTTGTAAAAAGAGCTTTCAAATGAATGGTGGCATCAATGGGTTTCGTAAACTTGGTGCGAAAATGGAAAAAATTAAAATAAAATGTTTTTGAAGATTTTGTTGTTTCTTTAATTTTGACAAAAATTCACAGAAGCTATTGATGCAACCATTCATTTGAAAGCTCTTCTTACGAGGAATTCAAATATGTAGTCTGTTTAAAATTAATTGAGATTCCATGAAACTATGGGAAACCGCGAAATGATACATTTTCTTCAACAGTTCTAACAAAATGGACCCTGACTACCCTAAAATTCGTCAGTTCAATCCAGAAATCAATTGATAATGTTCTTTAGATCTGTAGAAGGAATAATGAGCACTGTTTCGATACTTTAATACTATAGGCACTTCACAGAAAGCAGGAAAATGAGAAAATTAGCCGCCATTTTGGAAAATGGCTGCCATGTGTCAACCAGGTCAAATCTGAAGTGGCTCCCTATCTAAATATTTTCTTTAAGACGTTTTTGAAATGTGTGCCAAGTTTCATGCTTCTATGTATAAATGCACTATTACTCCCCTATTCATGACAAATCTGCCCCGCCAGCCTATCTTTGATCAGAAGCTATGAAATGGTTCAACCTAAAGAAAAATTTCTCCAATATTACATGCTGTGTGTTACATAAATACTGGTCCATTAATAATATGATAATAGGCCACTGGTATTCTATGCACACTTGGGTGGGAAAGATTTATTCCTTGGATGAAGCATTTCTAAATGATTCTTTTTTCATGACTGAAAAAAAAATCTAACTTTAGATATACTTTGATTTTGACATGGACTTACAGTAGACAGGGCCATTTATGACGACATCATGAAATTCTCAGGATGTTCCATCTTCTACAAGAATTACCTGCAAATCCCCAGAAGCTTTTTCCTCATTAGGAAGCAAAGGGAAGGAAATGTGGACTAATTGCAATCTGTTTTGCTGCCACCTAAATTCCATGCCTGTAATATTTATGTCAGCAAGAATAGTGTTGAGATATTCATAATGTTTTCGTCTTCAACCCCTTGTCATGCATTTAAAATTAATTAAGCATGTCATCATGTAATACAGCTTGAGGAATCTAGAATCTTTAAGTTAAATAGAATCTTGCATCCCAACTCTTCTTAAAGTTAAACACAGTCTGCGGTAAGAGTAACGCAGCTGTTTTTACAGTGCAAGAAGACCAACTGGCAACAGCAGAAAGATAACAAAATTAAGGAATACTATATCATGTTGAAGTATACAGAACAAGAGAAGGTAGATTACCATATACCAGCATTACCTTCATTATTGCATTTGGATACCTGGAGATATATATTTTTTTCCTCTCATTCGCACTATGTAATCAACAACCCACTAATTATCCTGCTTATCCCAAGCCAATAACATCTGAGAGCTTATGGTAGCATTATTCTATCTATATACAGCAATTATTTTAAATATATTATTATATAGCCAATCAACAAAGTGTCCCACCAGTTGCTCATTTTATGAATCCAATACAACATCATATCAATGGAATTCATCACATTTTCCCTGACATAATATTATGACTTTTTAAAAGTTGCTGCAAAGAAAGTGTATTTCATTTTGAATAAAAAGGAACAACTGTTTACATCAAAAGTATAGAAAAATACTGCTTGGGTCAGGGCTGATGTTTTGTTTTGCAATGTTTTTTCTTCAAAAGGACCTGTATTCGTAACAATTTGACACACAGAAATGTGAAAGTAGGTGTAGTGGCGGCCTTAACAATATGGATGTGAAGGAGTTCATTATCACGAAGCTGGCATCAAAGGTGATCACAAGATTGTAGCAACATGGAAGGCAGCAATTAAGGTTTTTCCTTCCTGTCATCATGCTTTGCTTTTTTCTGAACACATCCATATAATGTTTTGAAATCTTATGATTATATTTCTTATGACCTTAGCATTTTGAGTATCCTTCACAGAATGAGTGAATATTACTGTGCAGGCCCCCTCACAAATTGGTTGAACTATCCCGCGATTCAGAGCATACCAGAACAATGACAAAAGAAGAGGAAGAAGAGCTTGATAACATTATACACTGAAAAAGAAATACCCTTGCAGATTGTAACTAACCTTTCTAATTTGTGGAGATGGTCCACCTTTCGTTGAGTTGCTGAATTCTTTGAAGTTTTTAGGTCGGAGAGGATCTTGTCCGCGGCAGATTTGGGTTCTGGACAGACGTCTCTTCTTTCTGCTAATTCCGAGACGTCTGCGAGATGAGCCTGGGTATCCATTGTCTTGGTATCCGTTGCCTTGGAATGGTTAAAGTAATGCAGATCAACGTGGAAGTTTGGGGTGTTCTCACAAATCAGGAACTGATCATGAATGTAAGTATCAGTAGCCTTATTACTATGATTATGATGAAATCATGAAGTTGGTTGGTTATACGGCAATCCAACAATTAAAAGGACTGAGTAAATCGTTGGCTTGGTACAATGTTTTTCTCTGGAAACTCCTGACTTCCTGTTGATATATCTTGCAAAAAAAGCTGATCCAAGCAAGATGATTAAAATGTAATATCTTCCCTAGATTTTGAATTTATGATAATCCACCTCAAGCACTGTTTCGTCTGAAGGTAATCAATTTTTGTGACAGTTGAAGAGTCAAGATTTCTTTGATAAATAATTTAGAATCATGGATATCCCGTTGTTACAAGGTCAAAGGAAAGGTCAAGAATACGTTGCTGACAGGTGCACTCCTTCTTCAGATCAAAATAAACGTCCAAGGTCAGGAGTCTCAGCAATCTGTTGTCTTGAAGGTCAGAAGGTCAAGGTTCTTCATCTAAGGCTAGTCACTGACCATGGTTAAGAAGAACTCATTCATTTACAGTAATCTAGAGTCCAAGAGATGGTAAGCTAGAGACTATAAACAGAGACTATAAACAGAATGCGCCATTTTCAGTTTAGACCGCATTGCTTGTATGACATATTGACTGTATTCAATACTTCTTTCTTTCTTCCTGGATATCCGTCCCTTGTATGGAACCACCTTCTAGTGAAGTAATTTTTGGTTAATTTGTAAATCCCTGGATTTGTGAAGGTTAAAAATCAGCTAGTTGCATGAATAACACTTTGTCAGTAAGAGCTTTCAAAGTTTTCGGCGACCTCACTGTTCTGTTCAACAAGTTCAAAGCTTTTTCTTTTATCCACTTCAAAGGCAGAGCTGTGAATAAATACCACAGCATAAATATTTGTTGCATATCATAGTCCTCACAAAATAACACAATTAAATTAAGGCATGAGGGAAAAGGAAAAAATATTCAAAACACTTTTATCAACATGCAACACCCTTTTGCATACACACTGACATTATGCATCACAACAAGGGGAAGGGAAGGCTATATGGAGATGAACTGGGGAATGTGCTATAGTCTGGCATTTCTTTGGATGTTCTGTAACTGCATTGGTCTGAAAATAATGTATGACATTTTAAATCTTCTTTGATATTTTGGGAAAGCTATACATAGTGTTTAGACATTATGGAGGAGATTATCTGCTTGAATTTGGATCCGACAATGCATATCAAATTATGTGGCAAAGTTCACAGCTGGTATGCCTTTTAAAGAGAACATAAAATGGTCCCTGAGTTATAAAACTCTGTTATTTGATGGCTTACTTGCCTTGTATGACTATGTTTGCGTTGTACTAAATTGTATCTTGAGTGCAATTTTGTACCCAAGAGTGATCCTGCTTGATATGAAAGACATATCATTATCGCAGAAGTGTATGTCTTTGAATGTGGTACTTGTCATAGACATCACTATAAGCAAAACGTGGTATCTACATCAGTATATGTCAATCCTGATTCTGTTTCGTTCAAGATCAAGCAGCAGATCTGTACTACATTTTAATCAACCAGATAGGGCGAGAGACCCATATCACATATTTATTGATTCTGTCCCTAAAGAGTCGTGACCCTTCCTTCATTTTAGACAATCAGGTTGATAGGGCTAGCAGTATAATTACCACAAATGGCAATATCTTTGGCAAACATTTTAAAGGCTTCCGACAAGAACTTGTATGGATAGATACACTGTATGTTACTGTGAACTAAAGTAAGACTTCTTGAACATATGAAAGTCCAATCATCAGCTTATTCTGATGCACAAAAAGAGAAAGCCATTGCATAACAATATATGTGACAGAAAAACAGAATATATTGACAACCTCTTTCACCAAGTGTATTGGCTGCCAAGATATGGACAATATCAGCTGTATTGTGAATCAGTGTGACACAATTCCCACAGCATCTATGCATCAAGCCAAGCGTTTGTTGTAATGAAAGAATAAATGGCATCATCTTTTATTCCTTTGAAGGAGTCCTTGTCAATGTCAGCTTGCATTAAATGAGCAATGTCAACAGATATGCCACAGTTGCTCATAGCATACAGATTAGATATTTGACAGAGGCAAAATAGGACTTACTTTGATTTAAAAGCAAATTATTGTTTCTTACTTTCAATTCTGCTTTGTAGAATATGCCTGCCTTTACTTTGCATTGTGCAAAATGCCAATGTTGCCAAAACATACTTTTGTGTGACCTACTTCTTCTTTCTCAAAGTTAAGTGTTTGTCACAAATTCACTCTAAAATATTTCCTGCCTTACGAGTGGTTATGTTAACGGGAATTCTTTCAAACACTGAGGTTAAAATAAGGTAGACAAGACAGCTATACAGATACAGATACAGATACAGATACAGATAATTTATTGGTCACATTGTATACATCAATATATATATATACAACAGTGAAATTTTGGTACTTGGTACAAGGTTAAGGTACATTACATTGAAGCATTTAACAGGGAAACAGAAACAGGAAGGAAAGTGTCTTTAAAACGCTTTGTCCTGATAGAGGGCATTCGATATCCGCGCCCACTGGGCAAAAGCTCAAAGAGTTCATAAAGTGGGTGTGTAGAATCCCGCATGATCTTATTAGCCAGGCTAACCACACAATTCTTATAATGAGATTCATTATTGTCAATTACATAGTTCCGTTTCAATAAACGTTCACAAACTTTGTTTGGTCTACTCAGTTCATTCTTAAGCTGTTTACTCAGCAACCCAAAGAAAGCCACACTGGCATACATAAGAACTGGTGTAACAACAGTGCTAAAGAAAGACACAATCAAATCATAATTAACATTCAGTTTAACCAGAGACCTTACAAAATACAATCTTTTTGATGCTTTTTTACATTGAGTGTTAACATGCGAAGCAAAATTGAATTGATTGTCCACAATAATGCCCAAATATTTGTAATTCTCAGAAATGTCCACATTCATGTTACCAATATTCACAGGTTGTGGCTGCATTGATCTACTACGTCTAAAATCCCAGACTAACTCCCTGGTCTTTGACACATTCAAGTCTAAATAATTATCACTACACCAATTACACACGTAATCAATACAATTAATATATTCACTTGTGTCATCTTTCTTTAATAGTCCTGCCACAATTGTATCATCTGCATATTTAGTTATAAATACATCACTTGAGTGCCATTTCAGATCATTGGTGTATAACACAAATAAGATAGGGGAAAGAACACATCCCTGGGGGGGCACCAGCTAGGAATGAAACTTGCACTCAAACTAAATGAAAAACTTTAAAAATTGAAATAACAGAAACAACAACATCAACAAAATTATAGGTATGTGATGGGATACCTGTATATAAGAAAGAGTTTACATTAGTAAACACATAGACAACAGTAATATAATTACTTCAGAAAGCTTCAAAGTAATTTTTCAAAACAGTGAAGAAGTTCATTTGCATAAACAGACGTATATCTATAACACCAAATTGCAGAAGTTGTGTACCAATTTGTAATATTGCTTCAACTTGGCAAATATATCCAGATCGAGAGTGTAGTTGATGTAAAGATCCTTGAAAAAAGACTCTTTTCCCTATGATAAATCCCTATTTGTTTTAAGTCCAGTTTGAAAGACTTATTGATATAAAGCAATTGGTGCACTGTGTATAATGAGGGACTTGTCCCATCCACGATGTTGTGCTGAGCTCAGCAAGGCTTGAAATGCTCCTGGATGCTGGAGAACAGAACGTTTTATGCTGTGGCAGCAACCAGGCAAGTCGATGGAAGCGTCACTGAAGCAGCCATGGATGTCACTGCATTTAGCATGGGATAGGGAGGGGGGTCTTGGATTTTCAAGGAAGAATAAAATTAGGCCTATTAGATATTGAATTAATTGCTACCTACAATATACCTAATAGCATGTATCCCTGCTAATGTGCAGTCATTTTCCTATTACGCTTATCAGTGAACATGATGAATTATAAATAGCAGCAGTCTTGATATGAATGCCAATCTGAAGAGTTATATGGTGAGAGCATTGTTTTAAAAAGAGTATATAATAGCCTTGCCCCTGTTTACAAATTGCTTAATCAACTAACACACTTCCAGCATCAACTAACACTTGAGTAACAACACTTATAAGTGTTGTTACTCAAGTGTTAGTTGATGCTGGAAGTGTGTTAGTTGATTTTAAAATCATTATGCATGATATCATCTCCCAGCAAATTGCTAGACAACAGTCACAGGAAATTGATAGACCAGCCCTTGCACAGCTGGTTTTCACTGAGGGTCACAAATTTTGATAACAGCTGTATGAAACAACTTCATATTACAGTCTTGCCTTAAATACATTCTTATGCCAAAATCTTGAAAATTTTATGGCAATCCGTCAAAAGGTTATTAAGATAGAGAAAAAAGTATATCGAAAAACAAGCATTTTTTCACTTATTTAGCGTGACATAGACTTTTTCACCTGATGAATTCTTTCAATTTTACAAAGTTTGACATTTTCCATTGCTATTTCCTTTTACTTTTTGGAATCTCCACATCCCCAGGCTTCATAAATCCATTGAAACAAGCTCTTCCATCCACTTGTTTTGACATGATTGAGTTATTTGGGTTCAAAGGTTGACTTTGTAAAATTGAGTCAAATTTCAATGGTCCTGATCAGAAATGCTCTAGTTTCCCTTTAGCATATTTCAGTTGAATCTTTTTGCCATTGAGATCTAGTATTACATCTACTTAGTTGTTTTGGAGCTTTTTATGATTCTGGAAAATCTAGTTCAAGGAAAAATTCCAATGAATAGCTGGAATGGTGAATGTGGCGCACGCGTAACGCCGAGAGTACTTTCAAATGGTACAGAGCTATGAAAGCTTTGTTTTTAATCTGGATCGGCTCAAAATATAGTACATCCGTGAAGTTTCATTAATCTATGAACTAACCCAAGTTTTTGACTGGTTTCTGGTGATTAAATTTAAAAGTTATGTTCGTCGCACGCATAATGCTCTGAAAAATTTTGATCGTATTCAATTTTTTTTCTGACAAACAGTGAAGCGATCATTCTAATATTACTTGGAGTGAAAATTAACAATTAATTTCAATAGTTGGAGTATGTTTCCTAGCCTTATTACAAAAATGTTAACATTTATGGAGCATTCTTTAAAATTTGGGGCCAAATTGTGTAAAAAGGCAATAAACAGTACACCGTAAAATTTGAATTTTGAGTTAGCTTAAATGATTGAGTGAGATGGTTGCACAATTTCTTTGAGCTATCATAGCTTGTTGTTGTAAGTTATAACAGCGAAAAGATTATCATAACTCACAACATCAAGCTATGTTAGCTCAAACAAATTGTGCAACCATCTCACTCAATCATTTGAGCTGACTCAGAATTTCAAATTTTACAGTGTAACAAAATATTTTTTATTTTGTAAATGGTTGTATTTTACCCCCAGTTATGATTGATAATTAATATAAAATCGATTTAAGTCCAAACCATAACATTTTCTGAAGATTCATATCACACCAGTACTTAAAATCAGCTTTTTACGTCGAAAAATGGGCAAAAAATCACACTTCTATCATCATTTGCTGAGCAGACATTCACTTCGGTGGCATTTATTTGGTATCAATTTGAAGCCCACATATAGACGCATAACATAGGGCAGTTAAAATCATGTTAAACAAAAAAATATGCTTCTGGGGTTAATATATGTAAGTTTTGAAAATAAATTTCCGAAAAATTTCGAAAAATTGGGCGTTTCTGAAAATATATTTGGTGTATTTGAATGACAATCGTCCAGAAGACTTTTAAAAATGTGCCAGTTGTTGTCAAATAAAGAAAACAGATTTAAGTTGATGACAAATTACCATTCAGCCCAGTTATGTTTCACTGCCATGAAAAACAAACTTTTAAAAATTCTGTAATATTCAGCAGTTATCAATTATTTCCACTCATCAAAACACCATGGCCAATATAGTTTCTGGAACTTAAATATGTTCTTTAAAATATGCTTAGGTCATTTCATACAAAAATACATTTTAAAATTTTGATGGTCATGTCACACTTTGGCTTCATTATTTTTGAGATAGGGCTTAGGTGGAGCAAATGAGGTCTGTAACAGGTCATCAACTTGTCGGCCTTTACTGAGTGATTGACACTTTACGATGGACACCATGACATGGTCCTTGGTGAGGTGTTTATTCGTTGTGGGCATAATTTTCTCCTGATTTTGTTTTGCAAAAGGAATAGCAGTTTACTTTTGCAGGTCTTACAAAAATGCATAATTTGGAATTGCACAGTGCTTGGAAAGTTGAATGACACAATTCCAAGCGAAACCCGCTGTAATTTAATTAGTTTAGAAATATTGCAAAAATGCTCTCAGCTGGAATAGTTGAGCATCTTTCACAGACATTTTGCAGGCAGAGAATGCAGATTCTTGGAAGCTGTTTGAGTGTGATATTCACCATCCTAAATGATGGCTAATACGATTTTCTCGCAGGTCCCAGGTGATTGGCCTTTGGATGGATTAGTAGCTTAGTAGAACATCGGAATAGATGGCTGCTGATTGATTTCATCCCGAATGAAAGACTCTTTGCAAACCACCAGGCTTTATGTGTGTCAGTGTCTTACGAAAAAAAATGTAAAGGGACTAATAAGTATTACATATGCCATTGGCTGCACAGAACATTTTTGAAACCTTGTGTTAGAACCTATAGGAACATTTTACAGCAGCTTCATGTGTAGATACTGATAAAGTAAGGGACCGTTCAGAATTTATGACTGGGGGGGGGGTGGGAGTTTTGCACGAGGGGGTACTAACTTTTCACACGTGTTTCAAGGGGGGGTATTAATTATTGAAAACACATCTAAGGGGAGGTAAGAAATTTTAACAACGAAAAAATGTTATAAAACCCGCGTAAACTAACTTTATCCGCGCTTTTTTACGTGCAAAAGTCCGCGAAATGGCGCGAATCTGTATGCGTGACCATGTATAACAGTAAATATATGTAAATTCGTTTATATGTCGAGGGGGGGTACTAAAAATATGCAAGAAACCTAGGGGTGGGGTACTAAAAATCCGCATGAATCTCAAGGGGGGGTATCAATTTTTGACGGGAAGTTCTGGCAAAACTCCCACCCCCCCAGTCATAAATTCTGAACAGTCCCTAAGCATGTAAGTATCTTATATGTAATATTATTTGGAAAACGTTCTTGTCATCTTGTACATCTGCAAGTTTGATTGTGGGCTGTGGCAAGGAAAGGTATGTCATTTATAAATTATTGGGACAATGACAGTGAATTTGATGTCAAGAAAAATATTATAGTAATTTGCTCGCCACACACTCAACTGAGCAAATATAATTGTGTGACAAACAGAGATGATAAACGGAGACCACCTATACTGACTATCAGAGATCCAAGAGCACAACGCTTTCTTATTTATCCTCATCAAAGAACCAAGACCTAAGAAGCAGATGAAGCAACAAATTGTATGTCTCGTTATCATGCAAGCACAATCTCCAGCCACGTTGTCAGATTTTGCAGATGAAAGCTGTCTGGTAAAAAAAAAAACAACACCTCAACAAATCTTGTAAAAAAAACGAGGTGAACAAGGAATCTTTCAAGATATACGGTATATTGGAGCTGTCTCGGTTAGGCTCTACCAAGATCTAATAGCATACAGGTACTGGAATTGTTTCATCAATAGTATCTTGCATTTATAAAACTTAATTTATTTACGAGTACTAACAGATTAGATAGGATATACATACAGCATATGGAATAAATGCCCCCAACAAATCAGATAATAATTTAGTTTTCACACAGTTACGGATTCTGACAGACCTATAGCAGCTGCTGCAGGGGAAAGAAAGTTCTGTCTCTCGGCAAATACGCAAACCTACGAGGATGAATAATTCACAGCTGAAGAATACTGAATTTAATGGCAATCACTTTTAAATGATCAAATTGAATATCTACATATCTATGGGAAATACTCTTGACAATTGTCAAATGTTGAGATATTTACAAGAGAATCATGGCAATTAGGCTACCAGGACGAAATATTTACAGCTAAGGACTATACTTAGTGAATTGGGAATCACCTTCAATCAATTACAGCTGATGCCTATGTGCCTTTGTGAAATACTGTGGCAGTGGTCCAATTGTTGTCAATTAAGTTTATTCCTGAATAGTATCAGCTGCGCTGCTTATTCAAAATTAGTCCAAAGTGCTTCACTAAGAACCAAGGCTGCATTGCCACCTGCTTTGTTAAATCAAAAACAATCTGATGCCTTTCTGGTGGCAATGAGAACAACTATTAATTGATGGTAATTATTATCTATTATTGGCAGATCTGATACTCTATATTACATTTTATTACTGTCATTACTTTCCTTAGAGTCCAAATTTTCTGAGGGAAGAAACCAAGAACCCAAGAAACGATCATTGATGGCTATGAATTCCATTTTTGTCTCTTTTCCACCTTACGAAATTTGCTTTCTTTGGTAATCATTTGGAGACAGCGAACCAATTATTGACCATGCCAGCAAAATTTGTTCTGGAAACTAGTGCTCTGAACGACATTGCGATTAAACAAAGCTTCTTATTCTGAACTTAACTTGCAATATTTTGCCCCAACTGTACCATGCCAAAACCAATTAGAATTCTTTAGGCACTCAAACTGTGTCCAGAAAGCCTGAACAGCATGTAATGCATTGTGGCAATCAAATATCTCACTATGCATTAATTTCTATCAATTGCTTTCAACGAGGCAATAAAACCTCTTGAGTCTTTATAATCTTGAATGGCATTAGTTTCATTCGAGCCTACTTTCCAATCTCTGCAGCTTCCCCCTGTCTTTCCCCATTGATGAAGGTGGAATCCAGGCAAAGACGGCTGATTGCAATGAATTGCAAATCTCCACCCAGCCATCTCATCTCCTTCAAGCAAACATCTCTTTGAGTCGCATTTACACTACAAACACATTTATTCATGGAAGAGATCTGAGTAACAATTTGAAGCTGGTCATACGCACATTAGATAACGCCAGCTATGTTTTGGTGATGACTGGTGATGAAGATTATGCCATGGTGTTGGAACACATGTTCCTCATCATGCTATTTATTCAGGAAGAAGCTTTGATTCAGTCTGGAAGACTTGATTCAGTCTGGAAGACTTGATTCGGTCTGGAAGACTGAGCCATCCCTTTTATTTAGCCAACTCTCCTTTTTTTAAATGACATGATATTATATAACTAAATTGGACAATCTGACAACATCAGAAAGTGACAACACAAGTTTGAATATATAAATCCGTCAAAGTTTGCACAATGACCGACACATGATGTCAGCTTTGCAAATGTCACCATATCACTTCATCAAATGAGTGAATAACATATCATCTGCTTATCTTTACATTTCATGAAGCTCCCAATCCAACGACCTACATGATGTAAAAATGGATTAATCAACATCTTGATAAATCCTCGTTTTTTCATCAAAGTAGTCAGACACAGCAACAAGATCTGTGCTCAGGTATTTGAGATTTAAGAATAGAAAGATCAGCAGAATCCTTCTTTTAAATTGAGTCCAAACAGCACATTATATTCTAGACCTTCCAGGTTAGAACTTAGCTGGAGAAGAGCTGTTATTATGATAACATTTGAATATGGTTTTGTATAAGGAAATCTCAAAATGTACTTTATCTCAAAAGTGATCATTTCAGTATTGAACCATTTAAATCATCCCTGTTTGTCTTGCCTATACCAACAAAATTAATTTGATTTTTCCCAAAAACAGTATGGAATTTTTCTGTTTTGCATACGACTATGGCGTTTGTCAGAAAACTAAGAATTCAATATTTTTGAAACATGTAGCTTTGTTGTCTGGCAGGATTCCTTACTAGTCTCCTCCTGCATGTGTTTTTTTTTCGTTTTGTTGTAACAAATTGTTTTTCTAAATACCATTTGCAAAACCTGACTGGCTCGAAAAATAACTGAGATAACGAGAGGAATTATCTCCTTTTAAAATTTGATATGAAACAAAAATTGACCAGATAGTATTGTTTTGTTACAAATGATATCAATGTCACAGATGACATCAATATTACTGAGCCTTTATTATCACCATTATTTCTGAAAGGGCCCTTCATGATATCAGGAGTTGCCAAGTTATTGCCAAGTTATTGCCAAGTATACCATTCATCAATTTGTTTGAGCATTCAGTGTTTAGAGAAGTTTTCTTTCATTTGATGTAGGGCTGCAATTCTAAAACTGCTTACAAATTCAGCATCTTCCATCAAGTGGTAGCCAGACACCCTGCAGTGTCATTCATCATGTATATATTTTTCATTATTTGACATGTTCACGAATTTGTGAAAGTGCAAAAACGAGCATAGGTGCTCGTGTATGTGTAATAACTAGCAGTCGTGTATGTGCTTTATTATTCATTTGTGTACCTGTCATTATCAACATTCGTGGAGGTGTTATATGTTTCAGTTTTAGGGTCGAAATTAGGTTTAGAGTTAGTTTTAGCCAAGTTTAAGGTTGAATTGTTCGTAATTACACCTGCACAAATTCGTGAATTGCAATATTTCACACTTACACGAATGCTAAATTCGTGTATATGTTCGTTTTTGCAGGTTTGCAAATTCGTGTACATGCCATATAGTGAAAAATATATACCTCCATTCATCTAAGAAAGACCATTAAGTTTGTAAAGGGGGCATGCACCTGAGACTTGCAAAGAAAGTTTATGATCTGTCATCTGGTTCATGAATAGTATTCTCCCGCACCTAGCTCTAAAAATGCAAAATCTCCAGAAAAACTTTTGGAAAATTTAACAAATTCACACAAGATTTTCCTATTCATTGGACAAGGCTTGCTGTCATACATTCATGAAAATTTAAACTGTCTGGAGCAGAAGAACTATTGGAGTATCTTATGAGGGTTGATTGAGGAGATGAGAGAGAGTGTATAAAGGTGAGATCAAAATTTTACAATTTTTTCACTACATGAGGAATCATTGAATCGCCCATCGTATTTGCTGCCAAAGTTCCCATTTATGATTTCATCAACATTAAGATTAACCAATAGATAGATTTGTTAAGCCGACATTGTAAAATGTGTCAATGCTATTCTGTAGATATTTAATGACAAAACATATCGTCAAACATATGCCAGTTTATCATGGACTTACAAGGCATTTCTGACGCCACCTTGCAGTTCCAAGGATGTTCCAACACCTTCAATAATTACCTGAAAATCCACAGCGCCTGTTTCCTCATTGGAAGGGAAGGGAAAGAAATGTGGGCTAATTGAATCTGTTTGCTGTATCCTGAATGCTAAGTCTGTAATACTTTGTGTCAAGAAGAATAATGTCAAGATATTTATCATGCATTCACTGTCATCAAGTAAGACTGCAGCTAAGGAAAAGTTATAATTTTGAATATCATCTTTTCTCTGAGTCAATTAGTCAAGCAAATATGATTTGTCTCCTTATCTTTTGCTTGTGCTGGTCACATACAGAGAGTGCAAAAGTCATGGTATCTTGTGGAAGAGGAACATTTTGTCCCTTTCTGAGATTTAACACCACATAGCCCTAAATCATGAAATATGCCACAAAATAACCTTCAAAAATGTGAAATGAAATTTGACACAGATTGAGTAGGCTTTTCAACAATTGTTTTCCCAAAACCCTTGACCCCCTCACTGAATCTTAATGATGTATCATTTTTTATGGCTTTATTGTAATACTGACAATTTCTTTTAATGGTAAACAAAAGCAAAAGAGCGGCTTTTACAGTGCTAGAAGACCAATTGGTATCTGAAGGAGGAATAACATAGGTATCACCACAGTGTGTCAAATCTTACATCACAATTAAGAAGGTAGGTGACTTGATATTACTATCATTGCCTTACATTATAACATCCATTTGGATTCCCAGAGATATATATTATTCCTCTCAATTACACTATGTAATCAACAACCCACTACTTATCCTAATACTCTTGAGCTTTCGTGTACCAGCTTATTGTAACAGTATCTTTTCCAGGCAATTATCTATGCCATTTGGCCATAATCAATCAAGCACATACTGTATATAATGAACTTCTTCTGGATGTTTTCATATTTTATGTATATATTTTGAATATTGATAAAGATTAAAACAATTTCCAATGCCATATCAACCCCTTAAAGGTAGGGGGCCATAAAAATCGAATTTATTTTGAAGTGACTGTTTATAATAAATCATATACCACAACTAAATTTTAGTGTCGTCTGGAGAACATTGTTTCTTCAAAAGGTAATAAATGAAAAGAAATATTGGTGTCTGATCTTTGGAACATCTTGAAAGAGTGAAGGAAATGCATTCATAACCATCTGACACGGAGAATCAGAAAAAGGTGGAGGCCTTGGCAAAATGGATGTGACAAAGCTCTTTACCATGAAGCAGGCATCAAAGGTGATAAAAAAATTGTGGCGACATTGATTATGGCAATTAAGGTCCCAATAAGGTTTTTACTCCACATTTATGCTGCCATCAGTCGGCTTTGCTTTCAGTCTGAACAGACTCTGATTATCTTGTTCGGTGGTGAGAAATGGGGGTAAAGGGCTTGTGCACAGATTATCTTCAATTCCATCAAGGAAAAATTGATGAAAGTCCTCCCATTCATTTATACACACTACACAATGTAAGTGTTTTTTTCAAGCAATTATCAAATCATTTTGTACACTGGGAAAAAAATAGCCCCTTGAGAAACGCAACTGACCTTTCTAATTTGTGGAGATGGTCCACCTTCCTTTGGGTGGCTGAACTCTTCGCCGATTTTAGGTCAGAGAGGATTTTGTCAGCAGCAGACTTGGGTTCTGGACATACGTCTCTTTTTTCTGCTAATTCAGAAACATCCGGGAGGTGAGCCTGGGTATCCATTGTCTTGGCAGAGTAAGGGTTAAAATTGGCTTGTGTACATGTATGTGTAATCAAAAATCAGGAACTGACCACAATTGTAACAGTTAGTGGATTCAGTACTCAAATCTTTGTGAAGTTGATTGAATAAAAGGTAATCCTCATATCCATGAGACAAACAGCATTTCATTGGATAATTCTTACTCCTTCTCTGGAGAGCTTAAAACAGATGACCCTGTCAAAATTAGTACATTTCTTCCAGAGGCAATGGTAATACTACCTATTGTATTGCTTTGTCCAAGGGTGAAGGATTGTTGTCAGAGTTGAAGGGTCAAGATTACTCGGTAAATTATGGTAAGACACTTAGAATAATTGATATCCATTATTGTAGGGGTCAGAAAGTCAAGTACACCTAAACAGTAAACATAGTTGATTTCTATTAACCGATCACAGACGGATGTTGCCAGAGTCAAGAATCTCATCAATCTGTAGTTGTGAGAGTCAATAGGTCACTATTCTTCATCCAAGGCTAATCACTGGCCATGGTTAAGGAGTACTTATTCACAAAGAGCAAGAGTCAATAAACTGAATGGTCCATCATCGGTCATAATGACTGAATGGTTGTCGAGTGACCCACTCAGTGACTGTTAATCATCAACTGATCATCAACTGATTAACACTTTCACAGTCAGAGCTTTCACAGGTTTCAGTGTTCTGTGGTATAACTTGAAAACATCTTCCTCAAAGCTGAAGCTGTGAAAAAACACCAAAATGTGAACATAGACTGTGCTAGATCTTTTTTTTAAATGGTCATAGTTATGCTTTGTTTAATAACATTTAACAATACCAAAAAACAACATTTAAAGTACCAAAACATAAGAAAATAAAGTCACTTGGCTTGTAAACTTTGCTGCCATATTTCATCATAGAAATAACAATAAATTGTCAGCTACGAATTTTCTTTTTTTTTTAACAGCATTTCCAGTTCATGCATATTCTGTTCACTTGAGTTTTTGCTGAAGGAACATTCAACTGTGTTACATTCCAATGAACGAGAATGACGAGATAGGGAAATTGACCCTTATCAAGTCAGTTATGATTGTGGTTATAAAAGCCATTTGTTGGTACCAGATTCAGATAATGAGGTTGGCAGGGCCTGTACTGTATGACCAATGGCTGTAGATGTGGCAAAAATTGTCAAGACTGAGACTTCCAAAGGGAAGTACTTAGCATACTGGCATATATATGTTTTGCTGAATTGGACTGATGCTTACATTGCTTAGTCCAATCATCAGCATATTCCAAGGCATTGGCCAACTAAACCACACAATCAGTATGTAACAACAGTAGCATGGAAGGTATTGGTGACCCTTTTTCCCAAAATGTGTTTCCAGCCTCTGCTAAGACATGGACAATAACAGCAAAGAAATTCTATCTTCTACAGCATAATGCTGCAATGCCGGAAAGTGACATTGTGAGAGGGTATTGCACAACAACCTTTATACAAAGCACTAATAATGCCAAGTGTCTGACTTGGTGTAAGGAAAGAGTCATGTTTTATTCTCTCATAAAAGATTCCTTTCAAAATCAGCTTGCTTTAAAATCCTTTTTGTTGCAAGATGTACTCTGGTATTCAGACTTTTGACATTGGCATAGTAATAGATCTTACCTAAAATCCAATGATTATTGTTACTCAATCTGCGAACCAGCTCTGCAAAAGCTACTTCGAATTGCATTATATTTGATTTTCATCAGCGTTTAATTGTATGTTATAAATATCAGACAGAAATGAACCACATATCCCATTGCCCACAATGTGCAGTAGAAGTGACTGTCATCCAACATTGCTTTACATTTCCATCATTATCGGCCGCGTTAAGGTATCTGGAGAGACAGAGATATATTTTTCCACTTATTCCTTCAATATTAACCTGACATAGTTATCTGTTCGATGGTTATGAAATGATAACTGTCAAGATAATATCTATGAGTTATGGGCATGGATGAGTGAGCATGAATGCCATATGAGGCACAGATAAAAGCCACATAATCAAAGGAGGCACATGATGCCACATATCTCTGCAGTTTATAAAATGTCACAGCTGGGATAAGAGAGACAGCAATGACTTTTCTAGTAAAGCTGTGTATTGATTTCCAGAAATAGCTGTGTCAGCAAATCCCAGTATTGAATAGACAGCCTTGTCCAGGGTAAATGTATTTGAAACTTCCAAGATTCATAAATATTAAACTTAAAAATCAAATTCTAATATACGTCTTCACAAAACAGATATGCATTATTTTTTGTATGTCTTTTGAAAAGTTTGCCAACCTGAACTGTCTCATAAAAAGAGTCTTATAAAGAACAAAGCACTGTACTGTCCCATTGAATCAAACATTAAAATTTGAACATTTATAAGTTATGAGCTGTAAACAGCCTCATGTCGATTGTAGATAAAGTTGATAGATTGATATATCGATTTCTGTCATCAAAATGTGACAATAAATAAAGTTATGAAGCTGCAATTATATTCAGTTCATAGTCATTCATTTCATATTTGTTTAGTCACGAAATATGGACATTTATAAATTGGATATATCGTTTGCATATATTTTTACAAATTAATCATTGGAATTCTAGTCGAGACTGCAGAAAGCCAGTTTTTTAAGTGCGTTCATTTCATACATCTCCCTATCTCTACCTTAATATCGTATTTTAATCGCTTGGATTGCCCAATATGCCCATCTGTCTTTATATCTACGGACAGATATTCTGCTCTTTTAGAGAGGTCACTTTGCTGGGACAAAATACTTCATTAAAAATAGCAAGGCAGAACAACAACAACAAAACAATAGCAAGATATCAAAATGCAGAGGTAGCTACTTTCACTTTCACTTAAAATCAAGGCAGAACCAAATCAACAAGACAAAATGAAAGATACCAAAATGCAGAGGCAGCTACTTTTACATAAAGAAATTAACTCCAAAATGGTATTTATTGGTCACATTCCAAAATATCCAAACATAATACATCCACAACACTGAATTGCAGAAGTTATGTACCAATTTGTGATATGACTCCTATTGGGTATATCCTGTATCTAGATTCAGTTGTGCAATTGGAGTTTGCTTAAAGAATCCTAGAAAAATACACTTATTTTGATATCCAGTATTTGCTTTTGATCCAGTTGATTGGATGATTTCTGACTTTAGAGCAATAAAGTGTATCTCCATAATTTGGATCATTTATCCAGCGTGTCAAGATGTGCTTTTGCCATCCATGATGCTGTGCTGAGCTCAGCAAGGCTTGAAATGCTCCTGGATGCAGGAGAACAGAACATTTTATGCTGTGGCAGCAGCCGGGCAAGTCAATGGCAGCGTCACTGAAGTAGCTATGGGTGTCACTGCAAGTGGTGTGGGGGAGGAGAGGGAGGGGGGGGGGAGTACTGGCAAAAGAAAGTCTTGAGATATGAGATAGGCCGAATAAACCACTAGCTAGATGTCAAATCATGAAGTTGAAAAGAGAGTTAGTACTGAATTGACGTGTCAGAGGCTGTCACAGATTGTCTAATTATGTATGTTGCGTAACTAATTAGAGAAGTAATTGTTAAATGAAACATAAACATGATTATCCCAGCAAAATCAATTAGAAGCAATTTTTCATGAACAGACTTAAAAGCATTAAAGTATTGTATCACATGATATACACAAAAAAGGCTTTTCGTTGTTTAAACTTTTTGAGATAAAATTTGTTGGTCACCATGACGCGGTCTTCAGTGGTGTGAATTTTCTTTGTGAACTGTCTCTCAGTTCCGAGTTTGTGAAAGAGGCAGTTTCATGTCATCGGTCTTTTGAATTGAATTGAATTTTATTTGAGAATTTACACATGTATGTACAGATATCATGACAATTATAATGGTGACAGTTATATAGAGCTAATTTGTTACATACATGAGGAACAGAACATTAATCCTAACAGAACATTCTACTTCTTGGGGACAGTCACTACCATTTTTATGCTGTAGTCGACCTACCCACTATCATTCATTAGTCATACATATGTTTATGAAGAAAAGCATTTTATTCAAAGTTAACCCACATTAAATTAAATCCCCGTCCCTTCCCATTCCCAATCCCAAGGAAGAAAATATGATCTAATGATAATGATAATGAGTGTAATGACTGATGATGGTTATGTGTTTTGACAGACATAACAGTTGGCTGTTGTGCAAACTAGTGAGTACTCAGACACCAGGTACTGTTTCAATTTTCTTGAAAATGTGTAAATCGACACCAATAAATATTCTTTTTGTGTCCTTGGCAGGCCTGTGCTATTTATAATTGAAGGACTGCTTTCCGAGTTCAGAGTAAAATATTCCTAACATATAGTAAATCTTGGTGTCTTGTATTATGGAGATGTATATTCCCTACTACCTGCAACTGAGATTTGAGGTAAGAGGTAAGACCGGAATGAAAGAATTTATAACACAATTTGCAACAATTTAAGAGAAACAAGTCATCAATTGTTAGTAGGTTGAGTTTTCTAAAAATCGGGCTTGTGTGGCTGTTGTATTTACTTTTCGTGACCTGTCTGATGGCTTTTTTCTGAAGTATCTTTAGTCGTTTTATTTCGGGACATTTCGCATTTCCCCAAGCAGTAATACCATATTCAATGTGAGGTTGGAGCAATGACTGGAAAATTACTTTAAGGACATGGGATGGTAAACTGTGTTTAAGTTTGCATAGGATACCGTTAAATCTTCGCAACTTGGTTTGCTTTTAAGCTCAGATGAACATTCCACCCTAATTTTTCATCCATATAAACTCCTAGAAATTTAGTTGAATTTACTTTCTTTATGTTAATATTGTTTATCATTATGTTGGGATCATTTTCTATTGTTTGTCGTGGTTGAGTGAAAACTACATAGTTGGTTTTGTCAATATTAAGTGATAATCTATTTGCGGAAAACCAATCTGAAACTTTGTCTAATGAGTTATTTATTTGTGAAGATAGGAGGCTGAGAGAGGTAGATGAATACAGAAGGTTAGTATCATCTGCAAAAATGATCGTTTCTGAGTTATCGGTGTTTGAAGGTAGGTCATTTATATATATTAGAAAAAGAAGGGGTCCAAGGATGGAGCCTTGGGGAACCCCGAAAGAAATTGACTTTTTATTTGACGTTACATCGCAAAATTTTACAAATTGTTGCCTATTGTCTAAGTACCTTTTAAACCATTGTAGGGGCAGTCCTCTTACTCCATAGTGTTCAAGTTTTTGGACAAGTATTGAAAGGTCGAGAGAATCAAAAGCCTTTGATAGATCTAGGAAAATTCCAATACACCATAATTTACTTTCCAATGATCTTATTATTCTATCTTGCATTTCAAGTATTGCTGTTTCAGTGGATAAGTTCTGTCGAAAACCAAATTGCGAAGGTGACAGCATTCTATGTTTGGATAGAAACTTGTAAAGTCTGTTATAAGCTAGTTTTTCAAGAATTTTTGAGAATGAGGGCAGTATTGATATTGGTCGATAATTCTTGAATATGGTCTTATCTCCTGATTTGAAAATTGGGGTGACTTTAGACACTTTCATATCGTCAGCAAAGATACCTTGCTGTATAGATAAATTTGCAATGTAAGTTAGGTGAGGGACAATAACATGTTCAGAACATGATTTGATAAATTTGGGGCTAATGTCATCATGGCCACTGCTGGTTTTTGGTTTCATTCTTTTTATTATATTTGATATCTCAGTGCAAGTGACAGGTTCAAAATAAAAGCTTTGTGTTATATTTAGAGGGGGGAGTAAGTTTGAAGCATGTGTTTGTGTTTGGGGTACTTTATTTGCTAAGTCGGGGCCAACATTGACATAATATCTGTTGAATTGATTTGCAATGCAAGTTGGGTTTGATAATTTTTTATTATTCGCATCAAATATTTTACGGAAATCTGATTTGTTTGTCTTGGTTTTTAGTAAATTGTTAATATTTTTCCATGTCTCTTTGATATCAAGTTTGCATTCATTGAACTTGTTATTCCAGTATATATTTTTTGCTTAATTTATAGTTTTATCATATATTTTCTTTGTCATTACATATCGTTTTTTCAAGATGTTGAGACAGTCCGGATTAGTGGTTTTTCTTATTTTAGAATGCATTTGGTCTTTTGCTTTTAGTGACGTTAGTATTCCCCTTGTAATCCAGGGCTTTATTTTGTGTTTGTATTTGTTGAATTTTTTGGTGATTAAAGGCATGTGTTTATCTCTGAGAGTTGGTATTGTTTCTACAAACAGTGAATAAGCAGTCGAGGGATCATCAACATAAATTTTCGAGAAGTCTGCTTTGCTGAGGTCATTATTAAAATTATTGAGGGTATCATCATTTATTTTGCGATAGGTAACATATTTAGGGGCTTTATTTACATTGGGGGCATTGTCGAGAAAGATTAAATTAGAAAAGTGATCACTTATATCTGTTGTTAGTGTACCAGCTGTTATTTTATCAGTATTCAGATTGGTGAAGATATGATCGATGAGGGTAGCAGAATTTTGTGTAACTCGTGTTGGTAATGTGATACATGGTATCATACTATTTGAAAGCATCATATCCAGGAAACCAGCAGTGGGCATGTTGACATTCGTTTTCAACAGATCTATATTCAGATCACCGATGATGACAGTTGTTTTGTTTTCGAAAGTTAATTTTTCCACACAAATTTTTAAGTCTTCCGTGAAATCATTGATGTTTTTAACGGATGGAGACCTATAGACTAGTCCAATGATTGTACTCCTACCCCCTTGGCTTTCAGGTATTATTTCAAGGAAAAGTGAGTCATAATCATTTCGTTTTTCTTCTGGTAACTCTAAGTCTGGCCCTGGGACAAAAATTAAGTTTTGTTTCAGATAAACAGCTAATCCGCCACCCTCCTTTTTCCCTATCTTATGTTTAAATATGCTGCTATAATTTTCAAAGGCCAGTAAATCCTCGACATTTTCATTTGCCCATGTTTCTGTAAAGCCAATGAGGTCGTAAGTGAAATCATAGGACTGTTGAATATTATGGAAGAACACATCATATCCAATTTTATCTTTAACTAGGCTTCTTGCATTACTGTTAAAAATGGTAAGTCTCCCGTTTGGAGAGTCATCATTTAGTAGATTACCAAAGGAATCTAAGTCATAGTATAAAGAATTTTTGAGTAGTGGAGTTTCAAATTCATGACTTGTAGTGTCATGAATAACATCAGGGAGATTATTAAATTTGTTGCTTTACAGAAGAAACAAATTTAAGTTGAAAGTCTAGAGTATAATGAACATACCTGCGAAACAGAACACTTGAGAAGACACTGGAGGCTCTATGTATATCAGATTGAAAGGGGTGAAACTGCCAAGGGTGAGACTGCCAAGTGAGGTGAGAACGGTGCATGACATGAGTTATATGAGTATTGAACATTTGTATTATGTCCAGAATGAAATTTGATGGAAAACAGCTGATCAATGAGTGTGAGTAGGTATTATTACAATGTCTCATTTGGAATTGCGTGGCACTGATGAAATTATTATTTTTTAAACAAAATCAAAGCTTTTGTATTATAATTACTTTCCCCATTTGATTTTTCATTATAATTCCTGTAACTGTCAGGTTGCAACAACATATCACATTTATATTAGAACAACCTCTTCATTTTGCATTCAAATATAACAGAATGCTCTGAAATGGGACAGACAAGAATCTTTCTAAGAAATTTGAAAGGGAAGCAAATTCAGATTCTTGGAATAATTCTGCTGGAACATAATTTTTACCAACCAAAATTGGAATTAGTAGTAACGCCTTGCCAGTCTCAAGATTTTACTCTTGCATTGACAGATGCTTTTACAAGAACTAGTGGATTAACATACATTTTAATGGCTAGTTGCACATGTAGGTTGTTGATATCTCAATATTACGAAACTTGCATGAAGTGTCAGGCTTAATTAGTGACAGGGTTGAAGAGCACGGAGCCTTCCACACCGTATTATTGTGCAGTGCTTGCTGACCACAGAACATCATGATAAAAATCGTGCAAGGCACTGCAAGCCCTAGATACAAGTTTGATCCCTGGACTTCTGACATGGAAGGAAACACCATTTATTTATATTAAATTATTGTCGATGTGAGTGAATATAATGCAATAAGCATACACTGTATATACACGTGTGATCGCAAAACAGACTTACACAAACTTAGCTAACACAATTGTCTGACCAACAGAGATGACACGTGGAGACACATCTGCTGACTATCAGATATCTAAGGAGAAGACAATCACCTACTCTTTCTTATTTATCTGCATCACAGAACCAAGATGTTAGAAGCAAATGCAGCTTTAGACAGATTGTATCTCTTATTATCACGCAAGCACTACCTGAAGCTGTGTTTTCAGATTTCCCAGATGAAAGCAGCGGCGTAAAAATAATAATATAAGGACAAAGACCATAAAAAAAACCAAAGGAGATTAACAAGAAATCTTGTCTTAGCCTCTATGTTGTCTTACAGTCAGGTTCTACTTATCATTTCGCATATGATAATTCCAAGGCATAGCGAGACTAAAGTAAAAAATAATCACAAATATAAATTCCAACATCAAGGCTCTGTTATGGGCTCTTTAACACTCTTCAAGATACTAACTTGAATATTTTTACTTACGCTTTTGAAGTGCAAATTTGTAAAAAACATAATAGTTTTACTAATTCCATACCATGCTGATCCATCTGACACTCAAATTATGTCCGCTGTTTCTTTGCCACAGGCACAACACTGTTTATCCATGCAAACCCTCCCCTTCCCTCCAGCCTCCCAATCATTTTTCCCAGTGATGAAGGTAGAATCCAGTCAAAGTCAGCTGATAGCAATGAATTGCAAATCTCTGCCAAGCTATCTCATCTCCATGAGGCAAGCATCTGTTTGAGTCTGCATTCACACTACAAACACATTTATTCATGGAAGAGATAATAACATTTCCAAAACCTGACTGATTGGAGAAATAATTGGTATAGCGCAAAGAATTATCTCCTTTTTTAAAATTTGATACGAAAAAAAGTGACCAGATAGTATTGTTTCATTACAAATGACATCAATGTCACAGATGACATCAATATTACTCAGCCTTTATTAATAACATTATTTCTGAAAGGGCCCTTCATGATATCAGGAGTTGCCAAGTTATTGCCAAGTGTACTATTCATCAATTTTTTGAGCATTCGTGTTTAGAGAAGTTTTCTTTCATTTGATATTTGGCTGCAATTCTAAAACTGCTTACAAATTTGACATCATCCATCAAGTGGAAGCCAGCATAAACAACCTGTAATAGCATTCATCTGAGAAAGAAGCTTGCCATTTTTCAAATGTGCAAACTTTAAAAGGCTTGCAAAGAAATTGTATAATGTATGTAATCGGTCATCAGGTTCATGAATAGTTTTCTCCAGCAATTTAAGAAAAACTTTCAGAAATTCTGTAAAAGATTTTCCTAGCCATGGAACAAAGGTGTGCGGTTACATATTCATATATTTGAGACTGTCTGAGGAGAAGTAAAAAACAATATATATATGATCATATTGACTGTTGCATGTCAACAATAGGTATGGATGAATACCATTGGACAAGACTTCTAAGGTATCTTGGAGTTGCTCATTGTAGGGTTGCTTGAATGCTGAGAGAGCATACATATATGTGAAGCAAATTTCAATTATTACTAATTTTCACCTCACTGTATGAGAAATCATATAAGCTCCAATCATATTGGCTGCCAAAGTTACGATTAACTATTCATCAACATTAAGATCTATAGATTTATAGATTTGCTACGTAGCAAAAATCTCTATACTTTTATGTATCGAATGACAAAAAATATTGTCGAACATACGTTATCATGGACTTACAAGGCATTCATGACGCTACCATACAGTTCCAAGGATGTTCCATCATCTGTAAGAATAACTTAAAATCCCCTGCGGCTTTTTCCTCATCAGGAGGAAACATAAGTGAATGTGGATTAATTGAGTCTGTTTCGTTTCGTCCTGGATGCTAGGCCTATAATACTTTTCATGAAGAATACTGTTTAGACATTTATAATGTTTTCACAAATTCAAAGGCCTCTCATGCTATAGAAATTAATCATTATAATAAGCACTTTTGGTCATGCGACATTACACTGTTGCTTACAAGATATCTAGAGTCCTACATCCCATCTTCTCTTGAAAAGTGTCGACTCGATCATGATAATGTTTTACAAATTTTTATGGCTTTGTTGTAAGACTGACGAATTGTGGTATTGTTAATGGTACTTACCACAAAAGTAAAACAACTGCTTTTGCAGAGCAAGAAATAGCAATTGGTAGGCTATCTGCAGGAGGAATAACATCTAGGGATCAGTGTACTATGTTATTTCATACATCATAATTAAGCAGGTAAGCTACTTCATATTATTATCATTGCCTTTTTTATTATGTGCATTTGGATTCATAGAGATATATTTTCTTCCTCACAATTGCACTATGTAATCAGCAACCCACTACTTATCCTGATGGTCAGGGACTAATAACGTCTTAGGGCTTTTTGCTACAGAATCCACTCCAGACAATTTTCTGAGCAGTATGCCATTATCAATCAATTGTATTTGTACATGTATTGTTGCTTTTTTCATTATGCTCGCCTATTATATATATTATATATATATATATATATATTTTGACTATTAATGACTAACACCAGTGGCCCTTATTCAGTAGTAGACCCCGACTCTCTCAGGCCCAAAATCAACATATTCTCATATTCTCCCCATGTAATGACCCCCCCCCTCCCCCATTTCATTTCTAAATAGGCCTCAGACTATAACACACATTGCCCTTGTCACATTGACCTCTTACAGGTGAGGGTTGTACAAAATAGATTAAGTTAGAAGTAGATAACAGATTTCTTGCATCCAAAGTATATGAGACACTGAAATTGTACTGTAGTTTGGCAATATTTCTTCTTCAAAAGGAAATAAATGAATTTATATACAGGTGTCTTATGTTTTGACCCTCTCGAGACAGTGGATGACATATAGTCATAACCATCTGACAGGAAATCATCAAAGTAGGTGGTGGCCTTGTCAAAATGGATGTGACAAAGCTCTTTGTCATGAAGCTGGCATCAAAGGTGATTACTAAATTGTGGCGACATGAAAGATGGAAATTAAGCGCGCAATAACATTTTCACTATCCATTTATGCTGCCGTCAGCCTGCTTTGCTTTCTGCCTGAACAGACCCCGATTATCTTGTTTGCTGGTAAGAAATAAGGGAAAAGGTAAGTGCATAAATTATCGTCAGCATAGTACTGGCTGACATAGTTGCCCAATCTCTCCTATCGGAATTGCTATGATCATATGGGCTTAAATAGTATGAAGATAATTATATGAAGCTTTCACAATTCCATTTATGAAAACTGAAAAAAGGCCTCCAAATCAATTATGTATTGAATGCTTGTGTTTTCTAGCAATTAACAAATTATCTATTGTTCACTGGGAAAGAATAACCCCTTGCAAAATGCAACTGACCTTTCTAATTTGTGAAGATGGTCGACCTTTCATTGGGTAGTTAGACTCTTTGAAGATTTGAGGTCTGAGACGATTTTTTCCCCAGCTGACTTGGGTTCTGGACAGACGTCTCTTCTTTCTGCTAATTCCGAGACATCGGTAAGGTGAGCCTGGGTATCCATTGTCTTGGTAGAATAACAGTTTAAATTTTCTTGTGTCGGTGTAATCACAAGGCAAGAACTGACCAAGAATGTAAGTGTAGTAGATTAAGCAGTCAAATCTTCTTCAAGTTGATTGAATAAAAGGTAATCCAGAATCCATGGGACATAGAGATGTTTGGTCAGGGACAATGTTTAATTGAATAATTTTTACACCTTCTCAGGACAGCTTAAAACAGATCACAAGATCAAGATTAGTTAATTTCTTCCAGAGGTAACAGTAATAATACCTATTGCACTGCTTTGCCCAAGGGTGAATGATTGTTGTTAGAGTTGCAGGGTCAAGATTACTCAGCAAATTATGGTAAGACACTTAGAATAATTGTTATCTATTCTTGTAGGGGTCAGAAAGTTAAGTACGCCTAAACACAGTTGATTTCTATTACAGGAATTCGTGTTGAAGTAGACTTCAGAGGCATTGGAATCAAGCAATTTGGCTCTACATGACGTATGGTAGAAAGCTACTCACATGTGACCAATTTTCATTCAGTTTTATGCGTGTGAATCAGTGTGAGGAATCTGTGAAGCCAAAGCCTCTTACATTGGATGGTCCTGTTTATTTTTATTTACAAGTGCAACCTTAAGCTTTTGGAACTGTGAAAATATGTACATCACACATTTTGCAAGTTTCTTTCGTATTCCTGTCAATCATCGAGTATGTCATTCTGACTGATCACCAAACCACACTTTCTATGAATATAGTCTTTGACTTGGGACATTTGACAATCCCAGAGCGCATTTTTAAATGTTTAAAGAATGAGCTCTGCATTGAAGGTGCAAGAAATGCAAGTTTAAGATTGACCATTCAATCATTTTAATGCACATTCATTCTATCTATCTATCTACATATCCAGCCTTTCAACCACGCAGATAGCATCTATCTATCTATCTATCTATCTATCTATCTATCTATCTATCTATCTATCTATCTATCTATCTATCTATCCATCTATCTATCTATCTATCTATCTATCTATTCATCATCTGTTTATCTATTGCCTTTCTTTCTTTTTGTCTTTCTTTCTTTCTTAATGGTTCTATCTTAATCTTCTATCTGTCTAAGAATCTCACCAAAATGCGATCTGCGATGTTCAAATGTGGACACACTGTACAGGTACCAGTCAAGCTTATAATCCAAAATAACATGTCAACCAATCAAATTTTAGTGTTGTAAAAGATTTAGGGATTGACATTCAAATACAAAATGACTTTATTTACACATAATAGTTTGTCTTCGACACGTTTGTCAGTTTACTTGACAGCTTGGCATGTTGGCATCTGTGTTGAGCAGCTGATAAACCAAATTAGAATGGACAGTGTTTCTACCATACGTCATGTAGGCTTCCATACGTCACGTTATGTATTTTGAAATTTGCAATTACTCATTTATTTTCAATTTCTGGGCTCACTTTTTAGGTGGTTTTGTTTCTCAAGTAATATGCCCCCTAATCAGTGCTAGAAGTTCGAGATTTATCTGAGTAGTTTTAACCCAAAGTCGAAAATACTAATTTTGCTGGAGCAGTCCTGATTGAAAGCCTACACGTCTACTTCAACGCGAATTCCTGTAACAGATCACAGACGGATGTTGCTAGAGTCAAGAATCTCATCAATCTGTTGTTGTGAGATTCAATAGGTCACAATTCTTCATCCAAGGCTAATCACTGGCCATGGTTAAGGAGTACTTAATGACAAAGAGCAGGAGTCTTTTTTGATTGATTGATTTATTTGGTCTACTTGAAAATTACAAATAGGACCCTGGATGGCACAATAAAGTTAGAAACTTATTTCCATTGTGGTCCAGTGGTAACAGGCATGAATTGGTAACAACATTATAGGTTTTATAGTGAAGATGGAACAGGTATACATATTATTTGTGCGGAGATATGGTACAGGTGCAGATGATACTATTTTTGTTTTAATACTATCAATATAGTAAGAAATCGCTATTTTCTCTTTGGTGAGATCTGGTTTTAAGGTAGGTTTTTACAGCTCGTTTGAATGTTAATTTTGGTTGAGTAAGTTTAACCGTGTTAGGGAGGTCATTCCAGGCTAATGCGCCTACAATTGAAAAGTTGGACTTAGCAAGACCTTTAGTTCTTTGGACGATAAATGAATTTTGGTTGGATCGGGTCAAATAGCGATTTCTGTTAAGGATGAAGTTTTCTGCTAGATAGTTAGGAGCAGTGCCATGGTATATATCATACATTGAGTGAAGTATTAGTTGGATGGCTCGGTCTTCGACAGAAAGAAGGCCGACCCTATCCAGCTCAGATTGTCCAATATGGGCCCTTGGGCCCAGGTCCAAGATGAAGCGAACTACCTTGTTTTGAGCAGTTTGTAGACACTTTTTGTGCTTCTTATTGAGGGCCATGTACCAGGCACCCATAGCATACTCGAAGTGGCTAAATATCAAAGCTTGGGCTAGAGTCTTTCTGGCTTTGAAATTTAGGTGGTTACGGTGTCTATACAGGAATTTCAATCTTGCATTGGCTTTACCGAGAATGGATTGGACTATTTCGTCACCTGAAAGGGTGTTATTTATTTGAAGGCCGAGGTATTTTACTACGTGAGATGGCGATATTGTTTGGTTATCATGGGTTAGGACAAAGCCATGAGTGTTTTTTATTTTTCTTTTTGATGTTATTATTATCGCCTCAGTTTTGCCTTTATGCATAGCAAGTCCATTATTGGTAAGCCAATGATAGCAGCTAGTCATTTCATCAGATAGAGTTCTTTCAACTTGATCGAGAGTTTTGCTGCTTGTTAGAAGGATGGTGTCGTCTGCATATAGGATAACACGGCAGGATTTTACACACGATGGCATATCATTACAATATAACAAGTAACACCATGGCCCAAGGATACTACCTTGGGGCACTCCAGCTTTGATGGTCTGGTTAGTGGAGAAAACACCATTTACTAGCACAGTCTGCTTTCTGTTTGAGAGATAGGACATGAACCAGTCTGGTTCGATGCCAGCTAGTCTAATTTTCTCACAAAGGAGAGTGTGGTCAACACTGTCGAACGCTTTTTGAACGTCCAACATGACCAACCCCACATAATTACCATTTTCAATTTCTTTCCTGATGTAGTCATGGAGGTAGGTTAGACATGTGCTGGTAGAGTAATTTGCTCTGAAACCAGATTGTAATGAATACAAAAGATTGTTGAATTTGCAATGATGTTCAACTTGTTTGTGTATTGCCTTCTCCAGAATTTTTGATAGGGCTGGTAATATACTTATAGGCCTATAATAAACTGAATGGTCCATTATCGGTCCTAATGACTGAATGGTTGTCGAGTGACCCACGCAGTGACTGTTAATCATCAACTGATCATCAACTGATTAACACTTTCACAGTCAGAGCTTTCACTGGTTTCAATGTTCTATGCTATAACTCGAAAGCATCTTCCTCAAAGCACTGCATATCCCATAGCCCACAATGTGCAGTAGAAGGGACTGTAATCCAGCACTGTTTCATATTTCCACCAGCTGCATTCAGTTATCTAGAGAGGCAGAGATATATTTTTCCACTTAGCTGCACGGTGTAATCAGCCGCTAAAGGAAAGCAACCCACTGCTCATACAGATGCACATCTGAGGGCTAATACTGTTTTGGACATTTTCTGCCAATATTATGCAATAGCTCTTACGCAATGATTTTCTCGAAAAAGGATCTTATAATGCAGGGTCCTCTGTACCACAGGCATTACAATTGTTCAAAACACTTCTGCACTCTACTACAGACAGACCAAGGTTGGCAAGTCCCCTGAATCGACCACCCTGCTGTCACACTGTAGCAATGGGGTGCAGGGTGGCTGATTCATGGAAATTGCCCAGACTTTCCCACTTTCCTTGTTCTGTTTAAGGAGGTCAGCATCATGCACTGCAGAGAGCAGGAGGACTGGCAAATGATTGAAGTGCCTGTGCTCTCTACTCTTCGCATGCATCAAACATTTCAAATTGAACATAGTTACAAACACCTTACGTTTATCGGAGAATAAGCTGATAGATTGATGTAATAATTTCTGTCATCAACAGCTGCCAATAAGTAAAGTTATGAAGCTGCAATTACATTCAGAGCCTATTCATTCAATTCATGTTTGCTCAATCATGAAATGTGGACATTTATAAATTTGAAATATCGTTTGCCACTTTGTGTATATTTGTACAAATTAATCATCGGAATTAAAGTCAGGACTGCAGAAGTGTCTTCATTTCATATATCTCCCTATTTCTCTCTTTATATCATATTTAAATATTTTTTAAAATAGATAAATAAATAAATTGCTTGGACCGCCCATCTATCTTCATATCTACAAACTGAATAGTCGGCTCTTTTTGAGAGGTCACTTTGCTGAGCAAAAAGTTTTTCTTTAAAAGAAAAATGAAAAAAAACAAGGGGAACAACAACAACAAAATAAAAGAAGGATACTGAATTGCAGAGTTAGCTACTTTCACTTTCTAAAAATCAAGTCGGACCAACAGCAACAAGACAAAGGCAGCTACGTTCACATCAAGATATGAACATCAAAACTTCATTTATTGATTATATTCTTAAATACACAAACATAATACATCCACAAAACTAAATTTCAGAAGTACCAATTTGTGATGTGGTTCCTATTTGGTGTATCTTGTATCTAGATTTAGTCATGCAATTGGAGTTTGTGGACAGAATCCTTGAAAAATACACTTATTTTAATATCCGGTATTTTCTTTTAATCCATTTGATTGGATGATTTCTGAGTTTAGAAAAAAATGCATTTCCATAACTGGGATCATTAATCTTGCGTATTATGATGGACTTTCGCCACCCATGATGCTGTACTGAGCTCAGAAAGGCTAGCAATGCTCCTGGATGCTGGAGAACAGAACACATTTTGCTACCGCAGCAGCCAGGCAAGTCAATGGCAGCGTCACTGAAGCTATGGATGTCACTCCAAGTAGAGTGGGTGAGAAATGCCAAAGAATATCATGAGATATGAGATAAGCAGAATAAAACCACTAGATGTCAAATCATGAAGTTAAAATGAGAGTTATTACTACAATAGCGCAGCAGAGGCTGTCATGGATATCAACTACATGTCTAATAATGTATGTTGCTAAACTAATTACAATTGTAATTGTTAAATGCAACATAAATTAAACATGGCTATCCCAGAGTAATGAAAGTGGAAAATTTTTTCATGAACTGACTTAAAAGCATTAAAGTTTTGAATCATTGACATGATCTACATAATAAAAACTTGTTCTTAGTTTTAACTTTTTGAAATAAAATTTGTTGGTCACCATGCCGTGGCCTTTAGTTGTGTGAATTTTCTATGTAAACTTTCTCTCAGTTTGTAAAAGAGTCAGTTTCATGTCATGCACAAGTCTTATTAAAATCTTTCATTTGGAATTTCGTAGCATTGAGAAAGATGATTAACACAATTCTAATCAAAACCTTTTGTATTTTAATTACATTCCCATTTGTTTTTCATTATAATTCCGGTGGCTGTCAGGGAGAAACTTCACATAGAAACAACCTCTTCATTTAGCATTCAAATATTACAAAATGCTCTCAAATGGAATAGGCTAGAATCTTTCGCAGAAATTTGTGAGGGCAGAGAATTCAAATTCTTTGAATAAGCTGCTGGAGCATAATATTCACCAACCTGAATTGGAGTTAATAGGAAGATAGGATTACCTTTCTGGCCTAAAGTTTCTAACCATATCAACTTGCATTGATGGATGCTTTTACATGACAGATAGATAGAGAGATAAAGAGATAGATATGGTAAGTACAGCCCTCCTGAATCAGCATGAGTTAGTGAATTGACGCGAATTTCAAAAGATAGAGTTTTGTAGGTTGGTGACATCATGAAAATGAAGGATTTTCGTGAAGTGTCAGGCTTGGGCATCAGTGACACAATGTTTTTTTTTAATACAGAGAGCCTTCCACACTTTATTCTTGTGCATTGCTTGTTTACGATCAAAGATAATGTAAAAATTAGTAGTGTTCTTCAAATTTATCAGCATGACCTGTCATCCCTCTTCAAGTTTATCCATTGCCACTAGCAAGGAAGAAAACATCATGCACCAAAATATTGTCAAAGTGAGTGATTTTGATGTATGTAGGCTATGGTTGCGCAATACACGCAAAAGCTCAACTGAGCTAACATAATTGTGTGACCAACAGAGATGATAAGCGGAGACACATCTGTTGACTACCAGAGATCTAAGAGATAGACAATCACCTACTCTTTCTTATTTATCTGCATCACAGAACCACCATCTCAGAAGCAAATGCAGCTCCAGACAAATTGTATCTCTTATTATAATCACGCAACTACTACCTCACGCTGTCTTGTCATATTTTACAGATCAAAGCTACAGGGTAAGAACAAAAACATCAGGACAAAGCCTATAAAAACCAAAGATGAAGAACAAGAAATCTTATCTCAGCCTCTGTGTTGTTTTACAGTTAGCTTCTACCAGAATCTACCTATCATGTCTGATATGATAACGCCAAAGTGTATATGGCAAGACCAAAGTCACAAATATAGCCACAAGCAATCATCGACAACAAATTTTAACAGCCAAATGTAAAAGACATCATGTAAGCTCTAGTATAGGCTTTTTAATACTCTTTTAGGTACTTACTTGAATAATTTTCTCCAACACTTCTGATATGCAACTTGACAAATTCACAAAAAACATTACAGGCTAGTAATCATGCTACTCTCATACCATGCTGAGCCATTTCACACTCAAATTGTGTCCACTGTTTCTCTATGCCACAGACATAATACTGTTTCTCTATGCCAACCTTCTCCTTCCCTCAAGCCCCCCAATCGTATTTCCCATTGCTGTAGGTGGACTCAAAAACAGCTGATTGCAATGAATTGCAAATCTCTACCTTTCCATTTCATCTCCATGCTGCAAGCATCTGTTTGAGGTAGCATTCACACTACAAACACATTTATTCATGGAAGAGATCTAGGTAACAATTTGAACATTTGCATGATGAGGCAAGAAAGTATGAAAATTCAAACACGCCAGGGTTTAGACAAAGACAGCCACATGTTGCCAGAATGAATGAGTTATCCTTACTGGTGATGAAGCTCCCTAATCCAGGCGATTTGCATCATGTAAAACATGGATTAATCAGACTCTTAGAAAATCCCAGCTTGCTCATCATGCATTTCATCAAAATTATCCTGACAGAGCAGCAGGAGATGAATATTGAATAAGTAGCATATAGTGCAACAGAAGACTTAAACAGGCAGAGCAATAGTCCATTTGAATAATTTTAAACATCCAACTGCTTCTGCCACATCATTCACAGTTATTTGTGTTAGTTTTCATAATATGCATGCCTCAGATTAGTTAAAATAATATTTTTTTGATTGATACCGTCATTGCAGGATATAATAATCACATGTGTTGAATAAACAATAAGTGAAACAAGAGATTAAACAACAACTAATTCCTTGACATCTAAAGGCCAAGTTCATTGTTCCTTTTGAAATAGTTACGGGACACCGTTTCATTAAGAATTATACAAAGTTCAATCTGTTTTTCATCAGCTTTATTACAAACTACTTGTTTTGTCTCATAACACAAAAATTAGAAAGCAATCTTCAGAATCTGAGTCTAATTTGATGACGGCACAACTTCGGCACCGACTCACTAGTCTTCAGGAAGCTCCTTCACATGGTCATCAGTATCATATTTTGCTTTGTTTATTCGTTTTATTGGTATTGTTTGATTTGACATTCTCCTATTGTGTATCATGTTAAGCATTCATTATTATTATTTTTTTTTTTTTTACTGTTTGATCATGTGTGAATAAATTGTTCTGAGTTCTGAGTTCTGTTCTGAGTTCATATGGCTGAAGACAACTGTGACCGATCCAATTTGGACATCTCATATGACTCCTTGTTTATCTCATCTTGCTTTTTTTTTGTTCTGATGAAATAATTTTAAATATTATATCTAAAAAAAACCTGCCAAACTAGAAAAATAATTTGTTTTATGGTTAGAAAATAATATATTAAAAAAATATGACAAAGTAGAAAAATAATTTAATTTGTTTTATGGTTAGAAGATATACAATAAATAAAAATGTTGAGTTTCAGTGTGAATATTACACATTTAATTGTCTCTTTTTATTCTCGTGGTAAGAAACAGAGAATGATACTGATTCTTTACAAATCAAATGATATTAAGACCACTGTGATTTTTTTCAAATTAGTTATTTGTGAAATGGCCCATGTATCTACAATAGTTTCAGGATAGACGGTATTCGATGATTTATTTTCAAGGAGCATAATTGAGCAGTCTTTTTCTTCCCATACATATTGGCAGCAATTCAAAAACTCCTTTCGATTTCGACATCATCCATCAAATTGCAGTCAGCAACAGCACCCAGTAGCATAATTCATCCAAGAAAGATGAAAGCTGTGAAGATATGTATGTGAGACTCATAAGGAAATTCTATGTTAAGTCACTTTGGCAATTTTTCGAAATTTAATTCTGGATCCATAGATCTATCTTTTATAATGATACTGTTTTTCAAGATGCCAAATGACCTGAAAAATTGTAGAATACCTCTGGTTGCTGTATGTCATATTTGATCCTGGATCCATATACATCTCTGAAGCATATGAACGGAGAATGGCTGCTAGCATATCTTTCTCATTATCCCATGTCTAGGCACATTTTCTCCCTGATACTGTGTTTTTTACTGGGCCAATACAGCAGGGAAAAAGTCAGTATCGGGGAGAAAAACCAGTATATGGTCAGCTGACCAGTATTTGCCAGGGAGTATACTGACTTTAGATTCATTAACCAATCACATTGCAGCAATGTGACACACCCACTTTCAGCTCAGCCAGACAAGCCAGAATTCATGCATGACTGCACAGAAGAAAAAAATCAATAATCCACCACTCAACCACTGTGCACAGAGTTTTCCTGTGTTTTCATTTGTTTGGATTAGATTTCTTGGAGCATGGTAACATTGTATAATTTACTTAAAGCAACTAGAGTCACCAATTGAATAAAAAGTGTATAGATAGAGTTAATTTAAGGTGACTCATGCGTGGTACACTGCACATACTTCTGAGCAGCCTGGTTGCCTAGCAACATGGCGTCACAACTGCTGCAGGCCCTGAAAAAGTTGTGACGTCACCATTTACTGCTCTCTCTTTTTTAACAGCATGGCAGCCAGTAATTTGCTATTTAAATGAGATCTAATGCAGCTAGAAGCATAATTATTTTTTTATTGAATGCAGTAACACCTACTCTATGCTAGTTCAAAGTTTCAGCTTCTCATATTTATCCAAACAATTTTCTCAACTAATTTCATTCAACTGTGTCTAAAATTGTCTTTATTTCTTTAAATTGACATTGGCATAGTCATGGTACTGCAGTTAAACAACGACTCGGTGAAATTTTTTTATTTTTGGCCATTTGTTTGACAAGAACTTGTTTATGATATATGCAAATTTTAAAAAAAATCTGTATGATCGTTTTCCTAAAATTTGACTACTGCCAAAATTGACGCATACAAAATCAGCAATTAATTTGTGTATTGGTGCCCTTTGAGCTCTTACAGAAAAAAGTATTTTAACCTTTTTCTTCAAATTTGTGGCAATTGTATTGGGTTACATCCATGGGAAGACATTTCTGAAATTTTTGTGTGACAAATGTATGTAATGCTTTATTCTGTGGTACATAACCAAAAACTCAATTTATGACTTTTAAGCAGTCACCTGGCCAAACATACTGTTGCCATGGCAACAAAACGAGTCGGTGAAATTTTTTTGTTTTTCATTTTTGGAATGTATGGGTCCCATAGAGTAACTGTGCAAAATTTTAGAAAAATCTGTATGATCAAACCACCATAGTTGAGTCACCTTAAAAATGAAACAAGGGCTCACTTAGGCTACAGTATTATTTTTAAAAGTTATAAAATCAATTTCAAACTCACTTAATTCTGAAAACATGCAGTTCTGTTGTTTGGAAGTGTATAATATACTTAAATTTATCAATTTCTGATATTTTATTGAAAGTTGTATTTTAGATAGAATTAGTAATAAATATTAGGCTGATTTTTAACATACAATTTTAATGTCATGGTAAAATAGTGTGCAGTTCAGCAGCACTTTATTTTTCATAATACTCCATCATAAGACTATTGATAGCTTTACACAATTCAATCAGCAATCAACTTCTCAACCTGTCAAACAGCCAATCCTATTTTTGAATATTAATACTAACAGTATAGCTGGAAAGATAGATAGATAGATAGATAGATAGACAGAAACATAGATAGATAGGTATATAGATAGGTAGATAGATAGATTTTGGTTGATTTATCAATGTATATTATAATATATATAGGCTATGGAGTTGCTATATAAACGTGTATAAGTCAAAGACTGGTTCAAGGCATTTTGAAAGACAGATGGATGACTGTTTATCTCGCAATAGTACTAAATTCAATTAAATAGAAAAATGTGCCTAGACATGGGATAAAAAGGTCATACCATGGGTAGGTGCAGTACGTCCCAGTATACTCCCCTCGACCCCAGTATATTCCCTCGACCCTTCGGGTCTCGGGAATATACTGGGGTCTCGGGGAGTATACTAGGGATGTACTGCACCTACCCATGATATAACCTCATATTATTTCTGCTTGAAGCTTACCCTGCCTGATAATAGTAGTAATTTAGCAGACACCTAGGATTCTAGGATACCCTATATTTTGTCAAGAAATACCTTTACAAATATATATGTGAATATGATTTATTCATTTAAAACATGTATACACTGTACAGGCAAAGCATGTAAAAAAAAGAAGTGAAACTTAAAAGTTCATAAAATCAAGAACTGCACAGAAAGTCTAAAATCGATTCAGTATCACAGTCAGTAAGATGTTAATGTAAATGTGTGAATTTTAAACTCTATTACACCAACAAAGTCAGTGTCAATAGACTTTACAATTACATCCTTGGCCAGACTGTTATAGTATGAGCCTTTCTCAACTCCCCAGAGAGTATACAGCCAGGCAGCCATTTCCAGAGCACACATTGCTAATTCATTCTACAATTGCCATCACTGCCTATAGCCGGGTATGAAGCCCCATTATCTGATTCACCACTCTTCCCTCATCTTGACTCAAATTCACTTTAAAAAATGAATATACAACCATTTCGTCATAAATCTTCAGCTAATGTGTGCTTCATGCAATTTACAGATGAACAGTCTAAGAAGTAAAACGAATCAAAGTTTGTACTGAATTTCCGCCAACATCTATGCCTGCCATTACAATTCGTAACTTCTGTTGAGAGTATAGACAGAAAAAGGACTTATTTGACTAAGTTGTTTTTGACAAAAATTGTCACAAAACAGTGGATACATTGATCATTTACCACAGATGATGTAAAAAAAAGTGTCTGAATCTTTCAGATATTGAGAGCTACCAAGTATGCACCCTTGAACCATTCTCAGATTTCTTTGATCATTATGTGTCCATCGTCAGTCTCCATGAGAATCAGTTTTCTTCATGAAAATTTTCTGGATACTTCTGAAGCTTCTATTTCTTTTAATGCTATCCATCACAGCCTAAAGAAATAGTGTCTGGAGCAACAGCACGATTCATCTGAAATTGATTTTCCCAGAGGAAAATCACCTGGGACCTGGAAAACTTATTCTTATAGATCTGTCATTTGAGTGGTGGCTTTCTTGGTCCAGGGGCTATTTCCAAGAAGCTAAGTTCTCTCCAGCCACGAAACCATTTCTCTATTTATGAGGAAAGTTTTGTTATTGTACTTTCAAGTGAGTGAAAAATACCTGGGCCATGTTAACTGTGCACTGCTTTATAGAACACGTTATTCACAGCAAAGTAAAAGTACAGAGGATGATATAGAAATGTGTGGAAATATCTCAAACATGATAACTTATCACAAAAGAACGAGGCTTTAGAAGAAGGCTTCAACAGGATGCTCTTGTTGGTTTTTAAAAGCTATCACATGTCTTCATCAGCGGAATGCATCAGTCATGTTTTAGCATGTGATGAAACTTCTAAATCCCAATCAAACAAATTTACATAATGTAAAGTATGGATCAATCATGTAAAATCTTGGAAATCTCTGCTGGCAAAAATCGTGTTGTTCATTTTAGTTATCCTGACACAGCAGGAGTGGTGGTGTATTGATGTCTTTGGAAAAATTAGTGCATGCCAGATTTGATAAAGAACCTTCTAACAACAGGCCCCTCAATCTCTTTCCTGCAAGCCTGCCCCTTCCCCTTCCAATGCTATTCATACATGTATAAACAGTAAACACTCCTTCTAACAACTTCAACAACCTGGTGAAGATTAAGTGGGGCAAAAAAGAAAGAAGTATGCCAATGTGAACAGCTTCATTTAGATAAAAATCAAAGATCTATCCCTCACAATACATGACCAACAACAAGTTACTGCCTTTAATTGCTAAATGAACATGTTATATCTGGCAAAGATAATTCATTGGCCCTAACAATAGAATCTGTCACTTTTTTTGTTCTTTTGTGATTGGAATATAAGAAAACAAAATACTTATTTTACCCTCGGTAATCAGACAGGGCTTTATAATATATAGGAAAAGCATTTATGTGAGAATAATTTCTACTAGTAAAATGTCCCTTCTGATCAAAGGCTGCCAAGCATTGCCTTTTCAAATTCTTTGGGCATTCATCTGTGAAACCAAGTGGTTATTTTCTGTAAGGTAACGGTAGTAAACCATTGCATGATTCCAGAAGTTCTTTCAATTTCAACCTAATCCATCACCAAATGGCAGCTGATGAAATTTGTGCTAAACCTACAGCACCCTGCCACATCATTCATCAAAGAGAATTGAAAGTTGCAAAGGCAAATCACCTGAGACAAGCAGGAAAATCCTATTATCTGTCATTTGCTCTATGAATATTATGCTCCGACAGCTAATCCTTAGGAAACTGCTTCTATGCAGCACAGGTTTTGTCTTACATTCTCATGGAAATTTAAACTGCCCATGGAAAATATCAAAAACAACTAATCATATCTTAGGGGCCGGAAGGAAAATCCTATTATCTGTCATTAGCTCTATGAATATTATGCTCTGACAACTTATCATAAGGAACAGCATAGATTTATGCGAAATATCTTGCAAAAGGTTTCGGCTTTCATTCCTATGTAAATTTTAACTACTAATATATTTAAAACAATTAATCAATCCTATCACCTCACGTTTCAATTTCGATTCAAGTTACTTGAATCAAGATAAATGTTGTGTAATTCAAGACTGAATTCTAAAAACAAAATCCAAAATTTCTTGGTGCTGTTGCACAATGGTGTTTAAATTTGTTTTTGCAACTGCATGCGCTGGGTCCGTGAAATCTGATGTCTCATATGATTCCTTGTTTTTCTTATCTCATTTTTTGTGGTAAAATATTTTTGCAAACAATAACTGACTATCTGGCTGGAAAAATTATTTGTTTGAGGGTAAGTAAATGAATTTCCGTAAAAAAAAAAAAGAGATTGACATTGATCGAATATGATTGCTTGCAATGACATTGAGGTCACTCCCATCTTTAAATAAATAAATTATTTACGCAATGGCCCTCAGTAAGGTCTGCAGCATTGCATATTTGATTCGTAAATTTCCATGAGGAGTGATTTTGAGCAGAAGTTTTTTGCCATATGTATAGGATTGCTATTCAGAAATTGCTTTCAATTTGGGCATCATCAATCAAGTCAGTAACATCACCCTGTAAACTTGATTCATCCAAAAAGTTGAAAGTGGTAAAGACATGCACCTGATACTTCTAAGGAAATTCTATGTGAGGTCACTATATTATACTCAAGCACCTAATTGAAAATGTATTCCTCGTCCCTGCATCTATCTCACAGCATAATACATTTCTCTGGATGCCAGATTACTTGAAATATTGTAGAGTCACTCTTGGTTTCTATATATCTAATTTGACCCTGGACCCATTTACATCTCTGAAGCGTATGAACGGAAATACAGCTGACATATCTTTCTCATTATTTCTGCTTGAGGCGAGCTCTGTCTGCCTATAGCAGTTATTTAGCAGACACCTAGGATTTTGGCATATATGCTGTGAAGAAATAGATTTACAAAGATTTTAACATTTCTTCATATAAATCATGCTATCTTCAGCCACTATGACACCGTTCAAGGTCTGAATTACATTTGGGTGTCGTAGGGACTAAAAAATAAAACATCATATTTTGCGATCAAACTGCATGGGATATATGCAAAACAATGTGAGGATTAATAATATGGAAGAATCAATGCAAAATATTTAACCGTTCAAAGTTATTCACAATTAATGGGAGGGACCGCATGCTTGCCTAAAAATCTGATAAAAATTTGTAACCACAGCACTTAAAAGTTACTTTCTTTGGGATTTTAGTCCATTAACACAAAATATTATTGATTTCATACTTTGGCATGTTATTAAGTCAGTTGAAGCCAATTTAAACACTATTTTTGCTAGAAAGGTCATACCGACATCACCCAGTTGCATCACCCACTTTTTGCTGGCACCAACTGCAGTAATCAAATGATATTCAAATATAATTACTATAAAATATGTCCAAGTGATGCCTACATGTTAGGCTGTCTGGTAAAAATGTTTGAACGTCTTTTTTATGCAGCAGAAGTTGCAGAGCCAATTCTTGGCATCACCTTGGTGGAAGGAGTAAACTGTAACTTTAAATATGACTGCAATTTTGACCATATAGGCACAAAACTATTAATAAATGTGGTGTGTGAGTAAATTTACTATATCTGAGTTGTTTTAGACATGTTATTTACCAGTGTATGGGAGTTATATGACCTTATAGAACCTGCAACCTATATATAAAAACCCCAAAGAATAAGGACCTAATTTTCATCAAAACATAACTTTTGGAGGTTCATTTTTGTTCTTAGCGCCTGCTAGAACCATATCTGTTAAGAAGATTCATCAATACTCCAAATTAGACGAAATTCAGAAAATGAATTACAACTTCTAGAAAATTTCATATAAAATGTTGTCATAAAAAAAACTTAATCCCAAAAACTATCCCAGACTGGGCTCTGCCAATATAAACTGCTTGTAACCAATTTAGTTGGGCAAACGAAGTTTGATTTTCATTGCATTATCTCGAGAAGTTTTTGAGATTAAGTTTTTTTTAAGGGGCTACGTATGTTTTTGACATGTCTTGAACAAACAGATCCATCATTGGTAAGCTATTTTATTTTGTCATTTTGACACATGATACAGACAATCAAAGCTAGGATAAGTCCTATTACATAATAAAGAATATTTCTGTGAAATATAAACTTTCTGTCTTTAAAATTGGAGACACAATTGTCACATTAAAATTGTCTATTCCTTGATAGGCGAGAAAATCACAACAAAATTGTCACCCTACCCTGCATCGCTTTATGATATTTTTCTTCAAAATATTTGCCATATTCGACATAATGTGGATATCATATGATAGGTAAGAAACTTAGGGAGAGCCTCAAGAAAAAAAATTGGCAAAAAAACCATTATCATCCAAAATATGAAGCGTTAAACATCAAGGTGTCATTTTTTTCGTCACCAAAAATCGGCGATTTTTGCCAGTTTTTTGTCCTATTTTAGTTAATCGTACCTAGAAAGTGTATATACACACAACAAAAGTGATACTATTATGGAAGCCAACTATTTTCTGCATCAGATAAAGCAAGTTTCGTCAAGATATCTGCATTTTTGGCGACACAGGATTTTTTTTACACGGATGACACATAAATGTAACTCAGTGCTTGAACTGTGTCCTATGTGGTGCAAGGACGTTTACACTAGGACAGTCGAAAATATGAAATGAATCAAAGTTCATGCAGAATTTTCAGCTAAGATATTAATTCTGGGCACGCATTCACAATTTGTCACTTCTGCATCTTCTCATGTGAGTATAAAAAAGGTTATTCGTCTAAATGATTCTTGAAACAATTTGTCATGATACAAGATGGACTCATTGATTATCTACCATGGATATTTGAAAAATAAGAGGAATCTTCAAGATATTGACTGATTCTTAGATTTCTTCAGACACTGTGTCACCATCATCACACTCCATTTGGATCTTTTTTTGTGCAAGTTACATTAGTGCTTTCCGTATTTATATAAATTTTAATGTCATCTATCACTGCCTGAAGAAATGCGTCCTCAAGCAATAGCACGATTCACCAGACATTTGCAAAGGAAAATCACACAAGACCTGCAAAACTTCTTATAGATCTGTCATTTGAGTTCTAGCATACTATAGCTCCAGGAGCTGCTTCCAAGATTCCCAAGACGCTGAGATCTCTACCAGCAACTTCTGGGAAGGCTTTTCTATTATTCAAGATAAATGTTGTTGTTGTATTCTCAAGTGAATGAAAAATACTCGGGGAAAGTTAATAATGAAAATTACCCGAGGAAAGATTATAAACTGATAGTGCACTGCTTTATACGACACAATACAGTAAGGTATAAGTATACAGGATAATGAGGGTCCGGCAATAAAACGGAATAACTTGTCAGGATCATTGAGTAACAATATCATTACTGATCGAGTGAATTAAGATCACTCGAGCACAGACAATAAGAACATTTAAGTTATAAAGAGATTCTATTTTTTGCTGTTACAAAAATGTGAAGTCGCCATCGACGCCATGGAGCAACAATGGCCATTACATCAAAATTCAATTTTTGAAGCCATTGTTCTTTTATCGTCATCAACACCAAGCAAATGCAATGCTGGTAATGTAGGCTTGATAACCATTGTTTGAACATATTACTAATGGAGGTAGATATTTCTGACAATATCACAAGCCCTGATATTTTGGGCTTGAGACAATGATATTCATAGCCAAATAGGTGATCACAATATTTCAAATATGACAGCTTAAGCAAGGCAGGCTCTGGAAGACATCAACAAGATGTTTGTCTTGGTTAATCGATCGCATGTCTTCATCAACAAATGCATAAGTTATCTTCCAGCATGTGATGAAACTTCTAAATCATAATCAGGCAGATTTACATTATATAAAGTATGGATTAATCAAAATCTTGGGAAATCCCTGCTGACAAAAATCATGTTGTTCATTTTAATTATCCTGACACAGCAGCAGTAGTGGTGTTTGTGTATCAGGAAAAATCACTTCTTGCTGAAGTGCCATCTTTCAACTTCAAAAACCTTATGAAGATTTAGTGTAACAAAGAAGAATGCCAATGTGATAATTCCATTTCAATAAAAGGAAAGATCTATCATTTTTAGAACGTGATCGAACAAGTTACTTCCGTTTTTAAAAAATTGGCCATTTGAACGACCATGGTGCTATCTGGCAAACTTGATAATGAGCCAATAATAGAATTTGTCACTTTTTGCTTCCTGTTATTTGATTATTAGGAAATAGAGTCAATTTTTTTTTCTCTGCAATCTAAAAGAATTATTTGGAAGCTAGTGCGAGTAACGTTTCTGCGAGGAATTGCATTGCCAAGTGATACCTCCTGTAAGGTAACGGGAGCAAATCATAGCATGATTCCAGAAGTTCTTTCAATTTCAACCTAATCCATCACCAATGGCAGCTGATGAAATTTGTGCTAAACCTACAGCACCCTGCCACATAATTCATCAGGGAGAATAGCAAGTTGCAAAGGCAAATCACCTGAGACTAGGAGTAAAATTCTATTATCTGTCATTTGCTATGAATATTATGCTGTGACAGCTTCTAAAAACACAACTTCTATGCGAGAACAATTCTGAGAAAGATTTTTCAGAGGTTTCGTCTTACATTCTCATGCAAACTAGAACCGTCCAACAAAAATATTAAAAATGACAGATTGTTTTCACATAAATTATGGATTGTAACTTGAAATCAATTTCTCACTGACATAATTATTCTGCTCATACAATGTAGCTATCAGCTAATAATATAAGGTCATATTACGGAGTGACTCTTCAAAGGTAGTTCAGCTACTAGTAGCTGGCATCAATCTGAATTTTTCTCTTCTCTCCCATCATCTTGATCAGCTTGAAATTCATGTAGATTAATATGCATGTGATTATATCAATTATAATCAGCAGACTTAATCATGTCATTTCTATAATTATGGTGATCATTACATCAGCTATACAATAGGACATTTTCTGCATCATAATAGTATGCCATTCTTGCATAATTATTGTAAATAATCATCTTAATAAGTGGCCAATGCTATTATTCACAGTTCATATCATTACAATGAGCTTGACCTCTAATTTTGAAATTAGGGGTTTTCAGGAAGAACTAATATTCGGAACAGGAGAATGCATTGTTGGAAGTGTTTATCCTGCCTTGGCAAAAAAGAAATGATGACAATACAAAAGACAATGGTGAACTAACAGTCTAACACTCCAATTCAAAGCAAAATACATTAAATGATTTCACCAGAAATATGTTTCATTGGATAATTTGGATCCCAAACTAAACAACATATGTCAAATACCTGAAGCATTTCCTGTTTAAGCAGTTAGGATTAGCCTGAGTTGGCTATAGATCGACAAGTCTATCTAACTTCATGCATGGTCTTGGGGGCTCACATACCACGCCCCCTCATGAAAATGCGGGGGGGGGGGGGTATGGTCCAATGACCCCCTTAAATACGCCACTGCATAGGCATTTGGCTACCGGGCGTGCGACATTTGCCTTAAATTCAAAGATTTAAATTTAATACCTTTTCAAATTAAATTGCCTGGAAATCATTAATTTTCAATAGTTTTTGTTTAATCATCTGCCCAAATCTTTTAGGCTTTTTGCCCGAAACTCACTGTTTCCCAAACTTTTGCGGAGGCGACTGCCCCCCTTTCCCCCCTCCGGTACGCCTATGCACCAGTGGCTACTAGTACAATACTACGCATTTGCTTCCTTTTTACAAATAAAAACGATGATAATGATTATAATGCAGATGTACACTGAATAAAAAATACTTGGTGTATACTACCTTATAACAATTTAAGAAATGTCTGCAAGAGTTTTTAAATGAATCAAAGTGCTGAGTTTGGGCCACTTGAAGTTAATTCATTAAACGACTCGATATATAGAAGACCATTTATGGTGATTATTTTAGGCATGACAAGAGTATTGACTAAAGTTTTGTAAACTTCCTTATCCAATAATTTCCTGATGCTTTAATTATTCAGGTAGAAATATTCTGACACCTCGTTGACTTGTTTTTCTGTGCTCACAACTACATGTACTTAAACATTAATTTGATATGGATGAGCATTGCCATCTTTGTACTATATTATTTTCTCTATCTATGAGTTGGTCTTTCGCTTACAAGCTGTGCAGCATGTTTTTGCAGCATGTCTCTGGCTCCTTCCGCTCCACTAGGTGTCCACTGAGGCTTGTTGTGAGTTTTCAGCTCCCCCTTGTGTTACACCATTCTGACTGCATTCAGCAGAGTGGCATTCAGTGAATTTCAGACTGCCATTGATCAGCTGAATTAGTATTTGCACAAATGAACACATATACTTTAATCATGTGCCTTTAGGTTAATTCAATGCTTACTGTTAGAGCTGTGAGCTCTAAATCGATTTGTATGTTTTTCAATGTTTGGCATTGTTGGCCATGGTATGTTTCACAGCTTCATTGTGTGAAATCTGTCAAAAGGGACTTCCCTTCACAGGCCAGTGTGGCATTTCAATTCAGAACAGAAAATAATTTGTCATGATAACATCTCCTTGTTCAGTTCACCAAAAAGGTTAGTGTCATTTCATATCATTGTGCTCATATAATATCATATATATTCATCATGTTTTATTTAGCTCATATTTATGTGACCTTTTGTGCTTGTTGTAGTGTCACGGAATGGTTTGCAATGGAAAGAAAGGATTTGTCAATAAACCATCCAGTAAACACTTAATGGTGTTTTTTGTCATACTAACAGCAGCTGCAGAGATGTTAAATTGGCTGTTACACTTACTATCTTATCACCGTATTTGTTAGACACCGATTTGTATGCATGTTAGAACCAGACAAAGAGGTGTCTAACTGACTTAGACGTCCTATGCTTCTTCTATAAATGTGTTTTAACATATAATTTTTGCAAAATAAACAATAGTCTGATTGGAACAAATTGCATGAACAGGTCATTGACAGACCAAAATTGTAGATAGTCATCATGTCAACACTGTACACAATTAAAGCATATCGTATAGCATTTCTTGAACTTTTTTACCCCTCCATACTCATAGAAAAAAAGACTTACCTGTAAGTTGGAACTCCTTCTTCCGGAGGAGACAAGGATTCTCCCGAGAGACGGCGGCCATCTTGTTCCGGGTTCGAAAGAGTCGATAAGCGGCGTTCATCTTGATTGTCACTCAGTGCAGATAGACGCCGCTCATCTCCATTTTGGAGGAGTCCTGACGATTCATCTGTCATCTCTGAAAATAAAATAGGCGTACATTATAAATAGTTTTACACATGTCAGGCTTTTAAAATATTGACACCCAACTGGACAGCCTTGGGTTCCCGTGTCACTGTTTTGTCACCTTTGTCCCTGACTTATTACATTCATATTATTGTATAATAATGTTAGACAAGTCTTTACTATCTCCAAATCTATATGCAAGACCCCTAGGGATCTGTCCTACAGCCTATGTAAGTCAGCCTTTCCACAGTGTCCAGCACTAATGCTGAATATTTCATTAGTTTGTCATAAGGCTGCAGGAGTACACAAAGACGTCCAAGGAAGGACTTGCTAAGAGGACTGAGGCCAGCTATTTATCATACGACACAAGACACTGCATTATACATTATGAGCAAAGTTGACTTGGATGAGTTGGATCTTGGAAGCCAGAATGAAGTTCTCCGTTCTGAAGTTTAAGTGGAAACCAAACTGAGAAGGAGTAAAATTCATCATGTAACTTTGAACCATACAAAAGTTTTTAGAGTTCTAACATGCATTTGAAAGTTCTTAAAGATGGTGTCTAAAATAAATCTCATGTGCTTCGTTATCCATGTCTTCAAGTAGTGATAAAATTACTAATTAAGCTTTTTATTCTATCCACCATTTGTCGCCGGGTGTAACATGCAACATCGTCCGTTATCGCACGGCTTTTCACAGCTTCAAAATGCATCTTGCTGAGGTCTAAAGTTTAGACAACATTCAAGACAAGGAAGCATCCAACAGAACATTTATAACTTGATCAAGGACGACTCCAGTTATACACACCTCGTTATACACACCCTGTCAACTGTGAATAGCTTTGCTTCTCTGACTTCCAATTGTAATTTCTTTTACAAATTCAAATATTGCTCTTCAGATTATGTATTAATTGTAGCTCAAACTCAGTACTCAGACGCGGTAGGCCTTGATATACTATCCCACTCAAACCTTAGAAATTGTAGTGCTGCAGAGGACCAGCCAAAAGGGCTTTATTTTGGGAGTAGGTGCAACCCGAACATACACAAAACATAATGGGTAAGGAAATGTTCCTAAGGTTCTCTAGTTTAAGAATCTGCCGGTAGCGAGATTCAAATGTGGGTGCGAACTGAGTTATTTGGCTTCAAATGAGGGAAGGTTTAGGAACTTAAAAGCGACGCTTATACTGGCGTCGACGTTACTAACAGTTCTTGATTACTCAATACTCCCTTAGATTTTACTCTATAGCATGATGTTGCATACCAAATTGATGCCAAAGAGTTTCTCCTTCTAATGGTGGTCAGATTATGCTTCTATCTGTCTCCTAACCACTTTTTTTGATGACCAACGTGAACCCATGTTCATTTACCAAAAATAATTTCTCAAAATGACACTTTTTAAATGTTAAAAATATTTTATAACACACCATATAGTTCCAAAGTCACAAAATGTCCCACCAATTGGTAGTCCATGCTGTTCTGAGTTATTCTGCACCTTGATAAGGATGTTAATTTCAAATTCCTGTCCTAAAAATATAATTTACACATAGTTGTCCGGGCTCGCAAATTGCCTTGCGAGTAAATACGGCATGAAATAAAGCATAGATTTCACATTTCTTAATGAATAAAGATGAAATATACAGCAACTAAATGGATGTAAGCAAATTTTTAATTTACCAGCTTTTATTTTCATTTAATTTGGATGTTTAGTCTGTCAATTACCCCTTCAATACTCAGGCAATGTTGAGACAGAGCCCGAAATACACTGGAATTCATTTACCTGAAAGTGCTGTTGGAATAAAATTTCAAGCAACCAAGACAAATAAAAAGCTTTTTAAATGACCTTAAGGTGGCTCGATACTCGTGAACTTTCCAAGATAGGATTTCTTAAAAACAGTTTAGAATGATCCAAAATATAGTTTATAGCAAGGATATGTAAACAAAAGTGGTCGCTACCAGCCTTTTAAGATATATTTAGTTTAAAGGACTTTCCAAGGTGCTCGGAATATAAGTTTCAATTTTAACAATTTTAACTTTTTTTATAAACCATGGCGCTAAAAAAAATTGACGAGATAGGATTTTTCATTTCTTTGTCATTTATTTCCAAAAATAGTTGGGAACAACATGATGATATAGACAAGCCTTCCTACCGCACTTCAAATTGAAGTAAACATTTATTTATATCACAAAGTCATTTTTGACAAATTAGACCTGCTTGCCGAAAATCACCTGTAAAAATTGTCTGTTTTGAGTATCAAGTTGAATCTTAGGCAGTATATAGTACTCTTCATAGCGCATCTAATGCTCCAAACGAGAAGTCTCTAACCTCAATAGAAGTGGCGCAAATTGCAAACGAAGCGGCCGATGTATGAAATTCTGAAAATCAGAAAAAGATCTTGAAGCTGTGTCAGCTGAGTGGTGACGTTACGATAGATGGGTTCTGCCTGGCTGCGCGTCAATGTGCGCTAACGACCACTTGGCACGAGTAGCGAGCTACCTTAAGTTAGCCATAAGACATGACAGGGCTATATGAGCAGCACATACAATATTTGTTTTATTAGCACCTTAGTTGTTGACCTGGTAAGTACTCACTAAAAGGTCATTTTATGTTATGTGAATGAGAAGGATGAGAACCTGCTTTATGAAGTATAATAAACCGGGAAAGGATGGATGGATGGATGATTGGGGCTTTACATCCTGTACTTATGCACTTGGTAGGCTAATTAGGACAGGAGGAGGACACGGCAATGAGGTGAAGGACGATTGAAAAGGCCGTCCAACATAGGCCCGGTGACCTGGCAAGACCTGGATTCGAACCCTGGACCCAGCAATTGGCAGTCCATTACGCTACCACTAGACCAACCCTACCCCCCCCAAAACTAGGAAAGGAACATTTGCACTTGTTCAGAAAAAAAGACCATGAACCATTCTTCAACAACAACCTTCATACAGCCAGCCAACCAACATCATCAGCATTTTAAGTTGGTCCCTCGTTTTATAGTCCGGTGAACAAAACATTTTACACATAAACATTGATTTGTAGACGGACTATTTGGCCAAAAATTTAGTTGGGCAGATCAGAAGGTCCCTCTGCACCCATTTGAATAGTTAATTAGACCAAGAGTTTTGGGTACCCTAATAATAGCTTGGTAGGAATGAGTTATCCAGTAATCAGGAAAAGTGGAATTGAAAAAACATAGGAGAATTTTGTGTTTCTGAGGAGGTTTTGAACACTGACAGCAACATTTATTCAGCTTTTGGATGGTTGACAGTTGCGGTAACAAGGAAACTAAGGCGCCAAATGAAAGCCTACATCAAGGGCTATCCATCCACATCCATTTTGAAGGGTTAGGAATGAGTTACATGCTGATTAGGACAGGTGTAATTGAAAATTCATGGGAGAATTTTGTGTTTCCAACGAGATTTTAGACACTGACAGCAACATTTATTTAGCTTTTGGAGGGTTGACAGTTGCAGTAACAAGAAAACTAAGGTGTCAAATGAAAGCCTAAATCAAGTGCTATCCATCCACATCCATTTAAATGGGTTAGGGATGAGTTATATGGTGATTAGGACAGGTGGAACTGAAAATACATGGGAGAATTTTGTGTTTCCGACGAGATTTTGAACACTGACTGCAACATTTATTCAGCTTTTGGAGGATTGACAGTTGCAGTAACAAGGAAACTAAGGTGCCAACTGAAAGCCTACATCAAGGGCTATCCATCCACATCCATTTTGAAGGGTTAGGAATGAGTTATATGGTGATTAGGACAGGTGGAACTGAAAATACATGGGAGAATTTTGTGTTTCCAATGAGATTTTAGACACTGACAGCAACATTTATTTACCTTTTGGAGGGTTGACAGTTGCAGTAACAAGGAAACTAAGGTGCCAAATGAAAGCCTACATCAAGTGCTATCCATCCACATCCGTTTTGATGGGTTAGGAATGAGTTATATGGTGATTAGGACAGGTGGAACTGAAACATACATGGGAGAATTTTGTGTTTCCGAAGAGATTTTGAACACTCACAGCAACATTTATTCAGCTTTTGGAGGGTTGACAGTTACAGTAGCGAAGAAACCAAGGTGCCAAACAAAAGCTGACTTCAATGGCTATCCATCCACATCTGCTCATCTGCACATCTGCTCATCTGCATAACAGTCCCATTGAACAATGAATCATTAAGACTGTGAACATAGTTGAACAGCTATATCATTTTCCAGGTTTTTGCAGTTATTGACCATCTTCTTTTAGCTTGTATGCATGGAGAACCCATATATTATAGTACATATAAATCATTGTAATGTTCATAAAAACTTTGGCAAAAACATATAAGATGGCATATAAATTCATTGTAGTGCCTAAACCATGTAACTGATTAAATTTTCAGTGATATTTTCTTCCTCGTGATGCGTGCACCGCTTAACGACCTTTGCTAATTGCAAAACAGTAATTATTGCCTAATTAATGACTTACTGTGTACAGATATGGTCACAAGTGTCAAAGTCCAACCCCTACCATCCTTTTTAAGCTATTCTGTGTACCATGGGCTACATTAAACACTGTTGAAAGAGAAAAACATGAATTTTCAGTAATTTTAACTTAATGACCTTTAACGACTCCTAATTGACCTTAAAATTAAAAATCAATGCCGGCATCCACCCCTACTTTTAATCCCTTCCCCCATAGACCACTTCTACCATGTTTACCAAGTAGGCCTATTAACAAGAAATGCCGTAGAAAAAAATTTCTAGAGGCTTTTTGGAACTTGGGTGGTTCACTAATAGTACTTTGAAAAAGCTTTCTGCCTTGGATGATTATTCATTCTACCATAAGTTAAAAAATTATGATGAATTCCAGAGAATTTCAAACTCAGCGTTTCAATATTTTGTGATTATAAATGGGTAATTGAAAAATTAGATATCCAAATCAGAGTACCAATTAAAGCTGAACAATAGGAATTTATTAATATCCATTTAGTTGCTGTATAGCTTCATAGTAATGAATGAGGAAGAGTGACTATCATTGCTGACTTGATACTCATTTTACTTGTGAAACAATTTGTGATCTCAGACAACTGTTTGTAAATCATTTTTGTAAATAGAATCTTAAATTAATATGCACATCAAGATGCAAAATGAGAAAGAACATAATGGACTGTCAATTGAAGGGATATTTTGTTAGTACGGCACTAGATGGTATCTTATAAAACATTATTAACATTTGAAAAGTGTCATTCCGAGAATTGACTTTTGACAATTAAATTCTGGTTTATTTTGGCCATCATAAAAGCTGATAGAAGGCAAATTGAAGCATGGTAATACTATCACAAGAATGAGGTCCTCTTTGGCATCAATTTGGTATGTCATATTATGCCACAGAGTAAATTATAAGGGAGCAATGACCACTTTTGAAATGGAATTGACAGTGACGCTAGTGATTTTCGAGCAAAAAACTGCGATTGACATACCTAACTTTGATGGCCTATGGCCACTTTCGCACCCAAAATCCAGTTTCGCTACCGGTGACCACTAGGTCTTTGGGAGTGCATTCAGGTAGGCAGCATTTTGTGTATATTCGGGTTTAGGTGGACAGTCACATTGGTGCTTCCCTCTGCAGCACTATTGTACACAATTCACGTCACTAAAAAACCTGCACCCAATACAAGCAGCAACAGGTAAAACAAGTTATGAGATTACCAAATACAATTTTGGATTGCCAAAGGCTGGCTATAACCCAGCCTCTGTGATTACAGTTGAGCAATCATCTCAGCTATCACTTCAAACTTTAAAGCTGCAGTAATTTCCTATTAGAGCAGGTCATGAAATCCAGTCATCAAGAAGCTTTCCATTTTCAGTCTTTCAGTAGCGACAGCAGCCTGAAATAACTCCTCAGCAGTTTTGAGTGGATGCTATTATTTTTGAAAAACAGAAAATGTACCAGTTGCTTGAGAATTATAATAAGGTTTTGAATTACAACAGGTAGGCCTCATTTAAAAGAAGAAATATATGCTTTCCCCATCTCAACGAAGTGGTAGAATTATTAAGGCATACAAGGCATACATTATTTGTCTTTTATTTTGCAAGTTTAGTAAGGTCATCACCAGTTTCAAATGATAGTATACAATTACTTTCCATATGTTAACATGAGTGACTCCTTACAACAGCAAGAAAGCTGTACCAGAAATTAAAAAAGAAGAAGCAACTTAATGTTGCACACATATGCAATACATACATCAAGCCCCCTGAGCATTCAGAAACATTATTATGCTGCATAATTTATGATTCATTTGAAAAATTTAAACTTGCATGAATTCCATGCATCAGCTTCAATGTAAAAGAGAAAGTTGTACATCTGTTATTTGAATATATTGAAGAATCTTTTATTATCAGCATGATTTCTCTAACAGGCGACAGCAATTGTTCTCATAGTAGCAACAGTGTGGGCAAGGCCATCTAGCAAATGTCAAGGTTGGGTAGTAGACCATTACCAAGATTCACAGTCCACACACGTATCTGATGCTGGTTGCGAATTAGTCGTGACTCGACATGTAAAAGACACACCACCTTTTGCACTGGCAAAAAACTGTAGCTGTTCTAGTCAATTGTTGTACATACATGTACTAACCATATTTTCCATATTTTGGGACTTGGGACTTGAAGTGAAATGACAAAACAGCGTTGAAGTTGTTTTTTTTTCGAGAATTACAATTTGTGAGTCAACAAATTGAAAACAGGCAGATATCGCTGATCAGTGTCAAGAACGAAATATTGCGACAGAACAGAAAAGGAGAAAAATGCTGCTATTCATTACACTAATACCTATAAAGTCACAGTCTTTAAATATGGTAAATTGGAAGGCATTGCTTTTATTGATATAAATTCAATTGAAAATGTGAACCAAAAATGTCCTTAGATTAAGATCCTATGAAAACCAGAACACAATTATTTTCCCAGCAAAGCCATCATTACCTGACATAGTATAAATCTCTGCACCTGAGATGGTTCATCATATAGCTGGTAGAAAACAATAATGAGAGGAAGATATCTGAATACAGCAAGTACTTTTAAGGCATCTGAACTTGGAATCAAAAATTGGACAACATGTAGACATAAAGGTATTCGGTCTATTGTTGCAGAATTTTATGAGCTTCCTGTAGAAAAAGATACCATTTACCTGTCTTTGTTCATGGAGGAAGGAAGACACATGGCAATAAGGTAAGAACTGCGTGAATGGAAGAAAGAAGATGTAAGACAAAATCAGAAGGGAAGGCTGCCATATTGTGTTAGCGCAAAAGTCAATATCAGCAGACTACTACCTGGATTTGTGTACTTCTTGTAACACAGTTCATTATTATCATGATGTGGGCCTATAAACGCAGTGGCGCCTTATTTGCAACATTCGCTTCTGAGAAATTTACTGGAAGAGGCGCAAAATAAATTACTATTATTATAGATAGATAGATAGATAGATATGGTAAGTGCAGCCTCTAAGCCCAGTTCTGGGCGCTCACGAGGGTTGATTGATGAGATGGGAGAGTGAGCGGGAGTCCTCAACATGTTACACATTTACCCCATGTGAGGGATCTTTTACTTGCCCAGCATAGACACTGATACAAGGGGCCGCCAATTTAACGTCTCATCCGAACGACATCCAGCTGGGATTTTGCTCATGAAGGTACACTGAAAATTTTGGGTTCCCCACCCGGGGTTCGAACCCATGCATTTGTCTTATTGATATTGCCCTCCAAAGCCCAGCTACCAACCCACATATATGGTAGAATGTTTGATGCATCTTGGAATTAAACATTGTTCAGTTTGTAAATCTAACTTCTTTTTATTTCATTGCCATTCAACTGGCTTAATATAATGTAGTACCAGTTTAAAACTGTTTCATCAGAGTGATCTGACATAGGAAGACCTCTGTGGAACTGACAAATTTTCAATATCCAATTATAGCAACTCATTTGACTGATGGGAGTTTGAGAATGCAGGAAAAGAGTATTGACAAATTGCAGATGAAGTATTATGATACATCATCTGTCTGGATCCACACTTGATTGACATGAATATCCACTTGATAAGATTGATTTTGACAAATTGATCCTCTCCAGGTTGCTGCTGTTTTCATTATAAGGATTTTGTGTCAATTTGTCATTTATGATGAAAAGAACGGTACAAAAAGGAGGATCTCAAAGAAGAATAATAAAAATAATAAAAATATTCAAACCCGCTGACCCCCCATCATCTGACTGTCTAAATGATCAGTGCTAAAAACCTGTGTTTTCAGAGACATGGCAATTTAAAATCTATTTACATGAAGCTTTGTAGTTGTCAGTAAGAATTTCAGCATGCATCGACGGACCCGTGAATGTGACAAGCAAGGAGACCATCACTATCTAATTTTTCCAACATCAAAGCTTTGTCTGGCTTGTTGTACCTGGAATGTGTAGTGAAAGACTTTAAAAGTATATATGTTGTGTACCTAGGGCAGCGTTCCAACTTGCAGTGCCTATTATTACAATTAATTTTCATATGTAATTTAATTTTCCCTCCGTTCCCACAACATGACATTACTTTCCAATACACTATGCTTCTCATTTGCAGTGTGGCTTGTCAACCTTGACTTGTCATCCAAGTTTCTTAGTCGATTAGATATCTTGCCCTTTATATGAATGTGCTGCTAAATGTAACATTGTTTTCATTCTGGAGGAGGCCTGACAATTCATCTGGCATCCCTGATAATAAAATATTCATCAATAATTAGTTTTTTAAGTACATATGTATTTAAATTATTGTCACCCAACTGGACAGTCTCACTGTGTAGTCACTATGGTCACTGACTTCATGACATTATGGTATAATACTGTAACTAAAGACTGCAAATCCACATGCATACACCTGGAGGTCTGTCCAACAGCCTATGCAAGCCAGTCTGTCCAGTAAAATGCTGAATATTTTATTAGACTGTCATAAGGCTGTGAGAGTACACACAGATGTCCAAGGAAGGACTTGCCAAGAAGACTGAGGCCCGGTATTTATCATTTGACAGACCATAGAAATACATAGAACGGACATGAGGCTGTATGAAGCCACCTCAAGATGAGGTCACCAAATCCGCCATATTGGAACTGCCCTGAGACATGACGTCACAATAGACTAATTATGATGTGACGTCATGCCATTGTTATAAGTGACATCACTGTTATTGGTGACGTCACGACGGTCACGGTACCATTGTGTCAGGATACAGGGCAGTTCCAAGATGGTGGATTTGGTCGCTTCATCTGCTAGAGCCTCATGTCCGTTCTGTGTATTTCTATGAGACAGACACACTGCATAATACATTGTGCGCAAAGTCAACTTGAAACTTGGAAGCCAGAATGAAGTTCTGTACTCTAAAGTAAAGTAAACGTGCAAACCAAACTGAGAAGGAAGACACATGTAACTTTGAACCATCTACTATTGTGTGGGGTACTAAATGTATTTTAGAACCTGAAAAAGAGGTTTCGTAATCAGAATTTTACGTACCTCTATCACACTTTTTAGTAATTATTTAAAAAAATACCATGAAAAGATCGGTTTATTATTGTTTATTTCATGGACTATTTCTTTTTTGTTGTAGGGTGTTATCATGCAAAGCTGTCCGTTATCGCATGGCTTTTCACAGCTTGAAAAAATGCAAGCTGTTTGGATTCTCAAACACAGGAGCCCAAATAAACATTCCCAGCCAATTTTAAATATCTTGTTTTCATTAAAAAGCCTTTGAATCAAACAGCAACAGGTAAAACAAGTGATGAGTTTACCAAATACCATTTTGGATTGCCAAGGGCTGCCTATAACAAGCCACCACCATCACAGTTGAGCAATCATCTCGGTCATCACTTCAAACTTTAAAGCTGCAGTATTTTCCTATCAGAGCAGGTCATGAAATCCAGACATCAACAAGCTTTCCATTTTCTGTCAAGCAGAAGCAGCCTCAGTAAACGTAGCACCTTTGAGTGTTTACAATCACTATCAAAAATCAGAAATTTATGTACTAGTTGCTTTAGACTTACTGAGATTTTGAATTACTATGCAATGGATATTCCTTTTAAGATGAGCCTTTGTCTTCTACATCTCCGTGCAGCAGGAAAAGCTATTGATAAGATTACTGATTGTCCATTTGTTGTGAAAAAAGAGATGTCCATTTCATTGAAAAATGCACTTTCCCACACTGGATAGCCAATAGCCCTAATGCGTCATCATTATTGTTTTAATAAGGGAACCATAGAGGCTGTTTGCTGGTCGACCAAGAGAAGACCTTCTCAAAGTCAAAGTCAAAATTACTTAATTTTGGCAGGGTGACTTGTTCAGCCTTAGCTGTTTTTCAACACGGCCCTGACTAGAATAACAAGTACATTATAAGAATAAGGGTAAAAGCAATACAAAAGGTAAAAACAGAAGAACAGTATATCATACAAAAGTATACATAAAATCTATAAACTTTGGTTTAAAATTTGTTTTAGCATATTGCCTTTAAAAAAATTAATACTGGAGAATGACTTAACATGACTAGGTAGATTATTCCAAGCACTAGCACCACATTTACAAACAAACGTTGACCCATGTTTGTAGCACACCTTAGCACCTTCAAATTTTCTTGTTGTCTTGTACCATAGCTGTTGTATACGTTTTCAAACAGAGATGAAAGATAGTTCAGACGCATATCATGCAAGCATTTGTACATTAAAATCGATTTGTGATAAAGAGACCTTTCACTAAGAGTAAGCCATTTCAGCTTATTCAAAACAGAGGAAGTAGGAGTAAACTTAACCTCTTTCATGGATTTTATGTAGCAGGAGGAATTTGTAACATCACAGTAGTCTATAATCGGCACAACTAAAGCATTATGCAATTTCAATGCAGTTTCTTAGTCCAGGAATGATCTCACTCTTCGTGGCACACCAAGTCTTTGTCTAAGTTTCTTGCACATTCTTGCACAAGCATTACAAATCTTCTTAAATCAAACTCCTTTTGAAAGAATTGGTTTAACTTAATGACACTGTCTTCTCAATCTCAATCTCCACAACAAACTTACTTAAATTCAAACTTTTGCAACGATATTGGCAGTGTGGGCAATGCCTTTTTCGCAAATGTCAAGGTTGGGAAGTAGACCATAACCAAGATTCACAGTCCACACACGAATCTGATGCTAGTTGCAAATTAGTTGTGACTTGCCATGTTAAGACGTCCCATTCCAGTGCCAGTTGACATTTCTCTCACTCTTACCACAGTCCAATGATTAGTCTTGGTATGAACTTCGAAAACGCCGACCAAAATTCTGTTCAAACACTTTGAATAGAAAAACAGAATTATATGAATATAAAGAGTAGAGAGAAAGATATAATGTAGATTGAAAGATGGATCAACTGATGGATGTTCCATTTTTGATGTTTTTATCACACCAAAAGGGCTCCAGTATATTAGCTTCCCAATCTGTCAGAGCAGTTTATTTTTTGCCCTGTAATTTGACCTTTTCTTCTGTTCCACAACATTGTTTTCCACTCTACCATGCTTCTGAATGGCAGTGTGGCTTGTCAGTAATCGAGGGGTGATGTATTGCTTAAGTAAACCAATACAGCAATATTTTACTGAACTGGGGGGGGGGGAGACAGTGACATTCTTTGTATGTATTAACTTTCCTCATAGCTTTTTCGACTTTTAAAGAAAATGCTCACTTACTCACTAATCCAGTTTTCAAAATGTCGAAATTTAGACTTGGTAGGCATTGTCATTATAAATGATTCAATCAATGGTAGGTGTGAACCAAAACAGTCCTGAAATTTACATGTAGGTTCCTATGAAAACTAGAACATATATGGCTTTTTCCCTACAAAGCCATCATTAGCTTCCATAGTATAAATATCTGCATCTGGGAGGGTTCATCATATAGCTTTGGTAGAATACTATAACATATATATAGGTTTTTATTGACTGAAACATAGGTCACATTTGACCAAAAAGTCATAACATCAGGAATCTGAAAACCTCAAGTACCATGTAAGAATAAGTATTCCACATTCTGTCTATTTTTAGCTGTTGCTGCAGAATTCTATGAACTTCCTTTTTTAAAAAGATGGCATTTACCTGTCTTTGTTGATGGTGGACAGAAGACACATGGCAACAAGGAAAGGGTTTGAGATGGAAGAAAGAAGACACAAGACAAAATGAGAACAGACCTACTGCCACATTGTGTTAGCCCAGGAGTCAATATCAGAAGACTACTACCTGGATCTGCACTTCTTATAACACAGCTAATTATTATCATGATGTAGACCTACACACACAGTAGCACCTTATTTGTCACATGCGCTTCTGAGAAGTTGACTGTTATTGTTATTGTCCTTTAAAGTCTAGTCAGTGCACCGACCCACATATGTGATAGAATGTAAGGAAGGTGTGGCCTTTTCATTGGGACAAACTAAATTGGTGCAAAAGTGTATTTGTTTTGTAAAAACTTTTTTCAAGTGAAACCTAATTTCATTGCATTCCAACTGACCTTATGTAGTACCAGTTTCATCTTGGTGGTCAGAGTGGTCTTAAACTGGAACACTACAGTATAATTGACCAATTTTGAATTTCCAATAACGGCACCTCATATAGACAGATAAGAGTTTGGGAATGCAGGGGAAGGATATTTAATAGACACATTGCAGATTAAGTATTGTGAGATATCATCTGTCTGGATCCACACTTGATTGGCACTAATATCCACTTGAGAAAATTGATTTTGACAAATTGATCCTCTCCAGGTTGCTGCTGTTTGCTTTATAAGCACATACAGGGTGGTCAAAAAAAAACTTTACAGTTGATATTTCATTTTCCAGGCTGCCATGATCATGATGATTGAGTCAGTGCCTGGGTACTTATTGTTTATACAAGCCAAGAATGTTATATCTTTGGAAAATTGGTTAATAATCAAAACGGTTCATTACTTTTTTGATAGCAGTCAAAATAGAAGCCGGGAGTGCTCCTGCGTTTTTACTACTCTGGGTTGTTCATTGCCCATCAGCAATTTTGAAGCTACTGAGCTTCACAGGACAAAATAAATACAACATAAAATGAAATTGAGAAGACAGAGGCACAATTCAGCACAAACCAGAAGGTGCTAGAGCAAGTTCAGACTTCACTATGGCCATTATAAGATTTTAAAACAAAGCCGTCTGAAGGTGGATGATCAGGGTGTTGAAGTCACATGAAAAGTACATATTAACATCTTGAAAGAGCATCTAAAGCCCTGGATAGATAAGACATACAGTGCCACAGATAATTTGATCTTCAAACAAGACAGGGCATTAGCCACACTCCCTTGCAAAGCCCAGAACTGGATCAAGGTTCGTTCTGTCAAGTTTCTCAGTGGGACAATATGGCCCCTGTTATCACAAGATCTCAATCAATGTGATTATTCTGGATGGGCAAACTTAAAGGCAGATCCCTGCAAGACACCTCAGACCTTAGTTGCCCAATAAAGGCATCCATTACGTTTTTATGGGAAAAACGGATACAAATTTACATTTTTGACACCTCTGCATCATTTAGGCCCACATCAGAAAAGTCATCAGTCCAAAAGGACCTCCGAATGAATAAATTCTCTCTAGAAGAGTTATTCTTTGCTATACAAGTTGTTTTTGCATTGAAAAATAAGCATTTGTTACAATGAGCGTCATCCAAAAAATTATTCATAAGTGTAAAGTTTTTTTTTGACCACCCTGTAGTGTCAATTTGACATTTATGATGAAAGGAACACTACAAAAAGGAGGACCTCAAAGAAAAAGATTAAAAAGAATAAAAATCTTCAAACCACCCTCTTCCAATCATCTGAATGTCTAAATGAGCAGTGCTACAAACCTGTGTTTTCAGAGACACGGCAACTCAAATTCTATTTACATGAAGTTTTGTAGTTGACAGGAAGAATTTCAGCATGCGTCAACGGACCCGTATAAGTGACAAGCAAGGAGAATCTCTCTCAAATGTGATAAGCCAGACCATCACCATCTATTTTTTCCAACATCAAAGCTTTATTTAAAAAAGTATATATGTTGTCTACCGAGGGCAGTGCACCAACTTGCAGTACCTATCTATTGAGATTTAACATTAAAAATTTATCCAATATCATTGTGCACCTTCTTGGCAGTGCTTTACGAAGAAGTTATTCGTTAAAAACTCCTTCCCATTATAACCATCCAGGCAGCACTGTCTGAAAAAGTTATCCACTAAAAGAATCCTTAATTCCCTTCTGATCCTCTACAGAACAATACTACTGTTTACTTTACAGGATTTTTTTGTCGATCAATCTGCTATGAAACTGCACAACTTAGGTTGGTGACCTCTGCATTCAAAGATGTCAAGGTTGGCAACCATTAGATAGAGAGGCTTTGGGGCTTAGAGTATTGTGCACTGTATTTCATGCATGGTTTGCCTACTGTTGTTAAAATTGCCCTCGAAATAGACAAATTAGTCAATATTCGTCGGGGTATGTAATCTTTGGAGCAGAACTGTATTTATTTTAATTATCATCACCAAACTGGACAGACTCACTGTGTAGTCACGCTCATCACTGACTACATTACATTATCATATAAGACTGTAACAAAAGTCTATACTACCTTCAAATCTACTTGTAAAACCTCTTGGGGTCTGTGCTGCAGCCTATGCAAGCCAGGCTGTCCAGCACCATTGCTGAATATTTCATTAGTCTGCCATAAGGCTGCAAGAGTACAAAGAGATGTCCAAGGAAAGACTTGCTAAGAATACTGAGGCCAGCTATTTATCATACATCATACACTCTGCATTATACATTGTGTGCAAAGTTGACTTGGAACTTGGAAGCCAGAATGAAGTTGTCTGTTCTGAAGTATAAGTGGAAACCAAACTGAGAAGGAGTAAAATTCATCATGTAACTTTGAACCATACAAAAGTTTTTAGAGTTCTAACATGCATTTGAAAGTTCTTAAAGATGGTGTCTAAAATAAATCTCATGTGCTTCGTTGTCCATGTCTTCAAGTAGTGATAAAATTACTAGTAAAGCTTTTTATTCTATGCACAGTTTGTCGCAAGGTGTTAACATGCAACATCGTCCGTTATCGCACATCTTTTTACAGCTTCAAAATGTATCTTGCTAGTTAAGACAAAATTCAAGACAAGGAAGCATCCAACAGAACATGTATAACTTGATCAAGGATGATTCCAGTTATACACACCTCGTTATACACACCCAGTCAACTGTGAATAGCTCTGCTTCTCTGACTTCCATTTGGATTTTTTTATACAAATTCAAATATGGCTCTTCAGATTATTTATTAAGTTGAACTCAAACTCAGTACTCAGACACGATAGGCCTTGATATACTATCCCACTCAAAACCTTAGACATTGTACGCAATTCACATCACTAAAAAACCTGCACCCAATATAAGCAGCAACAGGTAAAACAGGTTATGAGATTACCAAATACAATTTAGGATTGCCAAAGGCTGGTTATAACCCATTCTCTGTGATTACAGTTGAGCAATCATCTCAGCTATCACTTCAAACTTTAAAGCTGCAGTAATTTCCTATTAGAGCAGGTCATGAAATCCAGTCATCAAGAAGCTTTACATTTTCAGTCTTTCAGTAGCGAAAGCAGCCTGAATTAACTCTTCAGCAGTTTTGAGTGGATGATACCATTTTCGAAAAACATAAAATGTACCAGTTGCTTGAGACTTATGGTACGGTTTTGAATTACAACAGGTAGGCCTCATTCAAAAGAAGAAATATATGCTTTCCCCATCTCCATGAAGCAGGTAGGTATATAATTATACGATTATTAAGGCACTGCAAGGCATACATGATTTGTCTTTTATTTTGCAAGCTTATTAAGGTCATCACCAGTTTCAAAGGATTGTATACATTATCTTTCGATACATCACCATGAGTGACCCCTTACAACAGCAAGAAAGCTGAACTAGAAATGAAGGAAGGAAAAATAACTTTATGTTGTACACATATGCTATTTATAAATCAAGCCCCCTGAACATTCAGAAATATTTTTATGCTGCATACTCTATGATTCATTTGATAATTCTGCTTTTATCTATACTAGAGAAGAAAACTTTAAACTTGCATGAATTGCATGCATCAGCTTCAATGTAAAAGAAAAAGTTGTACATCTGTTATTTGAATATATTGAAGAATCTTTTATTATCAGCATGATTTCTCTAATAGCTGAAAGCAATTGTTGCCACATTAGCAACAGTGTGGACAAGGCCGTCTAGCAAATGTCAAGGTTGGGAAGTAGACCATTACCAAGATTTACAGTCCACACACGTATATATGATGCTGGTTGCAAATTAGTCGTGACTTGACATATAAAAGACATCCCAGCTTTTGCACTGAGAAACAGTAACTGTTCTAGTCAATGGTTGTACATACATATAATAACCATATTTTCCATATTTTGGGACTTGGGAAGTCCTTGAAACGAAATGACGAAACAGCGTTGAAGCATTTTTTCAAAGAATTACAATTTTTGAGTAAACAAACCAAAAACATGCAGATATCGCTGATCAGTGTCGACACGAAATATTGCAACAGAACAGAAAAGGAGAAAAAAGGTGCAATTCATACATCAAATAGTTTCCTTGACAGCATTTGAGATATGAAAATTGGTTACATAAATACCATAAAGACACAGTCTTTAAATATGGTAAATTGGAAGGCATTGCCATTATTGATATGCATTCAATTGTAGATGTGAACCAAAAAATGTCCTCAAATCTAGGTTCCTGTGAAAACCATAAAACACATGTATTTTCCAAGCAAAGTCATTGTTAGCTAACATAGCATAAATATCTGCACCTGAGATGGTTCATCATAATTATGGTTTTGGGAGAAAAAATTATGACATGCATATCTGAATGCCTCAATTACTTTTAAGGCATCTGAACATGGAAATAAAAAATAGACAACATGTAAACAGAAACGTATTCTACATTCTGTCTATTGTTGCAGAATTTTATGAGCTTCCTGTTTGAAAAGATGCCATCTACCTGTCTTTATTCATGGAGGAAGGAAGGCAATAAGGAAAGGACTTGGTGAATGAAAGAAAGAAGAAACATGACAAAATAAGAAGGGATGGACTGCCACATTGTGTTAGCCCAGAAGTCAATATCAGAAGACTACTACCTGGATTTGTGTACTTCTTATAACTCTGCTTATTATTATCATGAGGTGTGCCTATAGTATATACACACAGCACTTATTTGCCACATGCGCTTCTGAGAACTATGCTGGAAGAGGCGCAAAATAAATTATTATTATTGTTATTGCCCTCTATAGCCCAGCTACCAAACCAAATATATGGTAGAATGTTTGATGCATCTTGCAAAATAAAATATTGTTCAGTTTGTAAATCTAACTTTTTTAAATTTCATTGCCGTTCAACTGGCTTAATATAATGTATTACCAGTTTCAAACTGTTTCATCAGAGTGATCTGACATAGGAAGACCTCCGTGGAACTGACAAATTTCAATATCCAATTATAGCACCTCAGTTGACTGATGAGAGTTTGAGAATGCAGGAAAAGAGTATTGACAAATTGTAGACGAAGTATATTATGATACATCTTCTGTCGAGATCCACACATGATTGGCACTAATATCCACTTGGGAAAATTGATTTTGACAAATTGGTCCTCTCCAGGTTGCTGCTGTTTGCATTATAAGGATTTTGTGTCAATTTGTCATTTATGATGAAAAGAACACTGCAAAAAGGAGGATATCAAAGAAAAAGAATAAAAAGAATTAAAATATTGAAACCCGCTGACCCCCATAATCTGACTGGCTAAATGAACAGTGCTATAAACCTGTATTTCAGAGTCACAGCAGCTCAATATCTTTTTACACAAAGTTTTGTAGTTGACAGGAAGAATTTCAGCATGCATCAACGGACCCGTATATGTGACAAGCAAGGAGAATCTCTCTCAAATGTGATAAGCCAGACCATCACTATCTAATTTTTGCGACATCAAAGCTTTGTCTGGCTTACTGCCGTAACTTGAATCTGTAATGAAGAGTATATATGTTGTATACTGAGGGCAGTGTACCAACTTGCAGTGCCTATCACTACAGATAACATTGAAAATTTACCCAATCTCACTGTGTACCATCCTGCCAGTTCTATATGACGAAGTTATTTGCTTAAAAACTCCTTCCCTTTATAACCATCTTGGCAGCACGGTATGAAAAAGTTATCCAGTAAAAGACTCCTTCCCTTCTTGAATTATGCCTCCTACCTTCTATTATCCTCTAATGAAAGGTCTTCAATCTATTTCGCCGTATTAGAAATCATATAAAGAATGTACTTGCTCTCTGATCTGACAGAGCAGTTAATTTTGCCCTGTAATTTGACCTTTCCCTCTGTTCCCACAACATGACATTGCTTTCCACTAAACCAGCTTCTGAATTGCACTGTGGCTTGCCAACCTTGACTTGTCATCAAAGTTTCTTTGTCAATTAGATATCTAGCTCTTTATATGAATGTGCTGCTAGCTGTACCATTGTTTTCATTTTGGAGAGCGTCTGATGATTCATATGAAATCCCTGATCATAAAATATGATTTAATGATTAGTTTTGAAATATAAATTTATTTGAATCATTTTCGTCCAACTGGACAGTCACACTGTGTCAATGACCGCATGACATTATTGTATTATACCGTTACAAAAGTCTGCAAATCCACATACAAACCCCTTGGGGTCTGTCCTGCACCCTATGCAAGCCAGCCTGTCCAGTACCAATGCTGAATATTTCATTAGTCTTGTCATAAGGCTGCAAGAGTACACACAGATGTCCAAGGAAGGACTTGCTAAGAGGACTGGGGCCAGCCATTTATCATATGACACACACACTGCATTATGCATTTATGAGCAAAGTTAACTTGGAACTTGGAAGCAAAAATTAAGTTGTGTGTTCTGAGACTGTACTACGAAGGAAATACAATATATTCCAACCTTGAACCATTCAAAAGCTTTTACATTTCTAATATGCGCTTCTTTATCTTGAAGCAAGCATCCGAAGGAACATAATTTATAACTAGACTTCCTTTCGGTTTTTCACTTACAACTTCTCAATTGAGATACCTCCTCAATTAGTTTTACCTCTAACCAAGTACTCAAACACAGTATGCCAAATATACTTTCCCAGCTAAGAAATTTGACACTTTTCATTATCAATAAAAAAAAGGTAGTTGTGTACAAACGGCAACAGATTAGATTACAAAATACCATTTTGGCTTGCCAAGAGCTGCCTATAACCTAGCCTCTGTCATTACAGTTGGGCTATCATCTTGATTATCACTTCAAACTTTACAGCATTTTCCTATAAGAGGAGGTCATGAAATCCAGACATCAACAAGATTTCCATTTTCTGTGGAGCAACGGCAGCCTGAGTTAACTCAGCACTTTTGAGTACTTATAATCACTATTACAAATCAGAATTTACTATACTAGTTGCTTGAGACTTACTGAGATTTTGAATTATAATGGATTTGCCTTTTAAAAATATGCCTTTGTCTTCTCCATCTCTATGTAGCGGTAAAAACAAGTGATAAGATTAAAGGTGGTACATTAGTTATGAAAAAGAGAAGACCATTTCATTGTGAAAAATTTCACTTTATGACACATGACAACAGCTAATGATAAGTCATCATCATTCTTGCAAGGAAGATTTGGTTTGAGGCACCAAAAGGCATAACAATGTCTTTGATTTTGCAGTCCAATTTTGCTCAGTTGGTTTGTGACATACACAATGTATTTCCAATAATTCAATATAAAAAAAATAATAATTTGCATTGAATAAGTCAAAGCTTGCCATGCATCCAATGTCTTCACCTGGGCACTCTAGAAAGCAGCATACTCTATGATTTTTTTCATAGCAATTTGGTAGTCCTTAGAATAGCAGTTGGACAGTGCAAACATATACATGCATGAGATAAAATTTAACAGAGAAAGCTGCACAAGAGTTTTTTATTCTTAGAAAATGTTTATTACTAGCATGATTTGGCTAAGAGGTGAAAGCAATTGTTGTCATAGTGGCAACTGTGTGGACAATGCTATCCAGTAAATGTCAAGGTTGGGAAGTAGACCATTACCATGATTCACAGTCTACACATGAATCTGATGCTGGTTGTAAATTAGTCATGACTTCTAAAAAATATCTCATTCCTTTTTCAATTAGAGCAAGTGCCAGTTCATATTCAAGTTTCCATCACCACTGTGTTAATTAGAACTTTCACAGAATTTTGAGAGATTAAAAGTCAGAACTACAAAGATAAAACAGTGGACAGAAAGATGAAATATAGATGGATAGATAGATGAAATAGAGAATATAAGATGGATGGAGAAATGGATGCTCCATTCTTTGACGTTTTCATCATAAGCCAATACCTTCTGCATATTTGCTTCCCAATTTGACAGAGCACACCCAGAGAATCTGGAGTGACAGAGCAGTGATCAGCTGCAAAGTTTGCCCTGTAATTTGACCTTTCTTATTTTCTCAGAACACAACATTGCTTTCCACTGCACTATGCTACCATTTGCAGCAGGACTTGTCAACCTTGACTTATCATCCAGCTTACTCTGTCCATTAGCACTTCATATAATTATACTCATAAATGTCCCTATAAATATACTAGTCAATGGCAATACATCACTAACCATATTTTCATTTGTAGGTCTTAGGATTTGGGAAGAGCAATGAAAAAATTGCATTGAGGTTTTAAAATAGAATTGGGATAAGTGAGTTTGAGGGGTGGATGTCAATAAATTGAGAAAAAGCACATACTGCAGAAGTCTACCAATATGGCAAATTTTGTGACAGAATAGAAAAGGAAAAACTAAGATATTCATTTCATAAAACAATTTTTTCGACAGCATAAGGGAATTTTTAAAAAATATTACCCAACAAACTGCTTTGTAACTGTCTTTAATATATGGTAATTTAGATTTGGCACTTTCATTAAAAAGTATGTGTTCAATTGTAGGTTTGAACCAAAAAAAGTCCAATGAAAACTGACCTATGAAATCCGTTAGCGTGAACCTACGGTATTTTCCCAACAAGATCATCATTAGCGGCTATAGTATAAATCTCTGCACCTTAGATGTTTCATCATATAGCTGGTAGAAAACTATAACAATAGGTAGATGTCTGAATACATCAAATACTTTTAAGGCTTCTGAAATTGGAAAAAAACATTTTGACAACATGTATGTTGTGTAAAGGTATTCAACGTTCTGTCTATTATTTGCTATTGTTGCAGAATTTTATGAGCTTCCTCTTAAAAAAGATGCCATTCACAATGTTCATGTAGCAAGGAAGACACACGTGGCAGTAGGGAGAGGACTTTGTAGTAGAGGAACGTGCCATAGGTTCCGTGACCAATTTCTCCGACTCAATTTTTCGATGCAAATTCTGTTAGATGGGTTCAAAATAAGAAAATTTAGCGAGGGCACCCCTCTCAAAAGTTCGGGCTAACTCCACCAGCGGCCATTTTCCAAAATGGCCGCCAAAATTCAAAATTTGCCATAATTCCACTTCTATTTGGCCTAGAGATTCAAATTTTGGGTCAAAATATAGGTTTTAAGGGTCAAGAAACCCAATAAACATATTCCTAAAGGTGTCTGCCCAACCTTAGTGGTCATTATCCAATATGGCAGCCAAAATGGCTGACGAAAATGGAAAACTCACAATTCCTGTATCATGAGTTCAAAATATGGAGTTGGACCTTCATACAATATGTTTACATACCTCAGAGAAGTCAAATGTTGTGATTAATGATTTGTGTATTCAACCCTATGGTGCCATATCCAATATGGCCACCAAAATGGCCATTCAAAATGCCCTAAATTTCACTTTTATCACAACGAAGCCAATATTTGGTCTTTTATTTGGGGAAAACATCAATATATGTACTTTAATTGTCCAAAACAACTGACTAATAACAATTCATAAGATTTACACTCAAAAATGTTCTAATAATCCAATATGGCTGCCAAAATGGCTGCTCCAATTACTAAAAATATCACAATTTTACATAAATTGTTGGTCTACATTGGTAATCTCGGCATTAATATAAATTTTTTAATTGCCAAAGAGTTCTGTTATCAGTATTTGACAAATGAACACACAACCCTATGGTTAGAAATCCAATAAGGCTGCCAAAAGGCCTCCCAGTAGGTTCAAATGTGAATTTTTATCATTATTATCATGTTTATTTGTGGTAATGTGGGACTTTCTATGAATTTCATTTAAATTATCAATATACAGATTATTGGCACTTAATTGATTGGCAAAATTTAAGACTTCTGCCATAGTTAAATGCAACTGGACAGTCCATTTGCAATAAAAATTACTTTTTTAATTGCAATTAAAAGGGTCATTTCATCAGTTGAATAACACCTACCTTTGCCACCTTTGCATGTAGTCTCACAATGCATCCCTGAAGCACTGCTGATCAGATACTGACCTCTGATCCATCTGTCAGGTAGTATAGTCTGCCTGTACTTAACATCGGCTGTATTATAGTCTTTTTAAGAATTTGTTGTATTTTTGGTCTATGGGTGCTAGGCCATGGAGTGTCTTGTAGGAAAAGTTTACTGCAAAACTATTACGGAGTAATACTAATTTCACTCACGGGGAATTGGAGAATGTAATATCAACCTTACTGCAAATCCTATTTTAATTATTGCTGCTAATGGCCAATTTGAAGTGAAATTCTTATTAGCAAGTTGCCCTAAAAATTGGAATATTTAGCTAAATGTACTACTGACTCTGGTACTGTCAAAGATTGGCAACATAGTAGTTTCAAACACACTCCTACCTGAATATTTTAATGGCAAATTAAATCAAAATATTAATATATTAAGGCAAATACAAAAGTTCAAATTATGGAAAAAAAATCTCCTTCATCTACAATCTTGTACACTGAGAGAAAAATCTGTAATTTATCAAAATATATATAAATTCTCAGGCTTGACTTCAGGCTACTCGGAGCCTGTTAGTGTAAAAGCATTGTAAAACAGGAAAATAAAACAGGACATTAGGACATTGTTGACCAGAACAGATTCTTTTGAGGACTCTTCAGCTATGGTCATATATCTGAAACATAATAGCCACCTTAGGGTGTCCCAAAAAATTTTTCATGTAAAATAGTATATGTTTGCCAACTACACAAGAACCAAGTAAGGTACAGATATGAAATTGGTACCACAGTGTGCAGAATAATTTATACGTCTTTGTATCAACTATCCATGCGTTTGGGTGGACTGAACTGATAATTTGTGAGCTTTTAGCAAAAATAGCCATTTTCGCATGAAAATTCAATGTTAAACCCCCATCTATCTTTGGGGCTCTTGAGCAACATCTAAAACACCTTCAAATGAGCTGAAATTTTACATGGGAGTCAGAGAGGGGCTATAGAACACATTTAGAGGTTAGCCCCAGTGAATTTCAGACTTTCTCATTTTTTGGGACACCCTAAGCCACCTGGTATATTATAAGCAACCACTATCCTTGCAGTCACTGTGTGTGTTTGTGTTTTACGCCTCTGCAGCACCTTATTGGGCTATAGCGATCCTTGCGGTCACTGAGTACAGGATGGTTGTAATTTCTGTAACTAATCCCCAGTCTCCCAGTCAGCAAGCCCTTCCAGAAATTTAGACTTAAATTTTAAAATAACTGAGTTTTCTCCCATGAAATTCCCTGACAACCTGCACATATGTTTAAGTCTCATAAGATGTTGCAACACACATGCAACCATCCTCTACTGACAACATATTACATGCATCTTTTACAAGGATATAATTGGCTACTTAAATATATTATCCATTGGCTGTAGCTACAGCAAAGCCAACAACCTATACCATTTCCAATAACGACAAGCTACAGTCTCTTATACAATCAGGTTTCAGATGTAACCATTGCTGAATGGTGATTGAAAGAATCATGTTAACAATATCCTAAAATGTTTCCTGTTTTACAATGATTTACAAACAGCTATTATTAACTGGGAGCCAAATCAGAGAATTTGAATTTGATGTTAATTTCAACTGTTTTGTCTCTCCAATTGGCAAAGCAGTCACATGTCCAGAAAAGTCATCTTCCTCCCAAACTTGACAGAATTAGACCTTCAGGAATCTCTTCATTCTTTGTTGGTTTACGTGGAAGACATATTCAGTTCTCATCATGCAGTAAGGTTGATATTACATTCTCAAATTCCCTATGAGTGATATTACTGTTACTTAATAGTTTTACAGTGACTTTTACAACAAGACACTTCATAACCGAGCACTCAAGGACCAAAAATACAACAAATTGTTATAAATACAATAATACAGCCTATGTTAAGTACAGGCAGACTACTACCTGACAGATGACACAGAGGTCAGTAGCTGATCAGCCGTGCTTCAGGGATGCATTTTGAGACCGCAAAGGTAGATGTTATTCAACCGATGACATGAGCCTTTGAATTGCTATTAAAAAAAAGTAATCTTTATTGCAAATGGGCAGTCCAATTGCATTTAACAATGACAGAAGCTTTAAATTTTGCCAATCAATTAAGTGCATACAATCTGTATATTAACAATTTAAATGGAATTCATAGACAATTTCACATTGATATTTAGTAAACATGACAATAATAAATTGTGATAAAAATTTACATTTGAACCTTCTTGGGAGGCCTTTTGGCAGCATTATTGGATCTCTAACCATAGGGTAGTGTGTTCATTTGTCAAATACTGATAACAGAACTCTTTGGCAATTAAAAAGATTTATATTAATGCCAAGATTACCGATGTAGACCAATTAATTATGTAAAATTTTGATATATTTTTAGTAATTTGGGCAGCCATTTCGGCAGTCATATTGGATTATTAGAACAGATTTGAGTGTAAATCTTATGAATTGTTATTAGTCAGTTGCTTTGGACAATTAAAGTACATATATTGATTTTTCCCCAAATAAAAGACCAAATTGTGGCTTCATTGTGATAAAAGTGAGATTTAGGGCATTTTGAATGGTAATTTTGGTGGCCATATTGGATATGGAACCATAGGGGTTGAATACACAAATCATTAATCACAACATTTGACTTCTCTGAGGTATGTAAACATATTGTATGAAGGTCCAACTCCATATTTTGAGTTTATGATACAGGAATTGTGAGTTACTCATTTTCGTCAGCCATTTTGGCTGCCATATTGGATTATTACCACTAAGGTTGGGCAGACACCTTTAGGAATATGTTTATTGGGTTTCTTGACCCTTAAAACCTATATTTTGACCCAAAATTTGAATCTCTAGGCCAAATAGAAGTGGAATTATGGCAAATTTTGAATTTTGGTGGCCATTTTGGAAAATGGCCGCTGGTGGAGTTAGCCCGAACTTTTGAGAGGGGTACCCTCGCTAAATTTTCTTATTTTGAACCCATCTAACAGAATTTGCATCGAAAAATTGAGTCGGAGAAATTGGTCACGGAACCTATGGCACGTTCCTCTACTATTGTGAATGGGAGAAAGGAGACATGTGACAAAATCAGACGGGATGGACTGCCAAACTGTTTTAGCCCAGAAGGATTTGTGCACTTCTTGTAACACGGTTACATGCTATTGTTATCATGATGTGGGCCTATACACACACAGCAGCACCTTATTTGTCATACGCACTTCCAAGTAGTTTACTAGAAGAGGCGCAACATACACTCCTGTTAATGTTATAGTCCTCTGAAGTCTAGTCATTCCGTCGACCAACACATGCGGGAGAATGTTTGGAAGGTGTGGCCTTTTTATTGGGACTAACTTAATTTGAAGCAAATTGCAGAACTAACATATCCGCATTGTAAACATTTTTTTTCAAGTGAAACCTAATTTCATTCCATTCCAAGTAAATTAAATCTGAAATTGGAACAAGCTGGTAGAATTGACCAATTTTAAATTTCCAATACTTGCACCTCATTTGACAGACATGCATTTAAGGAGGTTTAACTGTCAAATTGCAGATTTAGTATTGTGAGAAATCATCTGTCTGAATCCACACTTGATTGGAACTAATATATCCACTTGATAAAATTGATTTTGTCCTTTTTTAGCCTGAGCTCTATCATTCATCAACTATTAAGCATCTCTGCACCTGACTTGTGTTTAAATTGGAAGAAACTATAAGAATAGAAAAAAAAAACCTATTCACACGCAATTAATGCATCTTCAAAACAAAGCACAACCAATGTGTGCATTCAGCAGACATTTGAAGGAATACATATTATGGTCTTCCAGACTCTTCATGTTTACAGAGATGCTATTTACCATAAATGTATTAGGTAAAGGATGAGCAATATTTACCCGTATTTCTATTTTTTTGCTCCCCCTCCGGTGCGCCTCTGCCATTTACCTGTCTTTATCAATAGACAAGAAAAACATACGACAAAAAGGGAGAGACAGGCTGCCATATTATGGCCTGGTGCAAATTTTTGCGTATTTTAGGCGAAGCCAGCATTGTATCAGCTATAAAACCATAGAAAATTAGTGTGTCGCATCTTTTATCACTTTGTTATGCAGAAAACTATTGTTTTAACAAACTTTTCAAATTTCAGGACAATCGGAACATTGGTTCCAGATATCTGATGTCTTGAACGTCCAGAAAATGGCCATTTTTGGGCGTTTTTGCGTGACGTGCATATTTTGAGCAATGTTTAACCCCTCATAAGGAAAGTAATGTGAACGATTTTGTCAATGGAAAGTATGCTTAACTGTGGCCACGGGAGTTCTGGTTCTGTGACTATCAATTTCAATTTGATACTCTGTGTATTTGTCAAATAGTGTCAACGGGACTCCAAAGTGGCCAATGAAGCCAAAAATTGAAATTTTAGCATTTCTGTGCAACAACGCTGTGTAACTGTTGTTTCTTGGTATTCCGTGTAGTATGAGCCCTCCTAGCTTAGGTTGAGGACCCCTCTACTGCACAGTATACCTAATTTCCCTGAATAGATGTCATAGCTGCTTCCTTACTTCATCTTTTCTTGTCTTGTAAAAGTTGTCCCGACCCTAACACTAAGTTTGATGCTGCACACAGTCACACACAGGAAGGCTACACACACCTTTTTAGTACAACATTTTTCCTCTTCAGTGACTCTATTGCTTAGCACAAAAATGGATGCTCCTGCCTTTTTGGATTTTCAGCTAATGTTGAAAACTGTTGCTTGTCCCAACCCTAACACCTCTGTCCCGACCCTAACACCTTCTGTTTTTCACCTCTGTGTGACCTGTAACTTTCTAGCTTTCAACCAATTATTATTTTTACTGCTTGTTATTCATGAGGGGCTATGAGAAACTCCTTGAGTCCTCTGCGGAATTTGAGATGGCTTAAAGAGCCAAAAGGACTATAAAAATTCTGTGGACCTGCAGCAGAGGGGTAAAAAAAGAGTAACATTAATATATTTTAAAATTATAAAATAACATTCTCTAAGGAATGAAGAAGCTATCAAAAGTTTAAAATCAACTAAGGAACAATATGTTAGCCTATCAAGGTGACTTAAATGTGCCACTGGTCATTGGCTGCCGGGTGAATCGTCTCTTGTAGCTTAATGTAGTACCAGTTCACTGGATTTAGCTTGTCTTTAGACTGTGAAAAGTGAATTTACTAAAAATCTTTTTCAACTCACCTGAATTCCGCACAAAAATATGATACGTTATAAATTAAGATTATGATATATCTGTGGGCATAACGTTCACATGTCCCAACACTAACACCACAATAAGAATTCGGTAAGATGAAAATCTGTTAGTGAATCTGGCCCTGTTGGGACACTGTCAATGGAACTAATCTTATACAACCAAGATTGATTCAATGATTTGAGGTTCTGCTAACATCATGATGATAACGTACATAATATAAGTAGATACATTGTCCAGTGAAACTATAGCGCATGTAGTAAAAGAGAAAAGTATTGAATATCATATGCCACGGTCAAGTGGTCTCCAGTGCTAAACACCGAGAACCACTGAGATCACAGAGCTCTAATATAATTAAACACAAAAAAATGGCTACTCAGGTCTGTAGAAATAACTGTATCTTAGTACCATCAACCATGAGTTAGAACAACTGGTGAGGTGTAACAGCTTCCTACACATCCATCATGTTCAGCTTCAGGTGCAGTGTCAGGAATCTACCTATTGACATAATGGAGGGGAAAAGGGCAGGACAAACTACTCTAATACTTTCATTTGAACATTTTCTCTTATTTTGTTGTACATCTCCAGACTCCAGAGGTAATGTTGCATGCAAATGGACACCTTGCAAAACGACATTCTGTTTTTGAGTGAAACACCAATCTACGTGTATAGGTACTTTCATAGAAAGATAGAGGACAGCTCTCTTTATTGTCACCATACTTTCAACCAACACCCCCTTTGATGATTCCAGTGGCACCTGCATTATTTGACCCCCTGTTTTAAGACCGACTTATCTTATGTGACCAGTACTGACCATCCTTCCTCCTACACAAAGTAGTATTTTTAGTGCCATTTTTCACCCGCGAGAGACTGCTTCATGACTGCAGAAGGAGCGGTCTTATAACACAGGGACCGCTCTAGATCCTTTATAATATTTTATACTGTGTATACTAATAATATTATTACATATGAAATAACAAGCTGTTCAACTACATGTTTTTTGGTAGAGTTCCATCAGGTGTCCCGACCCTAACTCCTGAAACTGAAGTTTCAGTACCATTTCAGCATGTAGTATCTTCAAGAATAATGGCTGTATCTATCAGAAATTTGAACTGTAAACCAAGCTCTGTATGAAGAGCAATATATGACCATCTTTATCAGTTTAGAAATGTGTAGATCTTTATTTAGAAAATGTTTAATTCTATCTTGTTTTAAAACTGGACAAATCTTTGTGAAAAATGGCAGTCTTGAAAATTTGGAACAATTTAGACAGTTCTGTGTCTCACCAAAATATGTATGTGTGTCATGCATGGCCCAACAGAATCATAAATTGATTAGATATGACTTATAAAATGCTCATGACACAACTTATTCATACCAGATTTTAATGTGAAGTTATTGCTTCTTTCACTGAAAAAAATCACAATATCTTTGTTGAAAATGGTTACTTAACCCTGATTTTTTGTTTACTTATTGCCACAAAGATATGCTTTAAATTGCACCAAGATTCCATGTAAGATGAACACCTTTATTTTTCACTCTCTTGTCACGCTCTTATTTGCACCAGGCCTTATATAAGACCGGGATTCCCTTATGTATAGCAGTCTTGCCTCTTATGATCAAGCTAATGTGTTTACCGAACAACGACAAAAAAAAGCTTCCACATGAGTAACAAGCCAAAGGAATGTAACCATTATTCTGGCAAATGCCTGATATGATAGGATGATAGAATAACTATTTACAATATCAAAATTGTACCACAATGCAAAACGCCATTTTTCTGCGTGTCAATAGCATCACTAGACATCATCAATGGTTTGTAGATCTTATTATCGTTTTCATAGCTATGTGTTTTTTTGAAAACTTCGTTTTGCAGTTAAACCGTGACATCATTGGGTATCTGTCATTGTGATTGGTCTAATCTTCAATCTGTGACATATCAGTTCAGAGTTTGACATCACAGTTAATGACAAAGCAATTTAAAACTGCCAGGCAATATTACTATATGTGTACAACCACAACAAACAACCCATGTCTAAGCTGAGTGTTGCACCTCACCAAAAGAGTTTCATAGTTTTCCAAACAAAATGTGTTGCTGTTTTTCACAATACACCAGTCATCACAATTTCAAACAACTTTTGTTGTCATTAATTGCAACTCTCCTTTGAGGCTAAGTAGTCTGTTTGGTTCAGTTACAGTTCATTGAAGCATCATTTAGCCAGGGCAAGCTGAACAAGTTAAACATACATCATACATGTGTCAATGCACTTCGTCAGCTTCCTGAAATCTGTGCTTGTAATAAACAAAATTATTCAACTTAATCCCTGACATCACAGTTTTAGAATGAAGCAAATTCCAAACTTGAAAAACACGTAGCTATGAAAACGATAATAAAGAATTAAGCAGTTTTGTGCAGAAGTCAAGGAAAATGCCATTGTCCTATTCTCGCTTTTATAAAAAAAAACGTTGTTATCTATAGAAGTAAAATCTAGCAGAAGATCAATAGGTCTCAAGAGCAGAAAATGTCTTCCCTCTGATACTTGTAGACTGTTATTTGATGTAAATTTGTGGGGAATGACATTAACAATCTGTTTTATCCGAAAGACTGTTCAAAAGGACTGAAATTCATTGGGGAGTCTTTCACAATGTGGTTTACAAAAGTGATGAGAAGTGTAGTACCAAGGGAATTTTGTCATTATGCCATGCACAAAGAAAATACTGTTAACTGATGGCAAATGGTACTTTCTTGAAAAAAAATAAACATTCACAATATAGTGTGCAATGTTTAAAGTAGGTCAATAAATATACTTTTTAAAAAATGTCCTATTGATTAGATTTTGAGAATGCAGTGAGTAAAATGGTAAAACTAAAAATGACAGATAACGTATAAGACCTTATGAGAAATTAGATATTAGAACCTGCACATGATTGGCGCTACTATTAATATAACTTGAAATCTCATCAAACCTAAAGGTGTCAGACTTTGAAACGCCTGACGTATGCTTGATGCTGTGCTAAAAAGGTTGAAAAAATTGAACAGGGCAGTCATTTGGAATAGTATGTCTGCTCCATTCAATGAAGTTTTGCAGCTACACGAGGAAGCAAAGATTGTAGCATGAATCTTTGAGAAAGTCTTTCAGATGTGATAAGTCAGACCTTCACTATCTAATTCTTCTGACATCAAAGCTTTGTCTGACTTTCATGCATCACTCAGGTGTATGATGAAAAGATTTCAAGAATGCATATTTCACAAGAGGATTAAGAGAGCTTTGCGCAATGTACAAATGTATATAAGTCCAACCACCAACCACCGGACATGACTTGTGTGTTTGTACTTTTCTAGCAGTCTGTCAGGCTGTCAACAAGCTAGGACAAAAACTGATTAGATTTTGGTTAAGATCCATAGAGTGAATACAGTATGATGACAAGATATCGTTTTCAATATACGTAGATACCGTATGCTTCATTCGCAAAGAATGAAGTCAGATGGTTTCACCTGTTAGTCAATATCATATTGTAAAATTTCCTGGAAAAGATTATTAGGAAGAGAGAACACTTTAATAGCTTGATTTAAGTTGGTGCTCACACAGAATTACATGTCCATGTCAATATGCATAATTTCGCACTTGCCACAGAATATTAGGTGCTTAATGAAGCAATTATAGTGACAAGTTGAGCAATACACTTGCTCATTTCTACTAATTATGTCAGTCAAGGATGCGAATGTATAACATTTAATTATGGCTGTGTGAGGTCATCGTCTAACAGTGGTAGAAGACTGAGCATTGCTTATAACACCTGAGAAGGGATTATGTCGACTTTTGATACTTTTGATGACTAAGGGCAGACTTATTGTCATTCAAAACCTCGGTATTATCATCACTATGGTAGTGACCTATAAACTTTTAAGACAAGTGAGGAACTATTTCAGGCTCATAATAGCCTGATCAACTATGTTTAGGCTGCTGAGGAAGGAATGAAAATGAAGTACTTCTTTAAGCCCAGATTTCATGACCTACTCTAATAGGAAAATGCTGTTGCTTTAATGTGACAATCAAGATGATTACTCAAGCTGATTGCAGGGGAGAGATGCAGATTGAGACTTAAAGTAACCTGCAAGCAACTGATCCAAAATACTATTTTGTCATTACTGGCTGATGTTGACCTAATGAATTTATTCTGATTCTCATTCTTGTTCCCATTCTGGTGTCGGCAAAAAAAATTGATTTCACTAACAGTACAAACAAAATGTATCTATATAGTATTTGCACTTTCAAAAATACCCAAATGTACTGCAAGAAAAACAATTATGACTTAAAGCAGTCTTTATATCCATTGTATAAGGACAATGAGTTCACATCAGTGCACTGTATACCCAGATACGCAGAACGCTCTCCATTACGAGTAAAAGAAAGCCATATGATTCCGAAGCCAACAGCTTTCACTCAGTATCTAGATCATTCATTCTATCATTAAGGCTATATGGCAAGGATGACGAACAGGCAGCAATAATCAGTCTGCAGATCAGCCAGGGAGCCCCTGCGGTAATGTGTGATGAAAAAGGCAGATGATAAATTCCTTAACAGTCTGTAAAGAGCTATTAATAGTGTGACTCTGTACATTTGAGGCTGTCAAGAGAACTTTCGATTAAGATAGCAAGGGGCTCAACCAAAATTGTATTGCCAAAGTTGTTTAACGACAACAAAGGTGATTGGTCAGTAAACTTAGAATTTCGAATTACATGAATGACGGTATTGAGTCAAAGCATGATATATTATCTCTTGAGAATAAGCTTTTCTCTCTCAGAAAAATTCATATTCAAATTAATACGTCATATAGAATCTCATATTTCATTCTTTGTGGACTAATATAGTGAAATTATAAAATTCATATATTCTATATAATACGGAGTACAATACCAGACAATTAATCATATTCGTTTCTTATTCTTTTCCCTTTTTTTTTCAATTTCACATGTCATCAGAAACAGAGGCTTGGAAATAAACACAGCGACATTTGGCATTCTGCTTGGAATTATCAGCCTACACTGAAGTTGTTTCTAATAAAAGGAACAAGATGCCATTTACACGTCCAGTCAGGACTAATTTGTAACAAGCATCAGAGACGTGTGTGGACTGTGAATGGTCACTTCCCCAACCTTGACCTTTGCAATAATGCCTTTCCCACATTGAGTACATTATGAGTCAGAGATGTCGAACTTTCATGGTTTAAATCCTACTTGGATGCACGTACGCAAATATGTACGGTCTTTAACAATTTGTCAGATCCAGAAATTGTAAAATGTGGTGTTCCACAAGGGTCCATTATCGGACCCTTGCTATTCATTCTCTACGTGAACGACATGCCACAGTGTTTCACAAAATGTCATGTCAATATTTATGCCGATGATACGGCCTTTTATTATGCAGACACTGATGTACAAAGTGTAAATTCTGTTTTGCAATCTGAACTTGAGGATGTGTTCAAATGGTTATGTGCTAACAAATTGAGCCTCCATGTAGGCAAAACAAATTGTATGTTGATATGTAGCAAACAAAAGCGAGCCCATTTGTCAGAAAATCTAGATTTATATCTTGACCGAAATGAAATTGTACAAGTTGATGGTGTAAAATACCTTGGTTTAACAATTGATTGTAACCTCCGATATGATTGTTACATGAGCGAACTAATTGGTAAACTTAACAAAGCAATTGGTGTGTTACGTCGGGCTAGTAAATTTATTAATCAAACCACGCGAGTTACATTGTATAATACCCTTGTCCTGCCTCACATTGATTATTGTAGTACAGTTTGGGGAGGCAGCCTTACTAAAGGTGACTTAAAAAAGCTACAGCGACTACAAAATTGTGCAATGAGGGTCATCCTAGAATGTCACCATAGAACTCATATTATAGATATGTTGAAATGTTTAAAATGGTTAAATATTGAGCAGCGCTTACATTTTAACTTAGCCTGTCTTATGTGGAAAGTAAAAAACAAAATGTTACCAGATTATATGAACTTTTTCAATGATTGTGATTCCATACATAACTACAACACCAGAAGTGCTACGCATGGAAATATACATAGAATTAACTGCCATAAGAACTCTCTTAAAAGTACTGGTGCTATTGTATGGAATGATTTGCCACAAGATGTGAAAAACCATACAAACTTTTATACATTTAAAAAGACACTGATTTCACACTTGAGGTTTTAATATTGCATGACTTTCGTTTTTAAGGTAGAATCGTATACCTGCTGCTTTTATATCATGATTTTAAATACTCTTAAATGTTTTTATAATTGTATACCTATTTATATTTATACTGTACCATTATTTATTTGTTACCATGTATTCATTGTTAGTGTGGCTCCAAGCCTAAACAGCTCATGCTGAATTTGGATTCCGAAATAAACTTGTAAACTTGTAAACTTGAGTCCAACCACCAACCACTGGACATGACGTGTGTGTGTGTATTTGTCTTGAAGTCTGTCAGGCTGTCAACAAGCTAGGACAATAACTTACTGGTAGGATTTTGGTGAAGATCCTTATAGTGAATACAGCATGATGACAAGACATCTTTTAAAATATACGTAGATACCGTGCGCTTCATTCGCCAAGAATGAAGTCAATGGATTCACCTATTGGTCAATACCTTACTGTAAAATTTCCTTGAAAAGATGATTAGGAAAAGAGTGCACTTTAATATTTCAATTTAAGTTGGTCTTCACACAGAATTACATGTCCTTATGAATATGCCTAATCTTACACTTGTCTCAGAAAATTAGGTGCTTGATGAAGCAATTATAGTGACAAGTCGAGCAATACACTGCAATTTATGTCAGTCTAGCATACGCAAGGACAATATTTAATTTTGGCTGTTTGAGGTAATCACTGGTTGGTGGTAGAGGAAAACACTGAAATTGATGGCAGAGTGCAATATGCTTCTATTGGTTGGTGAGTTCCTTATGGCCCTCATTATTATTATCATTGAAGTGTGGTAGTACACTATGAACAACCATGGAACCCATTTAAGCTCGTAGCTGCCCAGTCAACTAAGTTTAGGCTACTGCAGCAGGAATGAAAATTAAGCACTACTTTATGCTTGGATTTCATGACCTGCTCTAATAGGAAAATGCTGTAGCTTTAATGTGACAATCAAGAGGATTACTCAAGACGATTACAAGGAGAGATGCTGATTAAGACTTCTAGTAACCTGCAGGCAACTGGTCCAAAATGATATTTAGTCATTACAGACTGGTGTTGACCAAATAAATTTATTCTTATTCTGATGTCGCAAAACATCCATTTCACTGGCAGTACAAGCAAAACGTATCTATAAGTACTTTAAAAAATAGCCCAAATGTACTGCAAAAAAAAATTTATGACATAAAAGAGTCTTTATATCCATTTGATTTATGGCTTTGTACGAGGACAATGAGTTGACATCAGAGCACTGTACCCAGATATATCAGAATGCTCTACATCACGAGCAAAGGAAAGAAATATGATTCAAAAGCCAAGAGCTTTCACTCAGTATCTAGACTATTCATCCTTTCATAAAGGCAATGGCAGGGATAATGCACACACAGCAATAATCAGTCTGCAGATCAGACGGGGAGCCAGCCTCCGAGCCACTGCTGCAATGTGTGATGAAAAAGGCAGCCGATAAATGCGTTAACAGTCTGTAAAGAGCCATTAATAGTGTGACTCTGTATATTTGAGGCTGTCACGAGAACTTTCAATTATGATAGCAATGGGTTTGACCAGAATAGTATCTCCTAAGTTTTTGAATGACAACAAAGGTGGTAGGTTAGTAAACTTAATACTTTCAATTGTCTGAATGGCACTATTGAGTCAAAGCATAATATATATATGTCTTGAGAATAAGCTTTTCTCTCTCATAAAATTCATGTTCAAATCAATATGTCATATAGTATCTCAGATTTCATTCTTTGTGGACTAATATATATTGAAATTATAGAGTTCATATCTTCTATATGACATGGTGTACAATACCAGACAATAAATCACATTTGTTTCTTATTCTTTTCTCTTTTTTTCTATTTCACATATAATCAGAAGAAGAGTCTTGGAAATAAAAACTGCGAAGTAATCTGAGACTTTGAAATGGAATAATTTCATCCCAGGAAAATAAGCTGTGTGAGAAGTTGATGAAGAACTGTTCTTTTTTTTTCAAATTGCACACATTCCCTTCACTTCGTTCTGCTCAGAATTTTTAATGAAGACGTTTGCAGTAAGAACAAAGCAAAAATAGCATCATTATTCATTCTCTTTAGGAATCCATGACAGGTGAATATTGCCTGTGAGCAAAGCCTACACCTTCCCTGTGGTTACAAAAGTTTTAAAAAATTATGGTGGCGTAAATAATAAAAACTTTGCTTCAGAGCTCATTACAATTAATCCTATCTCCAGGAATGGTCTTAAAATACCTCCAATATAACTATGTATTATATGCAGGTGTGGTAACAGTGACAAATTATTTTATACATGTACAAGTTGAATTTAAAATAAAAATTTGTCAGACAATAGACGTGTTACTTCGTTTCATGTCACGCGAAATCAACAACAGTCTGGATTTCGTGACTTGCTATGTCTGTGGGAGAATGCTGCAGTTTTTTTGTTGTAAATTGCCATGACATTAAAAAGTGTGAATATCACAGAAACTTTATTCCTTAACTGCATATTTTAATTTTTTTTTTAAGTATGACCAGAAACTCACTGTATCATACTCTGAGGGGCTGCTTCAGAGTTGTCCAAAGGCAAGCATAAGTTTTATTAACTTTACTGGCCTTATTGAACATAAGTATGCCTGCCTGTCACCATGTCTGTTTGAAAACATACTTGAAGTAAGAGACTTGCATAAATAAGTTTGTTATGAGAATATATAAAAATTAAAAATTCCTTTTATTTTATGAATAGCACATTTTAGTTGGAAATGTCAGCTTCTATAGAGATATCTCTCATTTAAAAGGGACGAGATGCCATTTACATGTCCAGTAGGGTGTGTCAATTTTAATTTTTATGCTAATTCAAAAAGCACTAGTGCCTTTTGACTCCAAATCTGTTCTTGAAATGGCGATACGACAATTCTTACCTACTTCAATTTTGGTTCAAAGTCTCATTGTTTTTTTCGTTTTCGACAATTTTTGTCAATCTGCGGTTCTCTATAACTTTGGCAGTATTTGTCATACAGTATTTGTCATACAGCATTTTATTGCCCTTGCTGGAAAGCATTTTGCATACAACATCAATGGTCTAGGATGTTTTCTTGACTCTCATTGGCTCTTTGGCCTGCACTTTTTAGAAATGAAAATGTTCCAGACTGTCTAATCCTGTTAAAAAAGGTTTTTGAATTTTTTTCACTGACAATTGCAGTGATTCGTATTCTCCGACTTCTGGAAAGAGCAAATAAAATATTTCTTAAGTTTTTGGCCATTGCAAATCCTGCTTTATGAGCTTGGAAGTTTTAATGCTAAATTTTGTCAGAAGTATTGGAACAAATCAGGGAGGGGCTGTTGTATTTCGTATTTTAACTTTACAAGAATTATATATGGGCCAATATCTTTAACATCAAAACTTCATCACTCACAACCAGGCACTCCCACGGTAAAAATCAAAAAGGTTTTTATATTTGGTCATTCTTAGACTTAGAGAATGTGAATCACTGCAACTCATCAGTGAAAAAAATTCAAAAGCCTTTTTTCTACAGGATTAGACAGTCTGCAACATTTTCATTCTAAAAAGTGCATGCCGAAGAGCCAAGATTCAAGATACCGTCCTAGACCATTGATGTTGGTATGCAAAAGAAAGGTCTTTTGAGAGCTTTCCAACCATGTCGATTGGAATGCTGCATGACACATACTGACAAAGTTATAGAGAACCGCGAATTGGCGAAAATGATCGAAAACGAGAAAAACATTGAGACTTTGAACCAAAATTGAAGTAGGTATAAGAATTGTCGTATCACTATTTCGAGAACAGATTTGGATTCTCCAGATCAAAATGCATCATGTCATTGAGAGAATATGGACGGTTGGTCCCATGCATAAAATTGGTCAAAAATGTCACTGCAAGGAACCTTTTAACTTTCGTCTGACATTTCCATCTTGAAATTCAGAGGAGATGGATAGTTGGTGCTTTGCATAAAGCTGGTTTAGCATCAATTGAGATTCCGAAGCGTCACAACTCTCATTTCTGACACCATAGTTTTAAACAACTTATTTCTGGCATCTGGCATTCTATATCTCCTGTCTTCCCAATACGTAAGCCCCAGACAAAGATGTCAACTCAAAAAACAGAAATGGAATCAGAGACGTTGAAACATTGTAAACTGCAGAAATAAGAGGTTTGGGAAAAGGATAAAAAACAACACAGACATAAGGTGTTTTTGCCATGGATGACAGCGATAAATGCTGGGTAACCGTTTTCTTATACATTGCACACATATGTGCGGTTTTGTCCAGAATTTTTAATGAAGACATTTGCAAGGTTTGCAGAAAGAACAAGCCAGATGGGTCCATCATTCATTCTCTTTTGGAATCCATGATCCATGAGAACTAGACAAGTGATTAATATCAATGAGGGCAACAGAAAGTCTGAAATTATTCCTTTGGCAGTGTGGCTACGAAAGTGACACAGGATAAAAAATGATTTTAATAAAAACAACTTCGCTACTGAGCCACATTATTCCTATCTCCATGAATGCTCCTAAATGCCTTTCTAATCTATAATGTATAGCTGTGTATTACAATCAGGTGTGGCAACAACATTACTACCTGCAAGCCCAATTTTATTTGAACAGCTCACAGACACTAGACAAACCAGTAACTTAGTTTCTTGTCACATGTTATCAGCAACAATCTAAGCTGATACCATTACTTGCAGTGTTTGTGACGAGAAAGCTATAATTTTTCTTGTCGTGACATTTAAGCGTGTGAATGTCAAAGAAAATGTATTGGTGAAAGTATGACGGTGATATATTCAAAGGGGCCTCTTCAGAGGTATGAGCCTAACTATGATGCACACTGCACAGTAATTTTTGTGATAACTTGTGCTCAGGTGAATATAGTGCATATCAATGACAAGCAGAAATTCTATATCAAATCCAGGGAAGGACGCAGGGAGGGGGATGGGGGGGATACATCCCCCCACCAGACCAAAATTTATATATTTTTACATGTTAATCTTATCAACACGCAGCCTAGGGTGCATCAGCCGCCCCAACATTAACCGATCAAGCTGTACCTTGGTCCATAGTTGGGTTTTACCACACAAAATAAGATACTAACATTTCAGCTTGATCAATGGATATTTAGGGGTGCCTCCGAGAGCATATTTCTTGTGAATTTTTCAGGAAAAGTTACATTTCCGTAGAATCACGATTTGCGATAACTTGAGTAATATTAAAGATAGAAAAAAACTAATAACATATTTCTGCAGAAAATTCCCTTCAAAATGATTACCTGGAACCTATGTTTCCATCAACTTTATGGTGATCATGTACTGCAAGATATGCTTTTTCCTCAATTATTATGTACAACATCACTGATATACAAAAATTTTTGTTTCTATGACTGCATGGCGCTTAGTCTTTGCTCTTCTCTTCATACTAATTATGTTTCATGCATATCAGCAGTGATTTACTGAGTATTCCATTTTATCTCTCAAAGCTATTTCAGTTATTCATGATGGTCTCAATAAACGTTTTATGATTATGAAGAGAGAAAAAAACAAGCTTGCTATGCTATGTGTTGATAAAGTCCCAATTTATTTAACCTTATGAAAAACTAGCTGTATACTTATTGTGCATAAGGAGATGGGTCCATTTACAATGTACATTAAGGTTCATCACCTGTCCTATGAATAACAAAAAATAGAACCAGGAAGCTGCACCATGGCTTGAGTTTGTGTTATGGTAGTTAGAGTAACATAAGTACTACTTTTCTTTCTTTTTTTGCATTTGAAATTATAGTCGATTTCTTCATTATTAATTTACTACAATATCTTAAACTTGAAATGACCATTCTTAACACCTGCAGGATGGTTGGTTTTAAACTGATTTAATTTATATTTATGAAAATATCCTTTTAAAAGGCCTATCCACCTTTGCCTCAAAGACTTTTCTTGAAGGTCACACCTTATACCATCTGAAGCATTTATCATTTAGCAGATATCACACATTCCTAATATAATAGAATTTAAGTAGACTAATGTGTAAGGTTTGTACCCTTCTGCATGAGACCGCAAGTAATCAATACCTTTTTTTAAACGCCATGTAAGTTTGAGTGAAAATGTTAAATAAATATTACATTTATTCAATTGCTTCTATTCTTGTCATGGAATTGTGACTATAGATTAAATATATGAAATAAATCCTCCTTGGACCTTGCCATCCATTTAATGCAGGATGTATACACAGACTATGGATACTGACAGTCTCATTTAAAATAGTACCTGATACAGGCCTACTCAATAAATTTTGGTTTGAAACTTAATGTGGCCTCAGAAAAGTACTTCAAGAAAATATACAATGTGCAGACAATATTTGTATTTCATTAATTTGCAGAATATGAATGGTTGATTACCATAGAGGTATATATTTTTCACTATTTGACATGTACACGAATTAGTAAACCTGCAAAAACGAACAGTAGTAAGTGGTCAGCGGTGCTGTCACTTTTGCCGGTTTTAGGGTATTGGGTTGCCGGTTTAGGGTTTCAGGGTTTCGGGTTGGCATTGTAGGTTTTAGGGTTGCCGGTTGAGGGTTTAGGGTTCAAGGCTCAGGTTAGAGTTCAGGGTGCTGTCACTTTTGCCGGTTTTAGGGTATTTGGTTGCCGGTTTAGGGTTTCAGGGTTTCGGGTTGGCATTGTAGGTTTTAGGGTTGCCGGTTGAGGGGTTGCCGGTTGAGGGTTTAGGGTTCAAGGTTCAGGTTAGAGTTCAGGGTTTGGGTTGTTGGGTTTTTGGCAGCCTCAGGTGCCAGTTGTCAAATGAGAGTCATTGTGCACCAAACGAGGGTGCTCTTAGGTTACTTGTTTTATTCAAGTTTTCGTGTTTTTGGATTTTCTGTTCAGTGGTTCATGTGTCCAGAGATTTGGTTTTTCTTACTGCTGATCTTAACAAACAGAAAACTAAGAGCAAATATACTCACATAGTTTTATTTCATATCAATGCAGCAAATGTATACATTCACATTTAGCTAAATAATGAAATTAAACATATATGTAGTTACAATGTTTATAGTTACATTTAAATATATTTTATCTACAATTCATATATGTTTAAACAAAATTTAAATACATACAGTTACATCTTAAATACATCAATGCATTGTGAATATCATTCAAATCTATATCCAAAAGGAACAGTATCATAATTTTCAATTATTATCCGTTTATCATATGTGCATGCAATTGTCTTGGTTAGTTCAACATTGAAAATCATTCCATCCTGTTTCACCCTTTTGAATTGAGTTTCAGGGGCCAGTGTTACCTTGTCAACAGAGCCTGTGACCAGCTCTTTTATTGAATCAAAATTGATCCTATTACTGTTCAGAAAATTAAGTGTTACCCCTTTGAATTTCACTACTTCTTTTTTGTCAGATGTTTGATAAGAATAAGATTTTGGGGCTACACAAATGAAGTCTGTGATGTATGTATTAGGTGGTAATTCACTGACTAAATCACCCAGACAATTCCCAAGTGGTGGGTAATTTGAATATTTTGTAGAATTGCCATCATCATTAGTTCTGTAAGTAGAAAATATCAAACTATCTGTGTCGCAATATAGCATTTGATTACCAACAATCTCCATATGTTTGTACAATTCAAGACGAGCAAAGCATGTTGTCAGAGAAGCTATAATTTCATTGGTTGTATTGCTGTCTTCTTCAAATGTCAGCTTTTGTTCATATTCTAGGATGAGAATATCTTCATTTACAATGTGGAAATTCAAAATTTCATTTGTTGAATTGTACACATATTTGTATAATTCTGCAGTGTTAGAGAGAAAAACAGTTTTGACTTTGTTATTTTTCTCTCCTAATTTCCCCCAGAAAGAATTCAGAAAAATTTTGGCTATGCTCCGCAATGCAGGGTTAGGTTCGATAGCTTCTTTTTGTAACTTCACACCAACTCTGTTATGAAAATCATCAATATATCTAGTTTTATCATCATCTGTATGTACCCATTCTGGATAACCACTTGCTTCAGCCTTTAGCTTTATAAACATATTTACCTGTTCAGTAAAAAGACCTCCTTTCTTTGTATTGTAATCATATTTTGTTGTGCTTGGATAATGATACACCTCATATATCTTTAAAATTTTATACCCCATGTCTAATGCCTTCACTATTTCAGGTGTACAGTAAACTCCAACAAGAGCTCTTTCAGTTTCATCATGATTGCAGTCACTGTGCCTTTCTGTCTCCACACATGATTTACATAATGGGAAAGTCAATTTCCCATTACAACGATAAGGCAAAACAGGAATATAAAGCTGGGTTGGGGGCAAAATTTTTACATGAGCAATTCCGAAATACGACTTCATAGTGTTGTCAAAGTTTCGGGTAATGATTTCGGGATGTTTCATCGGCATTTCTGCTGTTTTATTAACAAAAGGATAAAGTGACATGACATCAAGGTAATGGATTTCTTCTTCCATGCTTTCATCAGCAGTTGCCAAAAGCTTAAAACCTGAAACCCGACCTCCATAAAAACTGTCTCTTATAGACATACGCTCAGGTATGTCAAGTTTCTGAATGAAGTCTCTTAAAGGTTTACAGGTTTTTATTTGTTTATCAAAATGACATTCATAAATGTATTTGATTTTGTAATTTAGTTTTTCAATGTCATTTAGTCGTTTCAAAGTTAGCTTGTGTAATTCCGCCATAGTAAATTTTGTTCTACTGTCTTTGAGAATCCTATTTCCCATACAATGATGGCCATGATATCGGCAGCCAAGGAACTCATATACTTGTCTATTTTCCGGGTCAAATCCATCAACATGGTATCTATGTTTTCCACAAATGATTAATTGTTCGCCTTTATTTCGAGCATGTTGGATCTCCCTACCTAGGTTGTGTGATTCCCATTCAAGCCATTGGATAGATTTATGGGAATGGTTGCTACTTCTCACATAGCCCTGAGCAGGAATTTGTGTCAAGCTAGAATATTTGAATTCCCTCTGTAATATATCATCTTCACATATTACCATATCATCTGACCACCATTGACCCCCTTTATACATGACTACACCAGCTGTACCATCTGTAAACAAAGCATCATAAAATTCTTCAATGAAGTTGACCCTATATATCATCATGCATGTTGAAGCAATTGTTATCTGTGCAAAAGGATCAATTATTCCTACAACTTCATCATCGGTATTTTTTATTCTGGTGATATCCATAATCATTTGACGAAATTTGGTGCATGCTAAACGAAGTATTGTTACATCCATGGTACAGTATCTCAGCAACTCATACTGTAGATCAAATACTTTATCTCTTTGCTCACAATACCACAACAAAAATTGTTCTCTGTGTTCAACTGACATCCTGTCTGTGTCATAATATTCTTTTGCAGGCCAAGGTCCAGAGTAGAGTTGGTTTTCATGTGTATTAAATAAATGTGGGAAGTCTCCCTTTTGAATTTCAGAAAAATTTTCATTTGTTTCATTTTTCAAAGACAGGCCAAATGCTTTTGGTAGTTTTTTTAAGCTCATGCTCATGAAGTTCAGAGAATCAAGGAAACGTATATTTAGGTCATTTTTGATTTCCATTGTCATGATTTTTGATCCAGCAAATATGCACTGAGGTGTGATTCGTGCTTCAGTTACACAGTAGTTGAGAATAAAGCAAAAATCAAAACCCTTACCATTGTGTGCTATGACAGTGAAATCTTTGTGTAATGGAGATATAAGCCATTTGCAAAAGTTAAATACTGTATCTAAACCTCTGAATATGACTTGCCTCAGAGCACAATGACTGTCATTACATACGCCTCTTTTGTCTTTCAAGGTTATTTTACGACATATTTGACAAAGATCACCACAGTTGAAACATCTGGAATTTGAGTGTAGTTTCTCATCACAACAATCATCACAACTTGTTTGGCACACCACTAAGTTTGGTTGGTGATATGGTTTACCGCACATGGAAGAAATACAATTTATGCATTTCATACACTCTGAACACAGGCTTCCTGGTAGACAAATTTGGCAAATATCTTTCTTTTTGGCTTCATAACCAGATTCGCACTGAAAAATATCACTTTGCATGGATTCAAAATCAAAATATGCAAATTTACCTGAAGTGAGTTTAATTTTTTTTCTGCGCAGATAGCATAAGTGATCTTGGTCTACCAACTTGCTGCAAAAGCGACATTTATACTGTCCACAAATATGATCTTCAAAATTTTGTTCATTTAATTTCACTAGTTTGCCACAATCAGAACATACTTTTCGAGTTGAGCACAATGGAGGTTTAATTTTACCATTTTTGTGTCTTAGCTCTGTTTTGTGTGCAAAGTAGCAGTCTTGATTTCTGCATTCCATGTTACATTGAGAGCATACAATTGTCATTTCAGATTTGCATGTGTTTCTTTGACACACATTACAAAAAGTTACATCAACATCATCTACACATCTATGCTGTGCTCTATGATTGTACACTGTAAAACATTTCATACATATGCTTTTTCTAGGAAACATTGCATTTACATTTACAACAGAATGGTAATGATTGTCACTTAAATACAAGAACAAAATATCATTAGATGCGAAATCACTGCATTGTGAAATCACAGGATCAGGATTATTGTCAATAAAGTGGATCACACAAATTTTGAAGTTTGTAACTTTTTCAAATTCTTTCAACTGTTGTATAGTCAGAGGTATATCAGTTGGCAACCCAGTCTTTTGCTGCAAATGAAGTGCTTCATATCTCAAGGAGTTGCGACCATTGGTGCACTGTCTTGTTTTCCTGGTGAGGTTAATGAAAGATGTTCTCCTCATTTTATTATGTTTGGCAATACTTACAACAATACTTTTGGCAGCACAAAGATTCTCATTTTTCTCACAAATAATTTCAACTATAGCTTTCTTATTTACTATTGAACTATAGAATGTGTTATTAAGGTGGGGATAAAGGGAAAGGGCTTTACCACTTTTCTTGTTCTTGTTGTCTGATGTTGGTCCTCCTCCTTTGAATAGCCTCATTAAACCAATCGAAACTTGAAATGTGTCATCAGCAGATAGTTCTTGATGAGAGTTAAGAACTTTAGAGAACCGTCCCATGATTGCTGTACCATTTATATTCGAAAGATCCTGAAGATGGATAAACACTTCTTCTGGTAATTGTGCATGTCCGATCGTAACCCTTGCTTTGTCATTTGGAAGGTAGTCCTTTGCTGCTATTGCAATTACTTCATCAAACATTTGAACCAGTTCCTCCTGAATGGATAAGAGATTCTTATCTGGAATTTAATGAAACAATAGCAATTTAAATATGAATAAATCATGTATAAATTTACCAAGTTGTTAAATAATCACAATCATTACCTGCAAACTCAGGATTGAATTTTAAGACATAGTTTTTTTCTTCAACCCCTCTCTTCCAAATTTTGTTTGTTTTATGTTGACTGATGATGTACGGCCTTCCCTTTGCCTGAAAGAATTCCATAATTAATAGGATTGGTACTATTTTATACCTATAAGATATATTGTTAGTATTCATAAATTTAAAAAAACTTACATAGCCTTCATTTTGATGTTGTGATGTTGCATCTTCAGTCAATCGAGGATGCTTAGATATTGTCCCGCCTTCATTCTGGATAAATAATAGTGAACTTAGTTGCATTCTTACAATGTCAAATGTGTAGATAAAAAATATGTGAAAATGTGTATTTGAAAGTGACTCTGACATACCTTGTCTTGTCTCCGTTTTCTTGAATAAATGTGGGCTGTTGATGAACTGCCATCCATGTTTGCATTGTCTACACATACAAGCAGGATGACTACTTATATACCAATACCACTTGCAAAATATCTTCTTATGTCTCATCTAATCCTATTACTGAATTATGATAATTCAATGCATAAGAGGATTAGTAAAACACCATGGCATGTTAATACTTGGCCTTTAATGCCAATAACTTGACATTTCATGTTCATTCTGGAGTTGGACATGGACTGAAAGGATGGACAGGAGATTTGAAAAATATATTTCTTCTCTCTATTACAAAGCTGATTCACCAGCAAGTTATGCAAGCTTAGCCAAACTTTGGCAACATATCAGAAGCAGGCCTGACATCCCAAAAGGTTTGACATTTGAGAAGGTAAAACAATGGATGTCAAAAGAAGATACAGTTAGTGTGCACAGGCAGCCAAGACATAGATTTAAACGAGAGAAGATTATTGTTGGCTCAAAAAATGAGCAATTTTCAGCAGATTTGATGGATTTGTCTAACCTCAAGACATATAATGATAATATTGCATATATTTTGATTGTTGTGGATATATTCAGTAAATTTGCTTGGGCTCAACCTTTAAAGAACAAAACCGGAGTTTCTGTTAAAAGGGGATTTGAGGAACTTTTTAGCAGAGGCAACATACCAAATAGACTATGGGTAGATGCTGGAACTGACTTTAGCAATGCCACAGTGAAATCTTATATGAAAAAATGGGATGTGCATATGTTCATTGCTCGCTCAGAAAATAAGTCAGTATTTGCTGAGAGGTTTATAAAAACCCTGAAACAGAAGATATTCAGATATTTATATCATAGGCAGTCTTTTAGGTATATTGATGTCCTTCAAGATTTAGTACAGTCATACAATGATACCTATCACAGATCAATAAAAATGGCACCCTCAGAAGTCAACAAAGACAATGAGCTAGAGATCTATACAAAGAATTATATGCCTTATGTCAACAGCAATTCTAGAAGAAGCACTGGCACATTTAAATTGGGTGATATGGTGAGGGTGTCTTACGCAAAAGATAAATTCAGGCGGTCTTATAAGGAGCAGTTTTCTGAAGAATTGTTCATTGTAGACAAGATATTTGAATCAGCAACTCCTCGATATGGTTTGAGAGACACATTAGGAGAAAAAATAACCGGTTCATTTTACGAAAACGAACTAGTTCTTGTTCCAGATGCTGCTAAAAAACTGTACAAAATTGACAATGTTATGAAATACAGAGGATCCGGAAAAAATAAGGAAGCTTTGGTGAGTTGGTATGGTTATTCAGAAAAATTTAATAGTTGGATAAAGGCTTCAGAGGTAAAGAAATATTCAACTTAAGTTCCGATGGATTTTCTAACAGTTGCAATAACACATGAAGATTCCAAGCAGATTTGCCCACTTAATACACCTTCACAATTTACATACATTTTTTCCCAACCACTGATACTGGAATACAAGTGGCACATGACATTAAAAGAGATTGTAATCAAAACCAGTGGGAATTCCCTTCCAATGCAACCACTCATATTTGATGTGTACGTCAACCAAGGCATTGGATCAATTGTTGCAGGAAATGAGTCATATTTGTTAAGAAGAATAGTGTTACACCCTAAGAAAAGAGGCCAAAAGTATCTGCATGGCATATTTAGGAGTGATGACCTAATTGATATAAGATTGCCAGTACTTGACCGCCTAGATTTTAGTATAAAATCTGTTGCACCCAAACACATCGATTTAGATGCCAACAGCACAACGTATTTAACAGTTCAATTGCAGAAAAAGTCCAAAGCACTATTCACATAATGCCATTGGTTAAGTATACACCAGATTTTTCACAATGGACTTCTTACTTTGTAAAGCAGGCAACCCAGCATCAACACAGCACAAAGGGCGAGAAAAGCATAGTTGCTGGAAGTTTGATAAATGAGGATGATGGCACCACTTTGTCTGTGGTGGGTAAGTACCAAGCCGAAAGAAAAGAAAGAAAATCTCCAACAAAAGTCAACCTCACTACGCCTGCTGAGGCAACTGTTGAGCAAGCTCATTCAGAATTACACAACATACAAGAAGACAATCCGCAACCAAAGAACGTTAGTCTGCCGATAGCAAGGAAACGAGCAACACCTGTGTATCAGAGTGGTAAGTCAAAACGACAAAGAAAACATCAGGACATTTTTTCATAAAATTGGATTGAAGGTAATTACAAAATATTGACAACAATATGATAGGTGAGTCTGTGCACAGTGCTTCTGTTCTGGGTGTTCCATCACAATTAGATTTGTTTGCACCACCAGTTGTTCAAAGTGCAATTGAGCGTGTAATTGTAGTGGACTATAGACCAACTAATCAACTATCTGATACAGCTCCGGTGGTATTTTCCTTGGGGGGTAACTCTAAGCATTATCTTGATTTACAAAGATCAACGTTATATGCCAAAGTCAAACTGACTAATGCTGATGGCTCTGCCCTGGCCAAAGATGTTAAAGTAGCCCCCATTAATCTGACCCTGCATTCTCTGTTTTCTCAAATTGACTTGAAAATCTCACATCATTCTACATCTATAAGCAATAACTCATATGCTTATAAAGCATTCATTCAAACATTATTAAAATCCTCCTCAGATGCTAAATCTTCTCGTTTAGTAAGACAAGGATTTTATTTAGATGACAATGACCTAGACAAATGTTTGTTGAACACTGGTGCCTATGCCAGAGTAGCCTTGTATGCAGAGTCTGCTAGTGTAGAGTTGGAAGGTGAATTGCTAGAAGATTTATTCCAATTGAATAGATACCTATTAAACAACACACAAGTTGACATCAAATTATACCGTTCAAGAGATGATTTTGTGATTATGACAGAAACAGATGAAAAGTTCAAAATAGTAATAGAAGATATATGTCTGAAAGCTAGGTACATTGATGTTATGCCCCAGGTCATTACTGGACACAGTGAAGCATTAAGTAAGGCACCTGCCCTCTATCCCTTTACAAGAGTTCAAATGAAGTCCCATAATATCCCATCAGGAAGTACTGGATTCAACATTGAAAATGTCTTCAACTCTGATGCTCCAACGCGAATTGTTCTTGGCTTTGTTGAAAGTGATAGTTTCACTGGTAAATTGACAAAAAATCCATTCAAATTTCAACTCTTCTCCCTGAGTGAATTAGAGGTCTGCGCTGATGGACAGCCAGTTCCTTCAAGGTCATTGAAAATTGGATCAGATGACAAAGGTAGAGATGTCATTGCCGCATATTCAAGATTGCATGATTGTGTAGGCACATCATGTAATACAACATTTGGTAGTGGCATAACTCCAACTCTTTTTGCAAATGGGTATGCTCTTTTTGTATTCCCAGTGTATGGTGGAGGCAATGATGGCAACTTTGTTGAAATAAAGAAGTCTGCTAATATAAATATCCGAGGCACTTTCAGGAAGGCACTAACACAGTCTGTCACAATGGTTATTTATTCAGAATTTCCAAGTGTCATGGAATTGGAGGCAAGTAGAAATGTTTTCATCACCTGATTTTGTGTTTCTTTTTTTACTTTTTAGGGCAATAATGATTCCCAATGCGCAAACGGATCACAAAACTGGACACACTTTTGCAAAACTTGAAAATCCACTGTCTTATATTGTCACTGGTTCTTCTTTTTGTGGAAAAAGTAGATTAGTTGCCACATTATTACAAAAACAAGAATTATTGTTTACTCAGCCATTTCATGAAATTTTATTTGTTTATTCTGCTTGGCAAAATTTGTATGATGAACTAGAGGAGACTGTGCCAAACATAAAATTCATTAATCGAATACCAAACAAGCAAGAAATTGATGAATTAACAGTGGATTTAAAGCCGAGATGTCTTGTGCTCGATGATCAAATGACAAACATTGAGTCTTGTCCTGACATTACAAGTTACTTTAGCGTGTACACTCACCATAGAAATTTGACAATATTTTTGATTGTTCAATGCTGCTTCTATGATGCCCAATGTTTACGAGATATTTCCTATAACATACAAGGTATGATAATATTCAGAAACTTACGGTCTGCACGTCAGATATCAGTACTAGCAAGTCAGTTATTTCCAAGGAAGCAAAAGTATTTTTTTGATGCCTATGAACAGGCGTGCATGCATAGGCCATTTGGTTACTTATTTGTGGATTTAAATCCTCGTAATGACATGAAGTATCAGTTGAGAACTAACATCGCTGCTGAAGACAACCTGGTTGTATTCATGCCTAAGTCATCATGAATTCTGAGACATTGCTATGTGCTTTGAAATTTCTAATTATTTCTTCAGAAAATTTGCAAAAAGGTATCTTGCGGTCATGTGATGATGATGTCATACGCTTCATTGGTAAAGTGGCGCTGAATGTTCTAAATGGGACTATTTCAATATCAGACTACTTTCATAACAAGTTGTCAGAACACAGGACAGTCATACGAAAGATTGGCTCTTCAAGGGTGAAAAACAAAACTCGGAGACGCTTGTGTATTAAGCATTATAATGCTGTAGCATGGATGTTAAAGGCAACTGAAAAGGACATTTTAAATTTTCTGTCTTAACATTGTGAAAAAGAAAACATAATATTCAACAAATTGCTGCACAGTAAATTCATCTATGGCACAGAAACATATATTACTTGATGCAGAAAAATATGAACGTTTATTAAAGAATGGTAAAGGAGATCAAAATGAAATGCTGGACAACGGTACTGTTACAGATATAGAGAGAAATGCAACTTCATTTCCACAGACACCTAATAAGGCTTCAAATGAAAATGTCACATCAATCAAACCCTCTGAGGCTGAAGTTAACCTTCAAAATATTTCTGAAAACAATCATACTAAAGCAGCAAATACATATGAAGGTACTTCTGAAAATCCGCATAAAAAGAAGAAAGAAGTCTTTACAAATTCACCAGTTAAAGTGTCAGGAAAGTCTGCTGTTAAAAAATTAACAAAATCTGATATAGCCAAAATATTATCACCACCAGGAAAGAGAGCCAAACAGCATAAGCAAGATAAAAAGATTAAGAAACTTGTTAAAAAATGGACTGATTTGTAATCCTATTATGTGTAAGTCACTATTCACTGTGAATACTGAATTTAGTCAAGTATGATGTATTAACTTTGAAAACAGTTTATCTTTTCCCATAAATCAAATGCTAGGTTGTATACACTGTTGATTTTCCTGCCAACAAATTTTTGCAATTTTCTAATATCTATCAAGCATTTTAAAGAGGCTTACATCTGAGATCTATGATTTTATATATGCACTTACGTATGTATTAAGTAATTTTGTAATCTTCTTAGTCACAGATACAATTACATAGACAAGGTTAAACATGTTTTTTCATGATTACATAATGAATTCATGTCATGTGACCATCTTGCTGCCTGGGTATAAGAAGCCATCCTCTGTCAGTTCTTCTCATGTCATCCTGCTCCACCACAAGTCTGCATCACCTCTACTGAAACACCAAGACAGCCAGAACCTTCAAACCAGAACCATGGCACTCAACCTTGCTGCAAAGACAGGAAAGAAAAGACAGGTTATAGACCTAACTGACGACGAGGAAAGGACATTCTTCAAACCTCAAAGAAAAGTTCTAAAAAAGAAGGCAAGCTGCTCCCAAAAAGAGAAGAAAATCGTAAGGTAAGTATTCCTTATTAACATTATATAGATTGCAATTACTACAAATAAATATCCTGTACATCTGTTATACCAACACACTCTTTAAACAAGATATTTCGAATTTGCATTACAGGGACAGTGTAGACAGTAGCCCTACAACTAGTACAAGGACGGAGATTACAGAAGCACAACTTATCCCGGACTATATGTCTGAGACAACTGAATGTAATGAGGAATTCTTGTTAAGCAGTGACGAGGTATGTAATAAATGTCATTTAACTGTACAGATAAAGAATTTATAATCCATGGTTATAATTTTGAAACAACCTCTTATAGTTTAATTTTATTTTTTTGTAAATAGGAAATGCTGGATGAAGAAACCTCGATTTTTTCAAAAGTTCCTGCAGCCCCGGACAGAGAAGCAGGAACTCTTCAAAGAATCCTGATCCCGTTTCAAGGCTTTCAATGCGTCTATAGCTTGAAAGGACGAAGTAAATTTGTAGGGCTGCTTAGCCCTGACGCAGCTGAACAGAACAAAAGATTGTTGATCGGGTCCTACAAGGTCGAGCGCCAACTAAAGGTTGTCGATAGCGAACGGAGCATACGTTTGGATCCAATGATTCTTAAAGGTTTGGACCACTTTTCGCATGATATAAGAAACTACGCGTATTACAATGTCACAAAGGTGTTCAAGCTAGGTGCCTTGCAACAAGTGGAGGTATTAACAGACGGTGGGGCAGCGATTGACATCAGGGAGTATTGGAGGCCAAAAGGGGCGGAAGCCCTCTCCAGAACCAGAAAGGGCGTAAGATTGAACTTGGAAGAGTTCGAAAACCTTACAGATATATTGATAAAAATAAAAAAACGCTGGCCCGAATTTGCCAGTATTGTAGAACCTTGTTTTGTAAAACACAGTGGGCCCCAAGACAGAGCCAACTGTAAATATTGTAAACTCCAGTGACATATCTAAAAGATTACAAATTTATTTAACAAAACTTTCAAAATTCCTCAATACTAAATATAGCTTCATAATTGTAACTAATTTGAATGTAACAAATGATTTTGATATTTATTTGCTTTTTGAAGAGTTATGACTCTAAATCTGTGCAATTTTCTTGAATTAAAATAGCAAGTACATATGTATCTTAACTAGAATTACGATTAATTAAATAAAGTTAAGGCATGATAATTTCAAATTAGAATGTGTTATTGTATTTATTTGACTTTATGGTTTCACTTGCTTCATGCAAGAAACTTGTAAATTGCAATAATTCTGTATTGAAAAGAAAAAACATCACGCAAAGGTTGACTTTACCTGAGTCACATGGTTAGTCGCAAGTTGTCTGATTTGGTGAAGATGCAGAAGGAGAAGAGGAAGTTGACCGGGTCACCTGCAGTAGACATGGCGATGTGTAGGACGATGTGCTACTGGGAGATGAATGAACATGAACTGGTGCCTCATACCAGTTCCTGGTGAATAATGGAGTGTCGACAGATTGAGGAGTAGGCAAAAGGGAGGGTGCAGATGGTAGTCTCAGATGAGGTGATTCGTTTAATGGAAGCGAAGAATAAATATGATTTGAAATAGATGATGAAATTCTCGAAGCGCTGGGGGTGATAAATAAAGGTCTCGCTTGAAAACGCCTGTAAACTCCTGAATTTAAAGTATTTTCCATTTCACGATTCAATGTGCTCCTTCTTCTTCTCAATTCAATTTCCTACAACAAAGAAACAAACAGTGCAGATATCAAATGCATGTCTTATAACTTTTCAACTTCCAATAGAATTATGATGAAAAATAGAAACATGAAAATTTATCATACGTTACTATTTTTCCTACTCCTGTTTCGTTTGAACTTTCTCTTTATGTATAAGATCATCGCTGTGATCAGCCCCGAAGAAATAGCAAATGAAAAGGCGCCTCCAATTGAAATTTTGAGGATATCTTCACTAGCATCCACTGTGATTGCTGGCTGTTTATTCTGCAATAATATATCCATGAGGTTATACCATTATCATCAACACTGTTTTATTTGAGACTATGTTTGTAAGTACCATAAATGATGTTAAATTTAAGAAACTGGTGCGGGGCCAGAATAATGATAATAATAGCCCAATACAAGGTTCATTTGACCTTACTTTTAAATAGTTGGTTCACATTTTACTATCCAAGGCAATCATTTTTGAGCATAGAACCATGATAAAGCCTTACTATTCCTTCTTTTGAAGTGCGTGTTTCCCTGATAGTTATCTCATGTGGCCAAGTACCATTTGGGTCTTCAATCTTCCAGTCCTGAAATGAAGATATTTAGAATAAAAATCAATTATTCACCTACACTTCCACTTTAATTATACTGCTAAATGCAAAATTCACTTGGACCATATCTAAAATATGGACAATTTGCATTTTCTGAAGAAATCAGACATCATATCAACAGACTTCTTCTAGATACACCACAAATGATATGCAATTCAACAAATGATATGCAATTCAAAAAGGAAAGCACAGTTGCAGGGATAGTTCAAAAGATATGGCACTGGACATATCATTAAAATGCTGGATTTAAGGCTCAGGTGAGCAGACTTTTTAAAATATTTGGTTTATATTTTATGATACAGAATATTAATTTTGAATGATATACCATTACAGCTGCATCAGACATTGCAGAATCAAGACTCAGTGCGACAAACTTATGAAATAGTTAATATCTGCTGATGCAAAGCAGTAATTTTAGTATACAGAAGAACAGTTTATTCTTACAAGTTCTGAAGAACTGCTTGTGCCCTTGACAGTTGCATCCTCATGGTATACTTCATTAGAATCAATCTTCCAAGTCTGAAATAAAGATAAATTATTTTAGAATGCTGCCAATTGTAAATCTTCGCTGAATAAAAAGTAACGAGAGTAATGCAGTATATGAGACTTTAGGCGGCACTACAAATAGAAATCATGTTAACAGGCTTTTCAAGCGATAAAGATGACATGCATTTTCACAGCATACAGGTAATTTCCAGGTTAGCTCAACTGGTATAGTGATCAGACACCGATCAAAACATGGTTGGTTCAAGGCTCAGCTGAACAAGCTTTTCAAAACACTTAGTTTATATTTTATGCATCACAATTTATTACTTTGCATTTAGCACAAGAAAGCATGATGATATCTTGCAATACAGAATTGGGTATTACCTTGGTAGTTGCATCCTTTTGCGCTTCACTACTGGGCTGTTCAATATTCTGAGACTGAAATAAAATAACTTATTTAAATATTACCAAATATTTTACACATCCTCCATGCAATACAATACTGACATGTCATTACAATATAAACATATCATGTTAACCGACATTTACATATATATACCCTGCAGATGATAAGCAATTCAACACTGATCACTACAGCATCCCAGATAGCTCAACTGATATGTTGCTGGGCTATGGATCAAGACATTTCAGGTTCAAGGCAGCATCAGGCCTACTTTTCAATATTGTTGACTAACTTTAAGGGCAAGAGAACTAATCTAAAATGCAAGGCAAATATAATAGCTTATTGTTAAACACAAAACAAAATGAGAAGTCTTACAACTGTTTCTGTGGAAGTTCTGAATTCCCAGAGAGTTCTTTCATGCCGCTCAGTATTATGAGGTTCATAAATTTTCCAAGACTGAAAAGAATATAGTTTAAAATGTTATCATTAATACATCTTTAATACACTAATTGCACTGATTGCAATACTTCATTACTCCTTGCATGTGTAAGTTCAGGCTGTACTATAAATAGACATCATGGTAACAGACTTTAGATGATATTCACTTCAACTGAAAATACCACAACATCCCAGATAGCTCAACTGGTATGCTGCTGGGCTACAGATCAAGACATTGTAGGTTCAAGGCTGCATCGGGCCTTCTTTTGAATATAGTTGGTTAACCTTGCGGAAAAGTGTTCATTTAAATGCAAAGCAATATAATAATTAATTGTTGGATGCAAAACAAAATGATCTTACAGCTGTTTCTGTACTGGCGCTGGTTTCCCAGAGAGTTGTTTTGTGTTGCTCAGTATGATGACGTTCCTTGATTTTCAAAGGCTAAAAGGAAAATAGTTTGAAATATTACCAATAATACATCTTCAATACACTAATTGTACTGATTGCAATACTGAAACTTCATTACTCCTTGCATGTGTAAGTTCAGGCTGTACTATAAATAGACATCATGGTAACAGACTTTAGATGATATTCACTTCAACTGAAAGTGACACAACATCCCAGATAGCTCAACTGGTATGCTGCTGGGCTACAGATCAAAACATTGTAGGTTCAAGGCTGCATCGGGTCTTCTTTTGAATATATTTGGTTTTACGGAAAAGTGTTCATTTAAATGCAAAGCAATATAATAATTAATTGTTGGATGCAAAACAAAATGATCTTACAACTGTTTCTGTACTGGCGCTGGTTTCCCAGAGAGTTGTGTCGTGTTGCTCAGTATGATGACGTTCCTTGATTTTCAAAGGCTAAAAGGAAAATAGTTTGAAATATTACCAATAATACATCTTCAATACACTAATTGTACTGATTCAATACTGAAACTTCATTGCTCCTTGCATGTGTCAGTTCAGGTAGTACTATAAATAGACATAATTTTAACATGCTCAAGATGATATACATTTTAACAAAGCACAATACTGCTTCCCAGTTAGCTCAATTGGTATAATGCTGGACTTGTGATCAAGACATAGACAGTTCGAGGCTCAGCTATGAAAATTTCAGAATAGTTAGTTTTTGTTCTTCTGATTCAAAATATTGATTTTAATTACTAAAAACATAATGGTGTCTTACAATGCTATTTGAATAACTTCGAGTGTCACTGCTTGTATCCCAATCTTCAATCTTCCAAGGCTGACATAAAGACAAGGTAGAAAGTAAATAATCAAATCCAGCTATAAATAGATAGTATTTGCAAGCTTTTATCTTTGCCACAGATGATATACATTTTAACACACGATATGGCTGTGGTTCAGATGGCTCAACTGCTATGGTGCTTTGCCAGTAATCAAGACATTGGGGGTTCAAGACTTAGCAGGGCCAATCTAATTAAAATAGATAGATATAGGCCTAATCTGTTGGCAAAAAAAAATTGTTATTCACCATTGACGTGGTTGAGCTACTGTCTCCAGGCATCATCCGAGGCTTATATATTGACTGGTAAACCTGTTGAGTGGAAAACAATAACTATTAAATACTAATATTTAGATGCAGGTGATATTTAGAAAATACATTTGAAATACATGTCCTCTTGGATATAAATCTTGAAGTGCATAAAAATTATTTCAATTCTTTCTTACCTTACAATCTGGAAAAACTGAAAGAGCCTCATAACCTTCAGCAATTATCAGCCTGGGGCATCCTCTTGTAGAATTGATGTGGATAGGAGCTGAACATGCCCCAAGATCCAGAATTGCTCCTTCTCTCAGCAAATATAGGGTCATGTTGTCCACACAATCTCTCCCTCTCAATTTCACAAACAGACCCCCACACACTAAATTGTGTGAGTGGTACACGCAAGAGCAATTGGCAATGCCAATTGAGCATAATAAAAGTAACAAAATGGGAACCCACATAATGACTATAGATCTGACTATGCAATGAGACTGCAAATGATTCTGTGCCAAGAGGAAATCTATTCATAGAAACCATGTAAACCTGTGATAATGTCTCATAAACTGTCAGTTTTTCCATCTTCTGTTTTATAGCACTTTTTATAGCACTTTTTAGCATACACAGAAAGCTGTGAATGCTACACATCTTAGCAGTGCACAACAGCATACAGTGCTTGTCTTTCTGTGTTGTACAAGTATCAGAAATGCTTTTTCATGAAATATATTAGAAAAGTATTTTATTTACTGTATGCCCTAATTAATTTTACACAAGTCAAATACACACCATCAAAAGAAATTGAACTTTTTACTGAGATGGTTATTAAAAGTTTTAAACTGATGATTGTTAAGTTAACCATGCATTTTATCCTGTGGCTGGGTAGCCAAGTGTTTAGAGTGGTAGCCTGGTTGGTTAATGGTATTTGCCAATGTGGGTTCGACTCCTGACTGCTCACCCAGTAATTAACTTCAAATTAGCAGGACTATGATTGACTTTATTGGTTTTATTAAACGACAGTCAAGTTGGGGTTGCTCCGGTTAAGCAAAATCAAAGCATTAACAAACTTGTAACCTGCTCAGAAGAAGTCTCTACCTACTTGAATTCTGTGGAAAAGCATATTTTGAAAACCACTTCAAAAGCTTACCAGCAGATTTCTTAGTTGCAGTTGCATAATAATAGTCATAGCATTAATAGATATCAATTCACATTGACATATCTTACTGTGCTTGAATTCTGTGGAAAAGCATAACTTGAAAGTTGCTACAAAAGCCTACCAGCTGTTTTCTAGAGCAGTTGTATACTAATAGTCAAAACATTTATAGATATAAATTCACCTTGATATATCTTCTGTGCACTTGCATTGCACTCCTTTGACTTCAGCCTTCTTCTCACAGGCTTGTGACACACAACATTGCTACATTGCTAATGTACTCATATTTATATCAAACACATTGCAACAACAAAAAAGCAGATCTCTTGGTGTAAAGAAAACTTTATTCATGACGAATCATAATGTATGAACATAAACATGTATTTCTTTGAGATACATTTCATAAATACATGACACTGTTCACATAGTCCTGTGAGTAATTAAATATAATACAGATAGACCATATTTAACCAAATCTGGAATACATGACAAACATCACCATATCATTAGACATATATATTGATTATTTTAATGATATATATAATTTCAGAATGATATTATTTTATATTATAATGATCTCTTTGTTTTTCTGCGTTTCCTTTTCAGAATGGAATTATGAAGCTTAGTATAAAATGCATTCCACTCATCATACTTATGTTTCATCTGACTCCACCAACAACATTCAGGATAGAGAAGATATTGACGTTTAATAATTTCATTTACATCATATTCTAGTTCATAAAATGCTACAAGATAATCTGTGGCAAATCTAAAGCATCTGCAAGACTTGTCCATGTGATGCAATGTTTGTACTTCTCCATATTTCTTCATGATGTTCTCCACTGTATGCAACAGAATGCAGAAATGATGAACTAAATCATACTTTCTAACTCCGCGAAATTGAATATTTTCCCATCCCATTCCAGCAGTAGTTTGGCTGTAACACCATCGTCTCACCTTCTTCAATGAATGATAAGATTCCATTATAATAACATGATATAATGAACTGTTCCAAGTCTTTCTAACATCTTGATGAAATTCAAAACACGACTTAGCTTCCCATTCCATTCTTTGTGTCAAGATACTGTTGGCTTCATTTGGATCTTTAACCAAAATGCAACTATTTGCATGTTCATGACTTCTGGTACAAATCAAATGTGAAACATCCCACATCATGGTGTCTGAGTTCCTGATTAGAGTTAAGATAATTTAAAATTTTTAGTCTTTATCACTAGATCCAAATCCAGAAGTTCCACGTTCGGTAACAGTTTCCAAGTGGTCAATTTCAACAAGATCTGGTTCATATATTCGCTCAACTATCAATTGAGCAATCCTGTCTCCTTTTGAGACATGAAAGTTCTTTTCTCCAAAATTAAATAATAAAATCTGCACATTCCCGGCATAGTCTCTGTCCACAACGCCAGCTCCAACATCAATGAAATGCTTTAAAGCAAGACCTGAACGTGGCGCAATTCGACCATAGCTTCCTTCAGGTAGCAAAACTTGGATGTCAGTCTTGATAAGTGCTCTTCCTGAAGGAGGCACAACCTTATTTTCAGCACTAAATAAGTCCAGGCCAGCTGCCTGCTTTGACCCCCGCTGTGGTGAAGTTGCGCTGCTGCTGAGCTTCACAAAATATAGTTTTGATGGATCCATGTTACATACAAAAGATAAATTCGGATTTGACGAAGCAGTACTCTATTGCAACATAGAGAGGCCTTGGTATAAATGTTTTTCCACACTTACCAAATGCCACTTATATACTTTGTAGATAAGGACAAAAAATGTGTTTAGTATGCTTAAGGAGAAACACAACAGATTATTTTGTGGCGTATCAGACAAATCCGTTCTTAACAAATACCTTCAAACTGAATCAGCAGCTTTTTCTTACACCAGTCCAAAAAAGCATACACAACTTGAATGTGAAATAGGCAATTCAGCTGACACAATAGGCAAAAATTATCTGCAACTGCCATGCTGTCCACTCTAACTCAAAAACCCTAAAGAGGCCAATAAAAATCCTAAACCTGCTACCCAAATCTAGCAACCCTAAACTGACAACCCGAAACCTGTAGCAACACAACCCGACAACCCGAACCGTGAACCCTAAACCCTCAACCGGCAACCCTAAAACCTACAATGCCAACCCGAAACCCTGAAACCCTAAACCGGCAACCCAATACCCTAAAACCGGCAAAAGTGACAGCACCGCTGACCACTTACTACTACGAACATATAAACGAATTTAGCATTCGTGTAAGTGTGAAATATTGCAATTCACAAATTTGTGAAGGTGCAATTACGAGCATGTACGAATTTGTGGACATGAAAAAACGAGCATAGGTGCTCGTGTACATGTAATAACTCACACTCGTGAATGTGCTTTATTATTCATTCGTGTATATGCTAACACTAACATTCGTGGAAGTGCTATATCATTAGGGTTTAGTGTTAAAATAAAACCTTAAACTTGGCTAAAACTATCTCTAAACCTAATTTTAACACTAAACCCTATTTTCCACAAATTCGTACATGCTCGTTTTTACACCTCCACGAATTCGTGAACATGCCAAATAATGAAAAATATATACATGTATTATGTGCAATTGTACATTGACCCATCTTTTTGTGCACTATAATATCAGGCAAGTTTTTCTTAGTGTTAATACAGATAATGACTTATCAATGCATAGCGTATTAGTAAGGTTGTTTCTTTATAGTCATACGGCCGTAAAACATTAATCAAGTTCATTGGATCCTTGAATAATAGAAATAGCTCTGAGGGCCAAAAATAAATACTAAGGAAATTATTACTCATATGTATCAAACATAAAAAATAATGAAAGGAACAATTAAAGGCAAAGTACCTTGCAGTCATTTAAAGAAAAAAATTTGTATATCTGTGAAGTTGTATAAAATATTCAAAGTAAAAACATATCATGCAGTATGACTTCAACATTATTTCAACAAAAGTATAGGTTCCAGGTATTCATTTTGAAGCAAACCGCGATCCTACAGAAACGTAACTTTTCCTGAAAATGTCTTGGGAAATATGCTTCCGGAGGCCCCCCTAAATATTATTTTATCAGGCCGATTTTTTAGTATGTTCATCTTGCTGCCAAAACACAACTTCATGACAAGGTACGGCTACCTACTCTTTGTCACGTAAAGCAGAGGACAAACTTTTGGTCAGATATCTCAGCCTACAGGCCTTGTACAGACAAAATTCAAACACTCACCTAAATTGTACCAGATTTGGAATAATCGTGGTACATTTCCAGATTGATTTGACAAGATTTTTTAAACTCCCATTGTTGAAACATTGCTGCCGGTTTGTTTACATCTGCAATCAATTCTTGACGCAACAATATAACAAAATTGTGCGAGCCTGTGACGTCACCAGAGATGACGTCACGACTGACTGCAGCGTCCCTAGTGTCAAAAAAGTGTCTCCTGCTCCAATGTTACAAACTGTACCTCCATTTTTTATTTTTCATGGGGCAGCTGATGCACCCTAACGTCGCAGCTGCATTATTTTCTGGATCCTCCCCTGAACAAATCATGTTCAAAACCAACAATGAAACGCGGTGATGACAAATTATTTTCTGATTCATACGCACAAATTCTGAATCAGAAGTTCTCCTGAGTAGGTATCTACCACATGCCATGGACTTAGTAAGCAAACAGCAAGACAAATGTAGTGAAGGAGTATATACACTTCAACAAGAATTCCTGTAAGACATGTCAACTAAACACTCAGTAGCTTTTTGGCATATGATGTTTTCATTCATAAACTAAATATCGACACTGTTGTCCGATGGAGACAAACAAAACATGGACACTTCAATTTGCACATAACTTTGTCTGATTGCGACACAATTTTGTCGGATTTCCAACTTGAAACATAACTTTATCTGCCAGACAAGGAATAAAAAGGAGACATGACAGTAATCAGTTGACATGGTTATAATTATGTTGACTTTCTGAACCTTCCAACTTCCAAGTTGTCTTTTGCAGAAGGCCTTGCCAAGAGGGCATGCATTGCTACTTTGACAACAACTGTGGCTTTCACCTGTCAGCAAAGTGAAAATGTTTCCCAGAAAATATTAACAGCTACAACTTGATATGTTAAATCCAAGCTGGTGCATTCATGTGCATGCAAAATATTTCCAACTTTGATTTTTTTTTCTGGCACATTCGTATCTGCACTGAATATATTAGGCCTAGTTACTTAGACAACAATTGCTTTCTCTCTTTTTTTTTATACACTTGCTCAGCCAAGTTTTTGTTGACGCTCACACAGAATTAAAAATGTCACAGATACATATGCCTAATTGTACACTTGCCTCAGAAATTTAATTACTCGGAGTACATCTGCATATTCATCTGAATTTCAACCAGCACATTTCGGAATTAGTCAAAAAAGCTGGTCAACAATTAAACTGTTTAAAACGGATAGCTTACCCCTTGAAGGAAAACATCAAGCTCTTACTTTATAAATCATTTGTGCTTTCAAACTTTAACTACTGCCCCATCGTTTGGCATCACTGTGGGGTTGGAAATAGCCAAAAGCTTGAGAAGATTCAATATAGAGCGCTGAAATTTATTTATAATGATTATTCGTCAAGCTACAGCGCACTACTGCAAAGAGCAAAAATGCCAACTCTTGAAGTTGGGAGACTAAGAGTTATGGCCATCGAGATTTACAAGATCTATAACAAGCAGAGCCCAGCCTTCGTCAACGATCTCCCTCGACGCATAACTCAGGCTTCAATTTAAGATCGGGCAGAAATTTCTCCTTGTGCCATAAACGTACCACTAAATATGGACTCCGCTCTTTTAAACATTTTTGATGCAGTCATATGGAATGACTTGCCAGCAGAAACACGATCAGCCACTGATCTTAAAGTGTTCAAGACTCTAATAAAAACTTGGTGCGGCCCAAACTGTAGATGCGCCGCCTGCAGAGTCTAAATCCTGTCCGGAAGTTATGCTTTTAAAGACGTTTTTAACATTTCAATTTTATTTAATTTACAAACATGTATATACACATTTTACCAAAGACAATTTTACATTTATTACGTCCGATTTTAATTACCCAAACTTTATTGTCATATATCTTTTAATAATTTTGTTATGTTGTCATACTCGGACAAAATAGCCCTGGTGCTAATGTTTTCTGTAATTTACCTCCGAGTTTAAATAAAGATTTGTATCTTGTATCTTGTATCTTGTATCTTGAATGAGGCAATGGGGATGACAACTTGTCAACCAAGTTCAGGCTGCTGCTGCCTGAATGACAATTAAATGCTTCTTTATGCCTGAGTTTCATGACCGGTTCTAATAGGAAAATTCTGCAGCTTTGATGCAATATTGTTGTAATTAGGATGATTACTCAAGAAAATTACACGGCAGAGGTGCCCAAAGAGATCTCAAAATGACATGTTATTTGCTGACAAATGGTTCCAAAATAAAATGCCATTTAGCAATTATTACATGTATTCAAACAAGTTAATATTCTGATTCCTTCAGATGTGGGAGAAAATGTAGTTGGTTAATAGTGAAATTGAATTGTCACAACTTTCAAAATTACATAAAAATTCAACAACAAAGAGTAACTGTTTTGATATAAAACAGAATGTACAGTGTATCATTCAGTCTGTATTATATGTTTTATATAAAATGATTCGATCCAAATCACTTAAACCGAACATTTGATTCATATAAAAATGACTGTGTACTTCGTATAAGATTGCAGTTCAGCGCAATGTACCCAGATATCCCAAATGCCTTAAATTGCAAGCTCAGAGAAGCAATGTGATTCCAAAGCCAACAGCTTACCAGGATCTAGATTATTCATCCAATCATGAAGGCAACAATAAGTGTGCAAATCGGTATAGAAGCCACTAAAGTAATGTGCAATGAAAAGGGGAGATGATAGATGCCCGAGCAGTCCGTAAAAAGCCATCGACAGCATGGCGATGTACATCAGAGGCTGTCAAGAGTATATTTAATCAAGTTGGCAAGAGGATAATATTGTTTTGAGTGACAACTAAAGTGATAGATCAGTATTTTGTTGTACATGATAACACTGGTGAAGTATTTTATTTATTGAATTTTTATGTATCATATGAACAAGCTTTTCTTCCTCGGAAAAATGTAGAGTTATCATATAACTGTCAAATAAGGCATCTCATATTTCAATTTAATTTTACGTAAGCTATTCCTTAATCCACACGATCTTGGTTCCTATAGTAATGGTATTTTAATGATTTTGCGTATGATTGGAAAATGCCTTGCATACAATAATATGTTTATAAGAACCACTCTTCATAGTAGATTATCTGTGTGCGTTGTTTCAGACTCGTGAATGCTGCGTCAGCCAAGTTTAAGCTATACTGGCGCATAAGTGAAAATCAAAATTTAATGCTTTTTATGCCTGGATTTCATGACCAGCTCTTATAGGAAAATGCTGTTGCTTTAATGCGACAATCAAGATGATTGCGCAAGTTGATTACAGGGGAGAGATTCAGATTGGGAAATCACGTAACTTTTAGGGAACCAGCACCAAAATGTTTGTAAGCAATTATCGTAGCTGAAAAATTGATAATCAAATCTTTCTCGGATATACGAACAGTCTATATTTAATATTTCTGTATCATCTGTCCTGAACCTGGGATTCTCCTCGAAAAGATCACAGATATAAAGACGCTTCGTTGAGTGCACATTGCTGCATTGTACCCAGATATCCCCGAATGCTTTACTTCATAAGCACCGAGAAGCAATAATACTATTATTATGATTCCAAAGCCAACAACTTTCCAGTATCTAGATTATTCATCCTATCATGCAGGCAATGGCAGGGATATCTCGGGATGATGAACACACAGCAATAATCAGTCTGCAGATCAGCCAGGGAGCCACTGTGATAATGTGTGATGAAAAACGGAGAAGATAGATTCCCCAGCAGTCTGTGATGGTACAGTGTATGGCGATGTACATTTGAGGCTGTCAAGAGAATATTCAATTTTAAAAGATGGCAAGAGGATAATATAGCCAAGTTATTGAATGACAACAGTAGTGATAGATCAGTATTTTGTTGTGAATGACAACACTGGTGGAATGTTCCATCACTGAATTTTATATGTTATGTAAACAAGTCTTTCTTCCTATGAAAAAAGTTAAGTTTCAGATTACTGTAACATAATCATGGTATCAAAATTTCAATTTAATTATAGGCAATGCTATTACTAAATGCATGAAATCTTAGTTTTTACTGTAATTTTCTGGATTTTTCCTCCAATTGGAGAATGCTTTGTATTAAGAAATAAATTGACAGGAACTATTGGATGAGTTGTTTCTTTATATGCAGAATCTTGCTATACAATAAAAAAAATGTCCCTTCCACCTTGGTCAGTGGTGCTAAAAATGCCACTGCAAGGCACCTTAACTCTTGACTAACATTTCCGTCCTGGGATTGGATGGTAGTTCTTCATTGCCTGTTCTTCCCATAGGGGTTTTTGCACCCTTTACTTTAGTGTAAAGTAAATATAAACGATAACAAATTTTCTGCAGCAAAATCCTCTGTGGTTCATCCTTAGCCTCGCATCGCTTAATCCTGACACACATCTTTTAAACCATGCCATTCCTGTTTACTTCAATCTGTGATAAACACCAGATAGGCTGGTATTTCTTTTCTTAATATTTTCAATTACTTTTTCAACATGTCATCAGACGAATAGGCTACAAAAAACAGATATACGATTTTGTTGCAAAATTTTGATGAAGACGTTTTGTTTAGTTCGCAGAAGGGATACAAAATTATGTAGAAGGAACAAAGACAAAAAGCTCCATTATTCATCTTATTACGAAGTCAGCGACAAGTGAATAATATCCGCGAGCATGATTTACACTGTCCCAGCAGCTATGAAAGTGGAACAAGATGTAAAATGGTTTTAATAATAACATATTTGCCACTGAGCCCCATCATTCCTTTCTTCAGGAATGATCACATAAATTGTCTTTCTTATCAACAATATAATAAATGTATTACAATCAAGTGTAGCAACAACATTATTAGCTTTAAGCGTTAATTTTGTTGAACAGTTCCCAGAGACAAGACATACAGACCTGTAACTTAGTTTCATGTTACGCATTAGCAACAAGCTGACAGCATAGATTTCATTGTAAACTCACTCTGAATGTGGGAGGATGCCACAGTTTTTCCTGTTGTGAATTGCCATGACATTTAAAAGTGCAAATATCGCAGAAACTTTACTTTTAAAGTACGTGCCAGAATATCTATTTGTAGAAATTCTAAGTCGAGTTTTCTTAGGGGTTCTTACAGACATAATCTGCCTAGATCTATTACACTGTAGAGCCTTCGTACTGTAATTTGTTAATGACAAAAGTAAGATAGTAAAATATGTATAGAAAATCCAATGTGCGATAATTATACTGTTAGGTCCAGTCCACATACAATAACCGTCCAGCATGTAGAAGTTTTAACTGAGAATTGTCTGTCTCGAAGTGTTCAAATGCGAAGTATGACCTTTCATAAATTGCTTATTTTGGTTGACGGACATTGGCGAAAGAATAATAAGGACACGTGACAATAATCAGACAAAATTACTTGAGTGCGACAGATATTCTATTATAATTTAAAGACAGTCAGTCAGAAATCCTTTTAGCCATTTAACTGATTAAGTAGAAGAGGTTTCTTGTCAGCTAGACCATCAGCCTTATATTATTATATTGCAAAGTCAGCAGCCTTCTAGTATCTAGATTATTCATCCCATCATAAAGGCAATGACAGGGATGATGAACACACAGTAATAATCAGTCCGCGGATCAACAATGTTGTAGATTGTGAAGAAAAAGGTAGCAAATAAATTGATAAGAAGTGAGTGAAGAGCAAATGATGGTATGGCGACATACATTTGAGGCTATCATAGTGTCAAGCGAATATTTAATAAATGCATGTTAGATGATGATATTGTCAAAGTTCTTGAATGACAACAAAAGTGAAAGGTCAATATTTCCAAGTGAATGAATTATATGTGAAGTGATAATTCATTTCCGCATTTGTTGTGAATAAGCTTTTCTTTCTCGAGGATGAATGTGTCATATAGTATTTCAGACGTCAATTCAATTATTTAAAAGATATATTCCTTTATGAGATGAATCTCGTTCCGTATGGTTAATTGGTTATGATATTACGAGTATTAACATTATGAATTGGACTGAAATATGCCTTAGATACAGGAATATACCTACGAGAACAATTTTCTTTGATTCAGAAATATGTACTGTACTCTTGAAAGTATTACTAGAATCTAGTGGCATATTCAGAGGGCCCTTTCAGAGTTGTCAGCCTAACTGTATATAAAATTATACAAATCATACTGTGATGCGTTGTAATCCATTACAATGAAAGAAAAGGACCTCCTTTTCAAGTTGATGTGATGGGTCATCGGATAATTCAAGACCGTCAGAAGTGAGATACCGAAAGATAGAATATCTCTTCTGTGATATGCTGTAAGGCCAAACCCTTTTGGACATTTTCCAAACCAAATTGAATGACCATGGTTGGCACAAAGTGAACTGAAGACTCAGCAGGTTTTTGTCATGTGAGTTCTTTATACATTGCCTTAAAGTTGAATCCCACAGAATACAGCTGCTCCACCTATTGTACTCCACAGTTCAACAAAAATACGCCAGCTGGTGGCTCCCCCACTTTGTCAAATTGTTCATATGCATTGGAAAAGCCACAGATTTTTGAAAACAGGGGTGGGCTCACTCGAAAGCGGCTGGCTCAGCCAGGAATAATGGCACTAAACTATAAATGCACACATTTTGGGTCGATATACAGGCCTACAATTCAATCCAACTTTCAAAAAAATTGGAGAAGGAATCTTTGAGATATCCAAGTTTATTTTAAGGGGGACTTATTTTTGTTGAACTGTTTTTCATAATTTTCACATATTGTACACCACGTAACTCTCAAAAAACATCGGTAACCCCCCTTCAAAGACATGTTTTTCAATAAAGTGTATTTTCAGCTATATTCCTTTAATTTTTCATAAATATTTCATGGATATTGTTCGAGTGACGCTGCTTTTCGTGATATATTCCACATTCTTTTAGTATTTTACTGTATGTTTTAATGTAATGACATAAGATTTTGAAAAGATCATAGTTCAAAAATTATGTTGGATAGCCCCCCAATTTTTTTTTACGTTGGAAAGCTTTCTTTTTGAAGAACTTTTTGGCAAAGTTTCATGAATATCTCATGGATTTTAGATTTCTTGCTAAGTGTGGGATTCAACTTTAATCGATACTATTGTCCACATGTGATAATAGTCTGGTACATAAAGTTCTTACCAAGAACTTGATATCTGAGAATGAATGCAATGTATAACCTTTTTGTACATGGCTCATTCAGTTGCCTGACATTATATAGAGAAGGAATAATATGGATATGAGACAGAAATCAGTTGACATGACATAAGGAAGTTCAACAGTTTTTTGTGTCAGTGTTTAGAAATCTGAGCCTGGTATGGATTGTCACTATTGTATACTGGTTATTCAGTGACGGTACGACGGAATAGCTTGCGAAGAGTCTCAAATTACAAACCAAAGCATTTATGAAATGATCGTTTCATCTATAAAAAAGTCAGTCTCAAATTCATCCAGTTCTAGGTATGAATGGCATCTCTGGTTTCTTTCTTACGGTTTTTGAATCTCAATTTTTTATGAACAAAAAGCAGTTTCACAAAAGGATAAAATGGCGTCTGCTGATCAGACAATCTTCATTATTGTCAATTCAATATGGTTGTGATGTATAAAAATAATAGAAATAATAGGAACTTTTTAAGGCTCGTAGCTGCGCAGTCAAACAAGTTTTTAAAAGCTACTGCAGCAGGACTGAAAACTAAGCGCTTCTTTATGCCTTGATTTCATGACCTGCTCTAATAGGAAAATGCTGTTGCTTTAATGTGACAATTGAGATGATTACTCAAGACGATTACAGGGAGAGATGCTGATTGAGGCAAGTAGCAGCAAAATGTAAGTTGGCCACAATCTGAAAAAAATTTATATTCAAGGTGTTTTTTGTTTGATAGGAGAAACTATCCTGCTAGCTATAATACAGTCTATATACTTTTTAACATTATCAATTCTGACATTTAGATTTAACTAAAGAAGACTATAGATATAAGGACATTTGGTCGAGCGCACATAGATGCATTTTACCCTGATATCCCCGAATGCTTTCAATTACAAGCACAGAGAAACCATATGATTCCAAACGCCAACAGTTTTCCAGTGTTTTGACTTTTTCGTCCCATCATGAAGGCAATGACAGGATGATGAACACACAGCAATAATCAGTCTGCAGATCAGCCATGGAGCCATTGTTGTAATGTGTGATGAGAAGAGAGATGATAGATTCCCCAACACCGGCCCAACAGTCTGTGAAGAGAAATTGATAGCCAGTAGGTCAATGAGCAATAGAGATGGTACGAGGTCAGCAATGCCAAAGTTCTTGAATGACAACACAAGTGATAGGTCGGTTAAATCGATATTTTGAATTCTGATAGAATGTTAAATCAATGTACATCATAGAGTAGCGCGGGGCATGCAGTCCCCCTTAACTTCGAAGTGCGATTTGACCTACTTTTTGTGGTCGATTATTTAAATGCTTATGTTGTCAGGAAGAAATCACTTGATTCTACTTATAACCAGTGAAACAATGTCTACCAATTTTAATAAAGGAGTTACGGCCCTTTTTCTAAAAAATATAAAATGGCCTTCTTACCCCACCCATCGGGCAAGAAGTCCCCCTATTATAATCCTATGGCAATTTTTTTGCGAGTACATTCACCTTGAAAGTTATTTCTTTGGGTTCTTCTATCATTTTTAAGGCATTCTATTCACTTTTTCTGAATTTCAGAATTTTTCTGTTCATACATTATTTTTTAATATTTTTTGCCCTGTTTTAATTTCGGCCAAATTTTTTCAATTTCAATTAGCTATTCTACCTAGATTTAAGGTAGAGTACACATTATTAAATGGTTCCTGAAGCAGCTTCCAGGCCTCAGTGAAGGTGCCCTCATGCCCATACCATGTGGGGCCTCTCGCCCAAAACTCACATATTTTAATTTGACCTCTATATTTTGAACAAAAAAGCAAAAAATATAATCATATCTATGTAATGGTCATAAAGTGAAGCAATGCAGATATCCATTATACTTCTAAAAATTTTCAAAGTTATTTCTGGCAACCACTTTCAAAGAATTAATCGAAGTTACAAAAACCATGCACCTTTTTTTGTTTTTTTAATTACTTCTATGGTTTGGTGCTGTTTGCCCTGAAAATTGGTGACGTCACCTAAAAAGCCTCTAATTTCAATCCTATCAACCAGGAAAAGCACCAAAAATGTAAGTTTAGATATAACCCCGGGGGGCCTGTCACCTAACCCGGGCTTCTTGCCCGGACCCACTCTATACATCATATGATATGAATAAGCTTTTCTCTCTCAGAGAAAAACATGTTAAATTACATTGTCATAACTATAGTATCTCGGATACTCTCCCACCTCCAGTTTTAGTCTTTGGCACTAAAATATTACTTGAAGGAACCTTGACTAATGACTACCATTTCTATCTTTGAATTTAGATGGATAGTTGGTGTAATGCATAAAACTGGTTTATATTGCCTGTTCACATGTTTTAAATAATGTCATTCCTTGTTTTATCTATTCTGTGTAAAGCACCAGACTAGATGTTTGTTTTTTTTTTCATTTTCATATATCATTTGGAGAACAGGCTTGAAGAAAAAATGGCTTGGAAATTAAAACAGCAATGGAGTCAGATATCTTGAAATAGAAGGATTTAATCTGGGGAAAATAAGCTGTCTGTGAGGAGGAAATAGAACCATACAGACATGAGGTGTTTTTGCTAAAAAGATGCCTGCAATAAATGCTTGGTCACCGTTTTCTTACAACTTTTCACACATTCGTGGTTCTGTTAAAAAATTTTATTGAAGACTAAGCAGAAAGAACAAAGACAAATACCTCCATTGTTCATCTTATTTTTTAAAGTCAGTGACAGGTAAGAGGTGAATGATACTCGTGAGCATGGTTGACACTGTCCCTGTAACTATGAAAGTGGAACAAGATGAAAAATGATTTTAATAAAACAACTTTGCCACTGATCCTCATTATTTCTATCTCCTTGTATAAATTGAACAGGTATCACAATCAGGAGTGGCAACAACATTCCTACCGGCAAGCTAAATTTTCCTGACAACATCCCACAATGAATTCAGGCAAAAAACCATGTGATTCACACCATGTGGTTTATCGTTGTGAACCATATGCACATAATTATCTGGCATTGTGTTGTAAACAATGGACCGTGAAGTTGGTGGCTCTGATTGGTCGTTGAGGTTGCTAGGATATTCTTGCGTCATTCAGACAAAATAGTTCCTCTTGCAATTATTAATTTTTTTTATTAGGGGCCTACTTTCTACTGTAGGATCAGCTGCAGAATAAACTTGTGTTGTATTCTTCCGTGACCAGACATTCATTAGGTTCATAGCTGTGAAACACGCTCCCATTAGAATTTATTATAGAACTGTAACTTAGTTTTATGATCCATATTGTAAACAACATTCTAAGACTTTTAAAGTAAAGCTGACAGCATGGAGTTCATTACTTGCCCTGTCTCTGGCAAAATACTGGTCAATTTTCTTGTTATAAATTGCCATGACATTTAAGAGTGCGAATATAGTGGAAATTTGAATCCTAAAATTGCATACTGTATTGTCAATGTGTTCCAGAATGTATTACCATGACATTTAAAAGTTCCAAACTTGAGTCTTTAAATAGCATATTGTATTGTTGATGTGTTCCAGAAAGTATCGCTGGAAATTCATCATGATGCATTCAAAGGGGCATTTATTGATATTTCACACTATCTGTTATAGGCTACTTTGTTATTCACTATAACAAAAGTGTCAAGGCCTCTTTATCCAGAAATGTGATAGGTAATGCCACAACTCAATAGTCACAAAAATTAAGATTAAAGATGTGTAGGAGATCGGATATCCCATCCCTGAGTTCCGAACATTTCTGTCAGCTACTACCCCATAGGCACATCGACGTTGCAGCAACGTTGCAATGACGTCACACTTTTCGTCAAATGACGTAGAATTGTATGGTCGAAATTATGTTGTCACAATGTTGTGAGGCAACGTCAAAGATATGACATTAGCATGCAACATTATGGCGACGTTTTACAACATTGTAAGGCAATGTCAGGAGTTAGACGTTAGCTTGCGACGTTGTGGCAATGTTGTAAAAAAACTTCGACGTCGTGTTCGCGTTGGGGCGACATAATCTCTGCCATACATATCTACGTGACCAACAGACCAGCCCTCCACCAATTAGCAACGTCGGGGTTTACGTCGTGTGCCAACTGGGTACACATATTGTATGATATTCTAAGCGCTTTACATTAAAACATCTCAATGCACTTTACATACAACATGTGTAAATAAAAGCACCATATAAATATAAACCATATAATTAAAAATGGATAAACTGAATCCTCTGAAGGTGTTTGGTGTATGATTTTTGAACAGCTCCATTATCTATCCAATTCTTAGTGAATGTAGGTAAATAATACTGGTCATGTTCATTCACAACCGGGCATTCTCAAATTTAAGTGAACAGTTCCTGGTAGCCAGACAATCCAAGCCTACGTATTATATCATGACTTGCTCTGTCTGTGGGAGACAACAGCAGCTTTTCTTATTGTAAATTGTCATGACATTTTAATGTGTGAACATAGTGGAAACTAAGGTAATCTGATAATTCAATAGCACAAAAGTAAGATAATGAATAGAAAATCCCAGGTGTGGTAAATTGTAAGGTCCAGCCCTTTTGGACATTTTCCAAACCAAGATTAATGACACAGCTGGCACACGGTGAACTGAAGACTCAGTAGGTATGTGTCATGTGATATTTTGTATTCATGGACTTAATTGATACTATTGTCCACATGCGATAACAGTCTCATACATAAAAGTTATAAATGACAACTGTATATCTCAAAGGGAATGCAATGTATGACTGTTGACACCAGAGAAAGAATAACACATGACATTGATCAGTCGACATGATATATCGGCATATTGTAGCCCTCTATGACAGAAATCCTTCTATAAAATCACAAATGTATGCATGAAGGGTAGTTGGAAAGAAATCCTTTTTGCTATTTGACTGACATTGTAGAAAAGGTTTCTTGAATGTTTAGAAAGGGGGTCTGGTCAGCATACTGTAGAGAATATGAGTTCAGTGACCGATATGGTTGGTGCAGTCCTCTAAGCCCAGTTCTGGGTGCTCACCAGGATGGATAGATGAGATGGGAGAGAGAGAGCGGGAGTCCTCAACATGTTACACATTTCAATTTACCCCATTTGAGGACTCATTTACTTGTCCAGCATAGACACTGATGCACGGGGACACCAATTTAACAACTCATCCAAACCACATCCAGCTGGGATTTTGCTCATGAAAGACCATTGGAAATTTCGGGTTTGCCCACCGGGGTTCGAACCAGGCAAAGCCCTTTAGCAGAGAAGGTGGGAACATAAACCATGCACTCTGCCAGCCAGAGAAAAGTAGCATAACTGTTGCATTTCAGTGGCGTAGCTATGGGGGGGCCTGGGGGGGCCAAGGCCCCCCCAAATGGATGAGTGGCCGGGGTGCATTCAGTGGCGTAGCTAGAAATCCAGGAGTGGGGGGGCCAAGGGGGGGCCAGGGTCTGAGCTGGGGGGGCCCACCTTTCACGGCATTTTTGGGGCAATACAAGGGCAAAAATTAACGTCGCGACACAAGCCCTCGTCATGAGTGACAAAGGAACATTGATGCTCTTTTCTTCTGGCAACAATTACTGCATTTATTATTCAATTTAGATATGGTACAAAAACCACTAAATATTCTTTTTCAATTACTTCTAAGAGAGAAATGACTTTTCAACAAGAATCCGAGGATTCAAACACTGGATTTAGCAATCTTTGCAAGATTATTATTATTAGAAAGATTTTTAAAGATGGGAGATGTATATTGCTCAATGACTGGCTTATAAAACTCATTTTACATGAACCTTTTTTAAAAATTTAATAACACAGAAATAATAAAGCAAATATTTGCAAAGGACTCAATGAACATCCCATTTTGCTCGTACTGTAAAATGCAGAAATTTTGATGAAGCCATCTTGGATTCCTCAGGGGTCATTAAATAATCCATACCCTCGAACAAATCTCTACACATGTGCCGAATTTCAAACCTCTAGTTGATATACTATAAGCGCACAGTGGGCAACTCAAGAAAGGTGGCCATTTTGTGGCAGCCATCTTGAATTTCCCTAAATATTGATTCACAATCAGAAAAATTTCTACACCAAATTTTAATACTCCTAAGTTAAAAATTTAACTCACAGCGGGCAAAACAAGAAAAGCAGCCATTTTGTGGCAGCCATCTTAAATTTTTTCAAGATGTTCCTGATTCAAACCCTCAAATGAATCTCTATACAAAATTTCATAACTCTAAGTGAAATACTAAGGCCACAATAGACACTTTAAAATGTGGCAATTTGCTGACAAAAGAGTCTCAAAGAGGAAAAAGCCATGTTTTGGAATTTTGCTAAATTCTGAATAACCCCAGCACATACAGCGAATGCATTTCAGAAACCAAGTATACCAAGGTCCCCAGTTGCTTTTTAAGCCTCTAAAACCTCCCAATTTGCCTCCACAACATTGTACAGAAAGCACTTTGACCCATTCTCTCTCTATTACACTGGGGGAACCCAGTGTAAAAACCAGTTGGACAAAGAGCAGAATGTTGATTTCAGCTGTTCAATTTTTTTATGCCCATGGAATGAGACAGGGGCATCAGTTTCATTTCAAAGTGGTAGGGCAAATTGGGCCAAAGCCTTCACAGAAGTGGGTCCCGGGGAACGCTCAAAATTTTTCCTCAAGCAATACCCCTTTTTTGGCCAAAAAGTGGTGCTGCAAATGTCCCACCAGCCACACCTTGCTGGAAATGATACAAATTCCAAAAAATAGGGAAATTCCATGCAACACATGAAAAACTGAGCAGTACTAAAAATCACTCTGGATAATCAGTCCTCTCCAGAAATATTCCAAGGGCACAATATTTATTTGGCTCAACAATGCCATGGCAAGGGAAAGATTTCCTCAAATCACAAATTTTTTGAATTTGCATGGAACTGCAATAGATACGTAGGCATACCGGAGGGAGGGGGAAGGTCATAATTTTGGAAACTCTAAGATTCTAGGCATAAAGGCAAACAATTTAGGTAGATTATTAAATAAACATATTTAAAAACTAATTGTATCCACAAGATTTCTTTTGAAATTGTATAAAATCTGGATCTTAAAATTTAGGCCAAATGTCACAAGGCCGCACTAAAAAGTTTGGATGCAGGTATTCCTATTGCTGGATAATTTCAAAGAAAATAAAAATTGTCAAATGCCTTAGAACTTTTTAAAGGGCAACTGTCATTCTGGTGAGCGCCGGCTAAGGTCATAAAGACGGACGTACTCTGCTCAAATAATTAAGCAAATTTCTCAAATCTGAAATGGGGGGGCCAGTGGGGGGGCCACTAATCCATTTGGGGGGGCCTTGGCCCCCCCAGGCCCCCCCATAGCTCCGCCACTGGGTGCATTATAACTATGTATGCAATGAGATAAGAGGCATTGTCAGCAAGGTGAGTTCTGTCGATAATCTCATTTCTCAAATGACAAACCTGTGCATTTATGGAATGATTTTTCATCTATTAAAACTCTCAGATTTTGCAAGTTCTTAGTATGAATGGCATCTCCGGTTTCATTCTTATGATTTTTACAAAATTAAGTATCTCTAGTTTCTTTTTCACAAAAAGCATTGCGGACCATGACATTTAGATTTAAAAATGACATCTCAACCAAGTAGGCCCGGAGGCTTACTTGATAGAACAAACTGCATTGAGACTTCCCTCCATTACCATATTGCAACGGTTGTAGAAATGTTTTGTTGTTTTTGTTTCTTTAAAAAAAAAGCTCTGCTCCCTATTGGCTTTTGATGACATTGAGAAAAAGACAGACAGACAGAATTTAACTTTAATTATGCAATATATGATCGAATCCCTTAACATTTGGAAGGAATCGACTAAACAATGCTTCGATTCAGGTATATTTTTCTCTGACTGAACAAGGCACATGCATTTTGAACAGCAGTATTTTGCATTATTGCATCATGTAAATCATTTAATATTATTCAATATTCAAATTGCAGAGCTAAATGCTGCTATATTTCAGCCTAATTTAACAGATTTGTTTAAAGACATGGGCGAAATTTAATACGCAGACCATTTGCAAATATGCATTCACGCTGAAAAACCATGTACAATTATATATGCATATCAAATTATCTCCGAAGATTCACATTGGAGACATAATAATTTGGTTTCTGTTGTGGATTTCAGCTTGTGATTTTATGATTTGTATAAGACTGAATTTTCTGCGAGATATGCGGTTTTCTGTATTATAAAATAGGATGAATAATGGAGTTGTTTCAGCACTGTCCTTTCGGCAAACTAAGCAAATGTCTTCATTCAACATTCTGCGCAAAACCACTGGATATGTGTGCAACATAATGAGAAAGTAGTGACACAGCAATTATTGCAGCCATCCACAGCAAGAACATGTTATGATGGTGTGGTCAATGGGGGAGGGTATACGGGGGGGGGGGGTACGTGCACCCCATATGAACTTTCCAACTCTGGCTAAAATATACAGTTTGTATAGAGGATGCCCCCGAGAGAATCGCATGCCCCCCAGGTGCCCCCCCTGCTATAGACCCCCAGTTATGCCATTGGGTGTACAGTGGTCCCTCTGTTATAAGACCGCCCCTTCTGCGGTCATGAAGCGGTCTCTTTTGGGGGGTATGGTCTCTCATCGGGGTACAGAATGCACTAAAAATACTGCTTAGTGTGGGAGATAGGCGATCACATAAGGCAAGGCTGTCTTACAACAGGGGGGTCTTATAACGCAGGGACCACTGTAGTTCTTTTTCCCCTGCGACAATCCTGCTATATGGACTATGGCGGTGTATGTAGTACAAGCGACTGTTTAAAATTTCCTTTGCTGTAATTTCAGTTTGGTATAAGTCAAAATGTAACAAATATTTATAGGGTTCATTGAGCGGATTGCAGCACATACCGTTAACAGCCACACGCTCTTTTGTGACTATAAAGTACATCATATCGCTATATTATTATATGGAGATCCCAATTGACATATAAAATCTGACACTTTTACGCACATTTTGAAGCAAGAATATATTCGAACTTTTTTTAAAACATATACTCAAAGAAATTATTTTTAGACGTTTGTAATGAAGAAGAATTCGGATGCAATAACATGTATCACAATGGTCGTTATATACATCGAGAAAAATAGCTAGGTAGGTACAAATAAAATAAAACATGAAAAATCATCAATTACAGAACAAAGCTGTTCCAGAGCTTTATGTTGGCAATGACTTCTTGAGCTTCAGTCATAATCCTCAATTTCCTAATCAAAATAGAATGCTATAATATTCCTCCTCTCACTGACTTGATTCTTTACAAATTGGATAACAGATTAATTGGCCATTTATCCTTACTTAGCACAATCCTATAAAGTAAAGCGTATGTGTTTTAGGTGGATAGTGATCACATTCTGTATAATGTAGATATCTACATACTGAAAATACATAAAGCTCCCTCTTCTTGGCTAATTATGAATGACACACACTGAGTTATCTAATTTCAATGAAGACAATTCACGGATAAAAAGGGTCACTCGTGGAACATTCATGGAAACAGGTAAATCAGATTGTCTTGAGGTCACATTGAGAATGGATAACTCTTGTGACTCTTATTAATCCAAAATAGGGGGAAACATATTTTGATCTAGAGTTGAGTCTCGACTGAAAAATATTTTTGATGGATATCAAAATGAAGGATGACTGAAACCGCTATCATATCAAAATCGTATTCAACACTTTTAAAATTCTGAAGTTAGAAATAAGAAAACACAAGTAAGTGATGTAACACTGGCTTAGTCTATATGAAAGTTCTTGCTCAATCACATCCATACCTTTTTTTATCTTCAGATCAGAGTGACAAATTGGAATCAATTCATACTTCTGAGTGTTTCAATAAAGGCAATAGCAAGGCACTGGAGGCAATCGATTAATCAAAATCAATCATTTTTCTCCAAGACATCTTGACGGCCAAATTGGCAAAAAGTTCTTCTGGAACCTGTCAGACTTGCCATTTGTCTGCTGATTCCAAGATGTAACATATTCCACTTCTTCAACGTCTAGGCGCCCTTTGGTTGTGCGGGCAAAATAATATGAACCTGTATTGTGACAGCAGTTTGAAACTTTCAGTCATCCTTCACCTCATTGATACGTCCTTCTTTTCTAATTAATAAAAATACATGAATACAGAATGTAAAGCCACAATCATCCATTTATCAACTGCGACAAGAAACAGATTTCATGAATCAGGAGCCAATGCATGCAGTGGCGTATTTAGGGGGGGGGGTAGGTAGGATGCATTAGGCATTGGGAAAGATAGGAGAAGCCATACATTGCTGCGCATTCACCCCCTGTTTTGACTCCACCCCTCAGGCAATATTCGATGCACCCCTGGATAGATAGATAGATATACAGATAGACAGATAGATATGGTGTAACCCTCTAAACCCAGTTCTTGGCACTCATGAGGGTTGATGAGATGGGAGAGCACGGGAATCCTCAACATGTTACACATATTTACCCCATGTGAGGGATCATTAACTTGCCCAGCACTGAGAGTGATACAAGGAGCCACCAATTTGAAGTCTCATGTGAACAGAATGCGGGTGGGATTTTGCTCATGAAGGTCCACTAAAAATTATCGGTTCCCAATTGGATCCCGAGGTTCGAACCCATGCAGGAAAAGACCTTCAGGGGAGTAGGCCAGCCGCTTAGTCCGCCCCACGTTTCCACCTAATTTTGAGGGGGGAAGTTATTGACACCATTTGTTGACATAATAATGAATAAGTGGAGAAAATTTTGAGACAAATGTTGACCATCTTGAGAAATATTGAGAATAATGAGACAAAGTTGAGACTATCTTGACAAATGTTGACAAATATTGACAAGTTGATACAAATGTTGAGCAATCTTGAGAATGTTGGGGGAAGATCAGGGGGAAGATTGCTTGGGGAAGATTGTGCGAAAATAAAGCATGCATGAATGTTTTTAATAATTGAATTTATTATTATTATGGGGCACACTGTGACTAATTATTATAGAAAAGCTGTTTTAAATAAAGAAAGGTTGTTCTAAATGCAGTAGGCATACTTTATCCTTCATTCTGCTGTTCTATTTGCTTCTGAAGAGACACCAACTTTGCACACCAGATGGAGCTTAGTGACACAAGCTGACATTAGGGGGCCAACATCATAAATAATAAAATCAAAACTTTGCAAGCTTTGCGCAGCATGTAAAATAGTTGCTTTAAAGTAAAAATTGTAAAAATCAGGTCAAAGGAATAAAATCGGGATTTTCGGACAACCAGGTGAATGTACAGCCAGAGATGAAGTAAATACTTCATAGTCATCTAAAATTAAAAACACGAATTACATGTTCAAAATGGGCCAAATAGGTGCAGTGTGACAACCTTTGTTATTTTTACCACAAAAAGTGGGTCACTCAACAGGGGTGGATCCAGGAATTTTTGAAGGAAGGGGGGCAGTGGTGGATCCAGGGGGGGGCTAAGGCCCCCCCCCCCAGACCAATGAGATAGAAATAAAATTTGAAGAAAATATGGAGCAATGCGGGCCCCTGAAGGCTGAAACAATGCCTGTTCAGGCTCACTAGTGCCGAAATGACGTCCCCTAGACTACCCTGTCTGGATCCGCCACTGGAATAGGGGTAGGTGGAGGTCAGAAAATAGTCCGTGGAAAACCGCAAAAAAAGTACTGTTAATTTTCTTGTTTAGAGAACTCCGAGTAGGCGTACAACGGAAGTGGGCCCACAAGCATATTCTATTAAAACCTAACTTTGCTTTTACATATTTCCATAATAATTAATAAATTACTACTGTAGTATGTGTAAAAAAACTGAGATATTTTATTTGTCTTTTAGTAGTCAAATTAAAATTTGCAAACATTTTAGTGTATGTCTTTTTTCCAAAAAGTTTCATATGATATTATATAAACGTCTTCCATTGTATAACATTATGAAGCTTCTCTTGCACAATATCATTTCCAGAAATTGAAGCAAATAAAAATCTACCAACAGTTGTCACTGAGATTTCGTCCCAAGAAGGGAAAAATATCTCATAGAATCCTAGATATATTTACAAAATAGGAAAATAAGTAGTTTTATTGCTATTTTTGCTCGTATCTTCATACATTTTTTTATATAATTATAAATTTTGCTTAAAAACCACAGAATGCTTTTGCAATAATTGGAAGAATATTTGCGGTTTTTGGGTAATGAAGTACGATTTTTTTGTATTTTCAGATATTTTTTCAGCACATTTTAGACACCGTTTTAAAAGTATTATGCAGGAGTCTAAAGTGAACTCTTGCATTTTGGAGAGCATTCACTGAATCGGGTTTTCATAAGTTTTTTTTTTTACAAGATCCGCGGTTATATACTATATATGATATGAGCAAATTGGTTCTTTTGCAGGAAAACCTAATTCAGAATGCAGAGTTAACAACTGCAATTTTACTGATGTTCTGTGTATTATTAATACTTTAAGAGTGTCTGACATGGTTACGTATCCCTTTATTTCATATGTTGACTCATTTTAAAGATTCAGAAAATACAGCTGATTTACTAATAAAGCAAAAAAGATCAAAGTGATATTCTACCAAAAAGAAAAGTGAGGAGCTTAAGCAGTTTGCACTGCCCAATTGAAGACTCTTGCTTGTGCTAGAATGCCGTTATGCTGGCTCAGCTTCATTTCTGAGCAATTTTGATGCCAATTACATTTTATAAATCTTACTACTAACAAATATAAAATATTTTTGCAAAATTTAAAAAAGCCTTCTATATTGTGCAAATACCATATGAATATTTGTTTTTTATAACCTGAGAAGTGGCTCAAATAAAAAAAAATTAGCTCAACAAGAACCCATGGCTTGCCAAGTAAGGTTTTCTCTTAGTTTTTTCTTCTTTTTTCCACTTTCTCTCCCCTTCTCCCCCTTTCTTTCCCCTTTTCCTCTCCCCCCTTTTCTCCTCCCCCTCTCTTTTCTTTTTCCTCCCCCCTGCGCACGAACAGTGTTCCCCAGCTCAGCCGCTTAGTCCGCCCCACGTTTCCACCTAATTTTGAGGGGGGAAGTTATTGACACCATTTGTTGACATAATAATGAATAAGTGGAGAAAATTTTGAGACAAATGTTGACCATCTTGAGAAATATTGAGAATAATGAGACAAAGTTGAGACTATCTTGACAAATGTTGACAAATATTGACAAGTTGATACAAATGTTGAGCAATCTTGAGAATGTTGGGGGAAGATCAGGGGGAAGATTGCTTGGGGAAGATTGTGCGAAAATAAAGCATGCATGAATGTTTTTAATAATTGAATTTATTATTATTATGGGGCACACTGTGACTAATTATTATAGAAAAGCTGTTTTAAATAAAGAAAGGTTGTTCTAAATGCAGTAGGCATACTTTATCCTTCATTCTGCTGTTCTATTTGCTTCTGAAGAGACACCAACTTTGCACACCAGATGGAGCTTAGTGACACAAGCTGACATTAGGGGGCCAACATCATAAATAATAAAATCAAAACTTTGCAAGCTTTGCGCAGCATGTAAAATAGTTGCTTTAAAGTAAAAATTGTAAAAATCAGGTCAAAGGAATAAAATCGGGATTTTCGGACAACCAGGTGAATGTACAGCCAGAGATGAAGTAAATACTTCATAGTCATCTAAAATTAAAAACACGAATTACATGTTCAAAATGGGCCAAATAGGTGCAGTGTGACAACCTTTGTTATTTTTACCACAAAAAGTGGGTCACTCAACAGGGGTGGATCCAGGAATTTTTGAAGGAAGGGGGGCAGTGGTGGATCCAGGGGGGGGCTAAGGCCCCCCCCCCAGACCAATGAGATAGAAATAAAATTTGAAGAAAATATGGAGCAATGCGGGCCCCTGAAGGCTGAAACAATGCCTGTTCAGGCTCACTAGTGCCGAAATGACGTCCCCTAGACTACCCTGTCTGGATCCGCCACTGGAATAGGGGTAGGTGGAGGTCAGAAAATAGTCCGTGGAAAACCGCAAAAAAAGTACTGTTAATTTTCTTGTTTAGAGAACTCCGAGTAGGCGTACAACGGAAGTGGGCCCACAAGCATATTCTATTAAAACCTAACTTTGCTTTTACATATTTCCATAATAATTAATAAATTACTACTGTAGTATGTGTAAAAAAACTGAGATATTTTATTTGTCTTTTAGTAGTCAAATTAAAATTTGCAAACATTTTAGTGTATGTCTTTTTTCCAAAAAGTTTCATATGATATTATATAAACGTCTTCCATTGTATAACATTATGAAGCTTCTCTTGCACAATATCATTTCCAGAAATTGAAGCAAATAAAAATCTACCAACAGTTGTCACTGAGATTTCGTCCCAAGAAGGGAAAAATATCTCATAGAATCCTAGATATATTTACAAAATAGGAAAATAAGTAGTTTTATTGCTATTTTTGCTCGTATCTTCATACATTTTTTTATATAATTATAAATTTTGCTTAAAAACCACAGAATGCTTTTGCAATAATTGGAAGAATATTTGCGGTTTTTGGGTAATGAAGTACGATTTTTTTGTATTTTCAGATATTTTTTCAGCACATTTTAGACACCGTTTTAAAAGTATTATGCAGGAGTCTAAAGTGAACTCTTGCATTTTGGAGAGCATTCACTGAATCGGGTTTTCATAAGTTTTTTTTTTTACAAGATCCGCGGTTATATACTATATATGATATGAGCAAATTGGTTCTTTTGCAGGAAAACCTAATTCAGAATGCAGAGTTAACAACTGCAATTTTACTGATGTTCTGTGTATTATTAATACTTTAAGAGTGTCTGACATGGTTACGTATCCCTTTATTTCATATGTTGACTCATTTTAAAGATTCAGAAAATACAGCTGATTTACTAATAAAGCAAAAAAGATCAAAGTGATATTCTACCAAAAAGAAAAGTGAGGAGCTTAAGCAGTTTGCACTGCCCAATTGAAGACTCTTGCTTGTGCTAGAATGCCGTTATGCTGGCTCAGCTTCATTTCTGAGCAATTTTGATGCCAATTACATTTTATAAATCTTACTACTAACAAATATAAAATATTTTTGCAAAATTTAAAAAAGCCTTCTATATTGTGCAAATACCATATGAATATTTGTTTTTTATAACCTGAGAAGTGGCTCAAATAAAAAAAAATTAGCTCAACAAGAACCCATGGCTTGCCAAGTAAGGTTTTCTCTTAGTTTTTTCTTCTTTTATCCACTTTCTCTCCCCTTCTCCCCCTTTCTTTCCCCTTTTCCTCTCCCCCCTTTTCTCCTCCCCCTCTCTTTTCTTTTTCCTCCCCCCTGCGCACGAACAGTGTTCCCCAGCTCTAGGCCTGGCCTCTAACCATTCAACCACCCGGCTGCAGGCCTGTGTGATCCAAGAACAAGGACAGGACAGAGGTCTGAACTTCTCTGAAGTGAGTTGTTGCCAATCACAACAAGGACAGCCCTCTGTCTTAAAAACTGGTCAGAAGGCTGAAGGTCAACATCCATAGCTTCCGCACAGGAAATTAATTATTTCACCTTTGAGGTCATCTTTATGTTGTCCAAAAACAGTGAGATGATCTGGAAAATAATCATAACCAGGAAATTGAGTGAGGCCTACTGTCACCATAATCAATGATTTTTAAAGAAAAATGTCCACGATATCAGCGGTCGACAAAGTTACAAAAATAAGGACATTATTATATAATAATGTCAATAATGGCAATCAAAATAACGTGTTGAGATAAACTCTGACATAGCTACTGGGTGCCTTAATAATGGTAGCTGAAGGTCTTTGCCTGCATTGGTGCAAGCCTTGGTTGGAATCCAAAATTTTCAAGAGCAAAATCCAAGCTAGATATCATTCTGATGAGACGTTTAATTGTTGGCCCCTTGTATTGGTATCTGTGCTGGACAATAAATGATTCCTCCCAAGGGCTAAATATGAAACATATTATTTAAGATTCAGATTCAGATTCAGACATTTTATTGACGTAAAGCATCAATTGGTAAAAAATACAAATAATCAATACAGTAATATGTTGCTTTATGTTGGTTGACCCCTTTGTGACACCGCCAGTATCACTACATCTTTTAAATTGCATCTACTGTATTGACAGCAGTCCGCAGACATTCACGATCACTGCACTTTCCAGCGAAATACATGTAGGGGAGAGCGGGGCACTATGAGCCGCTTTTCCAAAATTAAGCTCATGAGCTCAAAGTTTCAATGGTAAATGACTGGATGCTTTATATATAATCATAGCAAGACCTCTTGGCTACAATATCCAGTGTTGTTACATTATATTCTTAATTCTTAAATAGTTAAAACATTGTCTTTAAAAAGTGTAGTCTAGCGGCTCATCGTGCCCCGACCCTGGGGCACCATGATCCATGGCATGGGGGGCTGTTTGCATACATGTATGAGAGATGGGATGGTTTAGAAGGGATGTAAGTCGCAAGGTAGATATGGTAAAATTTTGGAATAGAATACAGAGAACAGATGACGAAAGATTACTTAAAAAGATATTTAATTGGGATAAAAGATTGTGTAAGAATAACTGGGCTAGTGAAATGCGGGAGATTTGCAATGATCTTGATGTAATGACTAACTATAATAGTAACTTGTATATTAACCCAAATTTTGTGAAAAATCGCTTATGTGCTCTCTATAATGAACAATGGAAGACTGAAATTAGTATTTTGCCAAAGCTTAGGTTTTACAGTATATTTAAAAAAGATTATATTGCTGAGAATTATGTCAAATTTATAAGTAACAGAAGTATCCGCTCTCTCTTTGCACAAATTCGTTTAGGAATATTACCACTAAGTTTAGAGACAGGTAGATATCAGGATATCCCTATAGAATATAGGTTTTGTCTTTATTGTGACCAGGATTGTGTAGAATCTGAAATACATTTCATCTTGTACTGTGATAGATATAATGGTTTGAGCCACGATTTATTTAACGAGGTTAGAAGGAAATATAATTCATTTGATATAATAGATCCAGAGGCTAAGATAAAGATTTTAATGTCTAATGAATTTGTTGGAATAATGTCAAAATTTATCTACAATGCCTTTAATGTACGGAAAAGCTCCACTTATGTTTAATCTTGGTTTTTCAAATAATACTGCCTGCCTATAACATTTTGTATTCTATTGTTTACCTTTGTATTTAATTTTGTATTTAATTTTGTATTTAATTTTGTATTGCCACCTGTCTTGCATTGCATATGTGTTAAAGTGATTATAAGCCCAGCAGGGCTGGGCAATTTATGTAAATTGCAATCACTTAAATAAAATAATTGAATTGAATTGAATTGTATCATCCTTCTCATTCAACTGATACCTCATAAACCAGATCTTTTACTTGAATTTTTCCCTTGGCATACACCACAATATGGATCAGATGGATTTTGCATATTTTTCTATGAAATAGCACAAATGCGTCCTAAACAGCTGCTGATGTCTTGCACTATAGTTCTGGACTTACAACAGTAGAGTTGTTGTTACAATTCAGCTTTAATTGTACATCAAAACTTTATTGAAAGTGGCTCATGGTACCCTATCTCCAAGTGGCTCATGGTGCCCCATTTGTAAATTTCATTTATTAGTGCATATCACCATTTTCCAGTTTATCATAGTATCAATGTTATGACATCATCCTAGCACATGCCTTGCCTTCTCTAAGAAGATTAAGTTTTATGACGATGTCGGAAGAAGTTAAAGTACCAGAAGTAAAAGTTCCACCACCCAATACGTTTACTTTTCACTCAAATTCACTGGTCAAAAGCATTTTTTTCATTTCTTGGTCCTACATAGAAATGAAAGACTATGATTGCTACCCTAGCCAGTTCTACACTAATAAAGGAATATATGGTCTTCCTATCGAGCAGTTCTATCTTGCCTTTTTTTTTGTAGGGGCCATGGTTCATAAAGTCCCGTGGCTCATGGTGCCCCGCTCTCCCCTATACATAAACATCAATATAAAAAAAATGATTTAGTGACTAAAAATTACCCGCGACAGGTTAATTTCAATTCAAAACACCTGTTCCTGGATGATTACCTGATTTTAAAACAAAAATAAAACTTTAAAATGCGTATCAATTGCAACTCATCTCGGACATAAAATTTATGGGAACATTACAAAACATGACTTGAGCATTGTGAAGAATGCCTTTTACAGACAGTTTAACATGTTTATATGCAGCTTTGGACGCATTCCGTCGTATTTGCAGTCTCGTCTGCTTAACACTTACTGCTCAAGTTTTTATGGATTAGTTCTTTATCCTATTAAAATGGCTGAACAAATCCAAGTAGTATGGAGAAAAGCACTGCGCCAAGTATGGAAATTTCCTTTCAGAACTAGCCCTGGACCCCTGGGACAGGGGTCATGAATCCTCCCATTGGAAAATCATGAGATTTGCAAGACATGGTTAGGGAGAATCATGATATTTCAAAATATATGTAAAGTGTGTTCATTTCAATTATATCACCTGAAAGTATGCAAAATTTCCTACTGACGGCACCTATTTCTATATCTCTACATGCTAAAATAAATGAGCACTCACCCTGCGAAGTTCAAGAAATGATTTTTTTCTTTATACATTGAACAGATGGTGTCTTCTCATTGGATGAGAGAGAGTGATGTCATAACAATCATCTATGATGTCACAGGTGCTTTTGGTGACGTCACAGTAGTGACATGAAACATCAAAGTGAGGCTGACGTCTGCTTCTCACACTTTTTTGACATTTCCCTCATTTAAATACAATTTTTATCATGCAAACCTTCATGGAAACGTCTTCAAAAGTAGCGCCGTCAGCAGTAAAATATGTAGGCTACCTAAATCCAAAATTTCATGAAATTTTGAAAAGAATTGTTTAATATTGACCAATTCTCCCGATGACACGTCAAAATCTCAAGATTTTGAATGGGACGACCCATGACCCATGCTACGCATGGGTCCCAGGGCTATTTCAGAACACACAGTGTTTTGCTGAGATGCTTACCTGACACTATTTGTGATAAACATTTGGTTTTGTCTCGATTTGCCAAATTTAGTATGTTTGTCATCCAAAAGGATTCAAATGCTTTCAGTTTTGCAGTGAGGTGCCTCCTGGAAAATGACCACTCACTACTAAGAAAAAACACTGAGAAGTGCTGTGAGATGTTAAATGTCGATCTCAACACTTATATGAAACTCGCATCTAATACCATCTCCACATGTATGAGGAAAAATTGTGATAAAATATGTAAAAATGAACATTCGATTGCCTTAAGTAAGGCACTTCATGAACTGACTCTTGTACGAGATAGTCAGGCTGAATGCCGACTAATCAGAAGTGAAATTCTTGAAATTGTGGACTGAATTTCCTATATTTTCAAATTGAATTTTAAAATTTATTTAATTATGTATCTAAAATTGTATCACTATTGTATGTGTACCCTGAGTACGAATAAATATAATAATAATATCAATGCACAATATGAAAAGCTACCTTGTCTATTAGACTTTTGTTGTTACATTGTGCATAGGAGAAGCATTATTACAAGCTCAAATGTTATAGAATTTCATTGCAATTAAAACGCAGTAATATTTTTGAGCAGACCATCCACTTGCTCTTCGACTTACAATGTCTCACAGTGAGACAGGTTGACCATAGTAAAATTTTTCATGACTATAGCGCTTGAGTTTCAACACGGTACGACTACTATATGATAAGAGCACACACATCGGGGAGGTCGCATGTCTTTTTAATGCTCTGGACTCTTAAAAGCGATGCACCTGAGACGCATACTTCAAAGGAATGCTGAATTTTGTATAACACGAACAAATGAACGACAAAAAAGTTGAAGAATTTCTCGTTGGGAAAGACCACAGATGCTTCAACGAGAACAATAAAACAAAGTCTACGCTTTGGTCATATAAGTATGGCATTTATCTTAAAATTTATGATTGTTGACAACTTCTTGGACACATCATTAAAGTTGCAACCAGTGGCATATCTAGGGCGGAGCCATAATGCCATGGCCCCCCACCCTCAGGCCAAAAATTTACATGGAAGAGATAGGATTCACAGTGGCGTAGCCAGAAATCCATGAGTGGGGGGGCCAAGGGGGGGCCAGGGTCTGAACTAGGGGGGCCAACCATTCGCGGCATTTTTGTGACATTCTTGCGACATTTTTGCGGAATTATATGGATAAAAATTGACACAGCGTTACGAGTCATCTTCATGAACGACTTAGCAATATTGACCCGTCTTATCTTTTGTGACTGATAAACAAAATGACCATACATCTCATACTTACACTAAAATCAGTTTTGAAAAATAATGAAACAGATCCTATGGCTCCGATATAAAAAGTATGACAATGACACCTCATCAATTACCATGAGTCACAAAGAGAATATTTGCAGTGAAATGGTCCTCTTGTTTTTTGGGGTTTTTTTTTTCATAACTGTCTTTGCAAGTTTTCAGTATATTCTTGCTCAGAATGTCCTCTTTCTGATTTCATATTTTAGGTCTCAATCAAAAATTTATGAAAGTCCTCCTCAAATAGGCATAAAAAGTAGTAGCAATCTGTGCAAATGACACAAATGCCAAAAATGTAGGGAAATTCCATGCACACATGAAAAATTGAGCAGTTTGTACAAATCACTCTGGTAAACCAGATCTGTTTAATTAGAAACAATTCAAAGGAGCATTACTTCTTTAACTGAGCAATGGCGACAAAACACCCTATGCTGGAAGGGGGAGTTGCACCCTCCCCCCAAAAAAATTGAGAAACACTAAGATTCAGACAAAAAGGCAAAACAATTCGGGCAGAAAATTAAATAAACATAATTAACAATCAATAGCTAGTTTCAAAGAGATTTCTTTTGGAACATTATAAAATCTAGATCCTGGTATTCGGGCAAATGTAGCTCACCCCATAAAAGGTTTGCTCTAGATATATTCCAATAAGGAAATCAAAAATTATCAGATGCCTCAGAATTTTTCAAAGGGCAACTGTCATTCTTGAGAAAATTGGGTATAAGTTAACGCCAGCGAAGGCAACAACTTTAGACAGATCATGTATTCAAGTGACTGTTGCTGCTCCAATAATTTTTTCGAATTTTTCAAATCTGAAATGGGGGGGCCAGTGGGGGGGCCACTTAACCATTTGGGGGGGCCCTGGCCCCCCCAGGCCCCCCCATAGCTCCGCCACTGGATAGGAAGTGCCCCATATATGTTAAGGCCCCTCCCTCAGGTCACTTCTACATAATCCCCTGGTTGCAACACTAAGATGACTAAAATATGTTGTAATTGAATTATGAAATCTTAGCAAAAGTTGTATAATTATATTGAATATATTGGCACCAAGAATTTTACAGTATGGAAATTGCCATTTAGCTGTCTAGACAGATTTCCTCAGCTGATAATATTCATATAAAACACTTGAAATTTTATAGCTTGTCATTCTCAATTTTATGGAAATGTCATTTCAACATGGAAATTGGCATTAATGTCACATGTTTTGCGATGGCAAACATGGAGGCAATTCTTCACACTCAATAACATAGATTTACATCCTTAAATCAACACATTTCTGATTCGCGTGCAACAGCAATTTAACACAATTCGTAAATGCTATAGACTTATATAAATAATAGTAAGGTAAAGATAGAAAGACAATATACAAAATATCTATTCATACTCCATTCTACAATGTTGAAACATTATTCTCTAGAATAGTATCATCGAAGTAGATAGATTTTTTTCACTAATGTAGATTACATTTTTCATCGCCTAATCAGCTTGAAATCCTGATATGAGCTAGAAACATCGAGGTAATAATTAAATCCCATGCATACCATAATGTCTGCAGAGGCTGCACATCCATGGTTCCTTAATCTATTCTTTATTCACAAAAATGGTATTCTAAAAAAAAACTGGTTTAAGATGAAGATTAAGGCAGCCTTAAGGTAGTACAGGGACTACAAGCTGCTCCTTTGACCTTTAGAAAGATGTTGACATTACCACGTCACTCCATCCCAATTCCCAAGGCGAGGCTCTGGCATGTTCCTGGTTCCTTCCACTAATTGACTGCACAAGGACTATGGTCAGATAGATAGGTAAGGTATCCATCCAAGTTTATACGCAAAAGACAAGAGCAGCATTTTTACTGGACCATTAGGCAGATGGTTAGGGCTTTAAGTCTAGCAGTTATGCAATTGGTAATCTAATTAGGACAGGAGGGGTTTATACTGCACCAGATATCTGAGTAATATACACACCCAGCAGAGGCATTGCACCTTATTAAGAAGTATAGCACAGCTCCGATAAATGGTTAGTCCTCCAGGAAGGTTCAAACTTATTATATGTGTGGGATCTTTCACTTGCCTAGCAAAGACATTGAAACAAGGTGCCCGCGGATAAACATCTCATCTTATGGACATCCAGCCAGGAATTGAATATGTGATTACCCCCCTTGGTTCTCAAAGAAATAAGCAAAGGCCTATATTATGTTTACAGTGTTGAAGCTACAAAAAGAGATCTTACTTCTAACCACAATTTTGCTGAATGTCTTGGGACCTTTCCTTAATTTCTCCCAGTCCATCCTTATGGGATGTGTCTCAGCTGGATGTCACTTGGATGGGAGATTACATCACAGATACAGCTGCTAATGATGGTCTGAAGGAGGCAAATGGACTACCCTGCACCATGGGGATTCAGGTCAATATCCCCAACGCACGACACCATTTCGCGAAAATCAGGCAGCATTATCAGGTCAGATTCAGCAGAAGCAGCATTGACAGACTTTATGATATTTGGCTACACTGGAGGAAGGCACTGACTTCTCCTTCCACTTTCAAATTTGCTATGTTCTGCAGCATTGCAAAAGTTGCTTACAAAGAGACTCTCGCAATAAAAGCATTAGAGATTAGATTTACTGAGAATCCCTTCAGGAGCTGATTCTCCAAAATCTCATTGAAATCTAAACCTCTTACCATTTAAAGTTTTTTATACAATTTTTTTCTGTACGAGAATCTCGTAGTGAGCTAAACTGAAATGGTTATCACATAATATCGCAAAGTGGAACACAATGCCCTTTGAAAGAGGTTTATTTTGAAATGAAAGAAATGTAGTTGGGTAATGGACTAACTGCTTGATAGTGTGCCAAAAGTTCATTATGGTGTTAATGTGTCTTGATTTCAGTTGATAAAAGGGTTTCAAAGTACATTAATCAATCAAAATAGAATTTACATTCGAAATGAGAAAAATGTAGGCGACTAATGAGCAACATATACCATCTGTTCTAAAATTTAAATACCACAGCTAGGGTCAATTTCTGAGATTGCTAGATTCCATCTTAGTGTTCCATTAGGAAAACGTTTCATAGTAATCCAGATGAATCAATAGCTTATAGTCTTGATAGAACTTTAAAAAAGTTTTATTCTCACATGAATGAGTCCCATTGATTTAATTGATATTAGACCACAATGTGATACTCTCAGCATTATCCAACTCTACAGACATACAATACACAATTTCGAAAGCAGTGGAATAACTTGGGATCTCAGGTACGTGTAGGGAGGAGCACCTGGGAGGCACATAATCTTCTGGGTTGGGGGCACCCATGCTCTGTCCTTATTGAATGATTCAACTCAGGCTTAGGCTCAAATGGGGAGCACCCAGGGATTTGCACAGACCCAATATGAGGGGCCACTTTCCCCTCATGACAAAATAGTGACACAGTCACTTCATGATGAAACTATTTCTGCAATCATCTGCCCGTTTGATGTTCGATGATGACATTTTTGAGGCTGGATGTCATTACTACTGCTTGCAAATGATCAACCATTAGGCATAAGGTATAAATAAAAATTCCCTCAAACCTTTTCCCCTTTCATTCACTTCTACTACATAATGTGGTAGCTCAGCAAAATAAAAAAAACATTGATAATTTTGTGAATGCATTTTTTGTGGTAAATGAATTTTCAACTTTACACTGAAATAAATGGGTGATCAGTCAATTCCAGATTAACATCTGACATCACTTTTGAGCGACTGATTTATCGACACAGGCGAAAAGTAATTGACATATATATCAGGTTGAAATTTGCGTTTTAATCCACAATCCTAATAAATTCAAATAAAATGAAACACTTTATTTATAATAATCTACCAGGGACTTTGCTTATGAACGTCCACTGAAACTTTTGGGTTCCCACTTTCCAGCCTGGGTTCCGAACCCATACAGGCAAAGACTATCAGTGGAGCAGGTTTACCTGTTATCACTCAGCCACCCAGCTGCATAAGACTATGATAATGGTAGTAGAGCTATCACAGCCTCATCCTTTGACCTTTAAAAACATGTTGATATTAAGATTGGTCTACGGCACTCCATCCCAATTCCCAAGGTAAGGCTTTGGCATGTTCCTGGTTTCATCAACTAATTGACTGACCAGGGACTGTGGTCAGATAGATAGGTAAGGGAGCCATCCATGGCAAGTTTATATGCTACCCACCAGGGCTTCACTTTTATAAGTAACACATGTGAAAGTAATCTTTGCATTCCTAGCAGAAGTAGTGTCACAAGAGATCACCAAAACAAAGTTTCATCCTCAGGCAGGTAAGGTAGTAGAGATTTGTGCCTTTAACTATTCCCGTCAAATAAAAATGTGCAAAGTCCAAACATACTGACTTTAAATCCCAATATCTCTCCAAACTTTTGAATCTTGATCAACAAAGAACATGTGCCTGAATCCAACATAATGTAGAATCTATTTTCCATAGCATCCTCACAACCTGCCGCTGTGAACAGTCACCTGACCAGGAGTGCAACCTATCCTAATCAGCCTACTTACTGGACAAAAGAACAAAAGAGCAAGTGCATCACTCTGCCTGTGGAGAACAAGCAGCAAAAAGAACCTTTACATCTGACCACAATTTTCTTGAATGCCTTGGCCGACCCTTCCTTATTTTTTTCTCAGCACAGTCCATCCTTATGGGATGTGTCTCAGCGAGATGTCACTTGGATGGGACATTACATCACAGATGCAGCTGCTGATGATGGTCTGAAGGAGGCAAATGGACTATCCTACACAGTGGGGATTCTTGTCAATATCCCCAACACACGACACTGTTTTGCTCAGAGTTGTTGGAAGGATTACCAGGTCAGATTCAGCAGAAACAGCATCGACCAACTTTATAATATTAACAACACTCAATGTGGGCAGAGGAAGCCAGTGATTCCTTTTTCTAATTTCTAATTTACAATGTTCCACAGCATTGCATAAATTGTTTAGAATGAGGCTCTTGTAATACCAGCATTAGAGATTAGATGTAGTGAGAAACACTTGAGGAGGCTACTCCCAAAAGTCATACTTATCTGAAATCTGAGGCACTTAGCATTCAAAGTTTTTAACACATGTACAATTTTGTCATTTGAGATCAACACTTTTAGCTACATTGACATCATCCTCACAACTTGGAGCATAACGCCCTTTGAAAGCGGTTTCTTTGTAAATCAGAGAAATGCAATGGGGAAATGGACCATCTAGCCGCACCCTCTGTAATACTGATGATTTTCATGTGCAAATTTCCATTTGATCCCCGTAAATTTTGCAGACTAGCAGTCATGGTAAACGCAGTACAATAGTTTTGGATTTTTGAATGAGAAATGCAAATTACACGCTTTAATATAAAATTAATTTGATTGCCCAATTAATTTATCAAGTGTTTGTTCAATTAGCCCAAGTGGTAGGGAAAATCACTCTCAATAACCTTAGTCCTACAAAAATGAGAAAATCCCAATTATGAAAATTTATTGTGCACATCCGTCCTAGTTTTCTAAAACGTGCAGCCAGAAAAGCTCTCTTCGCAAAAATATCAATTCAAATTTTTAAAGTAGGCTGCAATTTTTTTTGCCTCCATTCGATTTAAAGCACATCAAGCTTTTAACCAGCTTACTGTACTCTGAAAGTTATATTTATATCTAATGTATGGGAATGATTTAATTACAAACAAATCAGAGAATAAAGCTCGTCAAAAACGTACTTGTATTTTCATAAGCACCAGTTGATTCAAATCAGATTAGATATAATATTAACTTCTCCAGAGGTAAACTGAACTGATTCTCTTCAATGTTTAGAGTTTTTATATATATGTTCTTTCAATTTCACAACTATACTATAGAGCTAGAGTTAAATTGTTTACAAAAAGTCTCTTGAATCTTGCAATACATTCAAGATGAGATCTTGTGAGACGTTAACTGTAATCTGAACCATTCATGGTTTTTAACACATGCATATTTTGTCATTTGAGATCCTCACTTTAAGCTAAAAAAAACAAGTTACAATTTGGTAATAAAGTATATCTTATCTTATCTTATTATCTTATCTTATTGACATCATCCTCCCAACTTGGAGCATATATAACGCCCTTTGAAAGTGGTTTCTTTGTAAAGGAGAGAAATGTAATGGGGGACTGGACTAACTGCTTGATAGTGTGCCACCAATTCATTTGAGTGCTAATGTGCCCTGATTTCAGTTGATAAAAGGGTTTCGAAGTACATTAATCAATCAAAATAGAATTTACATTCAAAATGAAAAAAATGCAGGTGACTAATGAGCAACAAGTACCGTCTCTTCTGAAATTTAAATACCATGGCAGGAGGCAATTTCTGAGATTGCTAGATTCCATCTTAGCATTCCATTAGGAAAACGTTTCATAGTAATCCAGAAGTATCAACAGCTATTAGCAGTGATAGAATTTTTTAGAAAATTTTCGATGTGACCAGAATGTGTCAACATTGACTTATTTGATATAAGATCATAATGTGATACTCTCAGCATTATCCAACTTTACAGACTGACCTGTACACAACTTCACAGGCAATGGTGTAAGTTTGGGCAATTATGCACTGTCCTTATAGTATTTTTCAACTCAGGCTGATATTCAGGGAGCACCTGGGGTTGCACAGACCCAATATGAAGGGCCATTTTCCTCTCATGGCAAAATAGTGACACAGTCACTTCATGATGAAGCTATTTCTGCAATCATCTGTCCGTTAGATGTTCGATGATGACATCTTTGAGACCGGATGTCATTACTGCTGCCTGAAAATGGTCAGCCATTAGGCATAAGGTATAAATAGAAATTCCCTCAAACCTTTTTCCCTTCAAGTCACTTCTACATGCTGTGGTAGCAAAATAAAAGACATTGATAATTTTGTGAATTCATTTTTGTGGTAAATAAAATTTCATCTTTACAATGAAATGCATGGGTGATCAATCAATTCCAGATAAAAATCTGATGTCACTGATGAGTGATACGACTGATTTATTGACATAGACGAAAAAATAATTAACATATATCAGTTTCAAATTTGCGTTTCAATTCTTCTTACAATCCAATAATTTTACATAAAATGAAACATTTTATTTATAATCATCCACCTGGGAGTTTGCTCATGAACGTCCACTGAAAATGTTCTCACTTCCCAGCCTGGGTTTGGAACCCATGCAGGAAAGACTTTCAGTGGAGCACATTGGCCTCTTATCACTTAGCCACCCAGCTGCGTAAGACTATGATAGTAGAGCTATCACAATCTCATCCTTTGACCTTTAAAAAAGATGTTGACATTAAGACTGGTCTACAGCAGTTCTCCACATTCCAAAGGTGAGGCTTGGGCATGTTCCTTGTTTCATCAACTAATTGACTGCACAGGGACTGTGGTCAGATAGATAGATAAGGGAGACATCCAAGGCAAGCATATACGCTGCACACCAGGGCTGAGCCTTTTAAAATTAAAAGTACTTGTGAAAGTAATCGTTGCATGCCTAGCAGAAGTACCGTGACAAGAGATCATCAAAACAAAGTCCCACCGTCTGGCAGTCTGCAGCAGGCAAAAGTATAAATATGGACTGTTCTGCTGCTGTTTGATAATACACAAAAATAAGAAGAAGAGTCAAAATAGTTAGTATAGATTTTATCTTATAACTATTCCTGTCAAATAAAAAATATGCAAGGTCTTAACATACATACGGCTGCTTTATCCCAATATCTCTCAAAACATTTTGCTCTTGATCAACAAAGCACATGTGCCTGAATCCAACATCATGTAGACTCTATTTTTCATTGAGTCTGAAGTCACAACCAACCCCTATTAGCAATACTCGGACCAGTAGAGCATTCCTTCCTCATCAGCCTACTCACTGTACAGAAGAACAATTTGACCACAATTTTAGTGAATGTCTTGGGACCATTCCTTAATTTCTCCCAGTCCATCCTTATGGGATGTGCTCAGCTGGATGTCATTTGGATGGCACTTTACATCACACATGCAGCTGCTGATGATAGTCTGAAGGAGGCAAATTTACTACCCTGCACAGTGGGGATTCAGGTCAATATCCACATCATATGACACTGTTTTTCGAAAAATTTGTTGGCAGGATTATCAGGTTAGATTCAGCTGAAGCAGCATCGACCAAAATTATGATATTGACTACACTCGACGTGGGCCAAGGAAGACAATGATTTCTCCTTTTACTTTCAGATTCACAATGTTCCACAGCATTGCATAAATTGTTTATAATGAGGCTCTTGTAATACCAGCATTAGAGATTAGATTTAGTGAGAAACACTCGAGGAGGCTACTCCCAAAAGTCATACTTAACAGTAATCTTAGCCACTTACCATTCAAAGTTTTTGATACAATTTTTGCTATCTGAGAATCTCTTAGTGAGCTACAATGAAATGGTTATCACAACATGGAACACACCAACCTTTGAAAGCGCTTTCTTTGTAAATGACAGAAATCTAGTTGGGTAATGGACTAACTGCTTGATAATGTGCCAAAAGTTTATTTGGGTGTTAATGTGCCTTGATTTCAGTTGATAAAAGGGTTTCAAAGTACATTAATCAATCAAAAGAGAATGCACATTCGAAATGAAAAAAGTGTATACGACTAATGCGCGAAATGTACCATCTGTTCTGATATTTAAATACCACAGCAAGAGGCAATTTCTCAGATTGCAAGATTTCTGCATCTTGGGGTTCCATTAGGAAAAGGTTTCATAGTAATCCAGATGAATCAATAGCTCATAGTCTTGATAGAATCTGTTAGTTTCATTCTCAACTGAATGAGCCGTCATTGATTTAATTGATATTAGATCATAATATGATACTCTCAGAATTATCCAACTCTACAGGCTGACAATACATAACTTCAAAGGCAGTGGAATAACAGGGGGTCTCAGGTAGGGGGAGCACCTGTGGGCACATCATCTTCTGGGTTGGGGGCACCCATGCTCTGTCCTTATTGAATGTTTCAGCTGAGGCTTACGTTCAAATGGGGAGCACCCGGGGAGTTGCACTCACCCAATATGAGGGGCACGTCTCTGCCATGACAAAATAGTGACACAGCCACTTCATGAAGAAGCTAATTCTGCAATCATCTGTCCGTTTGGTGTTCCATGATGACATTTTTGAGGCCAGATGCCATTGCTACTGCTTGCAAATGATCAACCATTAGGCATAAGGTATAAATAGAAATTCCCTCAAACCTTTTTCCCTTCAAGTCACTTCTACATGATGTGGTCGCTCAGCAAAATAAAAGACATTGATAATTTCGTGAATTCATTTTTGTGGTTAATAAAATTTCATCTTTACAATGAAATGCATGGGTGATCAATCAATTCCAGATAAAAATCTGACGTCACTGATGAGTGATACGACTGATTTATTGACATAGACGAAAAAATAATCAACATATATCAGTTTCAAATTTGCGTTTCAATCCTTCTTACAATCCAATAATTTTACATAAAATGAAACATTTTATTTATAATCATCCACCTGGGAGTTTGCTCATGAACGTCCACTGAAAATTTAGGGTTCCCACTTCCCAGCCTGGGTTTGGAACCCTTGCAGGCAAAGACTTTCAGTGGAGCACTGTTGGCCTCTTATCACTTAGCCATCCAGCTGCGTAAGACTCTGATAGTAGAGCCATCACAATCTCATCCTTTGACCTTAAAAAAAGATGTTGACATTAAGACTGGTCTACGGCAGTTCTCCCAGTTCCCAAGGTGAGGCTTAGGCATGTTCCTAGTTTCATCAACTAATTGACTGCCCAGGGACTGTGATCAGTTAAATAGATAAGGTAGCCATCCATAGTTTGTATGCTGCACACCGGGCTGCGCCTTTTAAAAGTACCACATGTAAAGTAACCTTTTTATGCCTATAGCAGAAGTATACTGTCACAAGAGATCATCAAAACAAAGTTCCACTCTCAGGAAGTTTGCAGCAGGCAAAAGTATAAACATGGACTCTGCTCCTGCTGCTTTGATAATGTACAGAAAATATGAAGAAGAGTAAACTAGTAAGTAGAGATTTGTATCTTTAACTATTCCCGTCAAATAGATATGTGCAAAGTCCAAACATACTGACTTTGAAAGAGGGCTGCTCATTGGCGTAGCTAGAAATCCAGGAGAGGGGGGGCCAAGGGGGGGCCAGGGTTTGAACTAGGGGGGCCCAACTTTTGCCGAATTTTTGGGGTAATACAAGAGTAAAAATTTACGTCGCGACACACACCCTCGTTACAAATGACATAGGAACATTGACGCTATTTTTGTCTGGTGAACACTTACTGCATTTACTATTTAATTTAGATATGGTACAAAAAACCACTAAACATTCTTTCACAATTACCTTTTAGAGAGAAATTACTTTACATAAAACCAGTTGGTCATGGTGTTTGGTTGCTTTTGAAAGCGCACAGCTCCTATCTGGATTAAAATTCCCTGATACAACATCAGTGACCATGCTTGTACATAAAGAAGAAAACTCAAGGGCACATACAATAATGTGATTTTACAATATTTGCCACGATGTAAGTTAAAACACAGACTTGCATGGTCTCATGAAACAAAGTTATTTTTTATCAGGTCATACAAGCCTAAAAGCTAATAGTGATTGCTGAAAATGATACAAATTACAAAATTTGGGGAAATTCCATGCAACACATGAAAAATTGACCAGTTTGTACAGATCACTCTGGTTAATCAGTACTGGTCAGTGATATTTCAATGTCACAAAATTGCTTTCTGAAGCTCAACAATTGCAAGGGAAAAATTTGCTCAAATCACAAGATATTTGATGTCGCATGGAACTGCTGTAGATAGGCCCACACAGACATACCGGGGGAGCGGTAAAAATTAGGACACACTAAGATTCGAAAAAAAAATGTAAACAATTCATGGAGATTATTAAATAAACATAATTAAAAGCCATGGTTTCCATAAGATTTCTTTTTGGAATAGCATTAAACTTGGATCTTGAAAATAAGGGCCATTGTCGCAAGACCTCCCTAAAAAGTTAGGATGCAGACCTGTACGCCTATTGCCAGATATTTTCAAAGAAAATGAAAATGTCAATTTCCTCAGAACCTTTTAAAGGGTAAGTGTCATTCTGGTGAGAATCAGGAATATTAAAGTGGGCGCCGACTCAGGTCACAAAGATGCACTTGCTCTGCCCAAATAATTTTTCAAATTTCTCAAATCTGAAATGGGGGGGGGCCCCAGGCCCCCCCCCCATAGCTACGCCACTGGGGCTGCTTATACCAATATCTCTCCAAACTATTGGCTGTTGATCTACTAAGCACATGTTCCTGAATCCAACATGATGTAGACTATTTTCCATTGCATCTTCATAACCTACTCCTGTGAGCAGAAATCTGGCCAGAAGGCCTGTCCAAAAGAAACATACTGTCTATGTCAGGGAAGCAGCAGAAAGAGTCCTTAGATCTGACCACAATCTTGCTGAATGTCTTGGGACCGTTCCTTATTTCTCAAAGCACAGTCCATCCTTATGGGATGTGCTCAGCTGGATGTCATTTGGATGAGACATTACATCACAGATTCAGCTGCTGATGATGGTCTGAAGGAGGCAAATGGACTATCTTGCATTGTGGGGATTCTACTAGTCAATATCCCCAACACACGACACTGTTTTGCAAAAAGTTGTTGGCAGGATTATCAATGATTTATCATGTTAGATTTAGGGGAAGCGGCATCCGCCAACTATATAATATTGGCTACACTGCATCTGAGAGGAGGAAGAAAGTCATTTCTATTTTTACTTTCAAATTTACAATGTTCTGCGGCATTGCAAAAATTGTTTACAAAGAGACTCCAGTAATACAAGCTGTAGAGATCAAATTTTGTGAGAATTGCTTGAGGAGCTCATTCTCAAAAGTCTCACCGAAATCTAAGCCACTTACCATTCAATGTTTTTAATACAATTTTTGCTATCTGATAATCTCGCAGTGACCTACTCTGAAATCTTCCTCACAACAATGAGCACAACGCCCTTTGAAAGCGGTTTCTTTGTAAATGAGAGAAATGTAATGGGGAAATGGACTAACTGCTTGATAGTGTGCCACAAGTTCATTTGGGTGTTAATGTTATATGTGCGTTGATTTTAGTTGATAAAAGGGTTTTAATGCACCCCGTTAATCAACTAAAATAGAATTCATTCGTGAGAATGGTAACTGATATCCTGATGACAACCTTACTACAATGTATTATTTGTGAGTTTTATACTGGCCTAAAATACTGCTTCTTCATTTTATGTAATACAATGTACAGACAATACCTAAACTGTCTCATTTTGTTCAAACTGATGGGCAGAGCAATGAACTTCAGCACCCATGAAATTTTTACAGATGATTTCATATTTGTAGACATTTTTCAAATAACAAAATAGTTTTAAAATTTCTGATCTGGCATCAGAAAATCCTGCCGGGAGATTGGTCAAGTTGCCCATTGCATGTCACTTTTTTTCAGCTTACTTCAAGCAAGTGATGTTTGCTGGAAAAATGATGTCATAATTTTGACCAATAGTATACAGCAAAGGCCAACTAGGTATTGTGGCAGTTGTTCACACTTGTCAAACCACAATCCACATGAACTCTTTCACTTCATGAACTGTTGTATTTCACAATCCTGTGTTGATTGTTTTAATTGATATTAAATCAGTTTCAAGCTGACTGAATGGCTTCAAATCTATTTACACTAAAATTATCATGCCTTGACCAAAAGCATTGACTATGACATCAGTAAGGCACCATTCAGAATTTATGACTGGGTTGTGGGGGGAGATGGGAGTTTTACCTGAGGGGGTGCTACATGCTTCAAGTGGGACAGTACTAATATTTACGTTTTGTCCAGAATCTATGTGCCTTACAGGCTAAATAGAATTTATGACTTGAGGGGAATTGGAGTTTTGCCAGACGGAGCACCAATTTTTCACACATGTTTCAAGGGGGGTACTCATTACTCACAGCATGCTTAAGGGGGGTATGAAATTTCAATAAAAGAAAGGGGACATACTAAAAATCCACATGGTATGTATGAGAGGTACAAATAAGCATCAAACCAAAGGGGGTATAAATTTGTGCTAGAAAGTTCCAACAAAACACCCCAGAATCATAAATTCTGAATGGTCCCTCAGGACAGTATGGTAGCCCAGTAGGGTGGTTCATAATTTAGAAATTTTTGAAAGTTGATGGTGGGTGTATTCCATGTTGTGACAAATATTAATAAGAATATGCACAGCAATTTTCAGGAAAAAATATTGATATCTGAAGGGTGCTCAAACGCGTTGAAGTTGTTAATGTTGTTTTTTCGCCGAAAATACACATTTTGCCCTATAACTCAAAAACTACTCATCCTAGGTCCTAATAATGTATTGAAGTTGAATATAAAAGTGACTATTCCGGACATTTTGACACTATTCTTATTTCTCTATCTGCCATAGGACTTCAGATATGACACATTTCAGCTTATTTTGAGATTATGCGACGCTTTTTCGATAGAATGTGTAACTGCCACAAACTGAAATTAGACTATATAATATAACAAGTAAGACAAATGTGTATTTTAACTGATTTTAATGCTGGGGATGCATTATTCCACAATTAAAAGGAAAACAGAATCTGCAGTGGCCATAACTCATGTAATTTAAGTGTTCATGAAAAAAGAAATTCACAGATTTTCGAACATTTCACATTTTCCCTGCCCCTTGACTTTGGCTCTTTGGTGATCCACGATCTGCTGAATGTCCTTCTCAGTTTCTGAATTCCTAGACAGGAGTTGGAGAAAGTCTCAAGTGGCATAATTTGATGCCCCTCTCAGCAGGATCGTGGACCACTCTGACAGTGGTGACAAAGTCCTTTCCTTTCTGATAGTCGCCATCTGATTCCCATTCAGGAATTTCTAGATTCAGCCAGCCTGTTGTTAATTTAAGCACATGGAATAGAAAATAAGAATTGTTTCCAACCAAGTAAGCAAGCTCGGTGTCAGGCCTTAACTGTGGTAACACCGGTTTACCAGGAGGGTAGTGTTGTGGTTCATCAAAGGACAGGAGACGATCAGCAATATTTCACTTCTCTTCTAGGCTGACTTTTGCGGAGAAAAGAGCAAAAACCACAACCTCTTGGGTGAGCTACCAGGTATGTCTTTGGATGATTGGCATAACATACTGGGCAATTTCTTGGTGCACCTGGCCAAATTTAAGGACTTTCTTGAAGATGGACAAGTCGTTGCTTGGCGCATCAACACCAACGGTTGCTTCTAACCAATGCTTGGCAAAAAGACAGGAGGTGAAGGTCACAAATACTTCGAGATTCTCCGGAGACTTCTTGGAATAATGCGTCTTACATTGTAAAGTTATGAACAAAGTCAAAAAGTCTAAAGACAACATCGAGTTCAAGAAATCCCAAGAGTCCTGGAATGCAATAGACAAGACCAAAAATTTCCAAGTGCTGCATCTGAATGATGATTTCCTAAAGAAGGAAGCCCAGGACACAAAGGAAGAACTTTTCAAGGCGCTTGAAAAACCAACGTCTATGAAATCTTCATTTGTGATGATTACAGGGAATCAGCACTCAGGGAAATAGACTCAGGCCAGACTGTAAAGAATAACATATTTTCATAATCCATGGGAAAATTTGAAATCAAAACATCTTGATTGGATGGCCAGTAATCAGTCACTTTTGAGACATTCCCACGGGAGGAGTTATCTTTGAACAAAAGAACCTATTTGCTTAGGGGAGACAATTGGGCAGTAACAGACTCTCAAAGACCAGCCTCGTCTGATTTATAATTACCATACTCACCAACTAACTTGCATCTGATTGGTCTAGGGCAGGGCCATTCTCAACAAATGTGATAAAGTCTTTTTTTATGAGGTGGGAATCAGCAGAAGTGAATCTACTTGTCCTCAATTACATCCCTCCACGTGGCATAAGATGGCTATATCCAGGTGCCTACCATCATGCAAGATTTATGGCACATACCATTTATGCACCAAAAATGTATGCTTGGGCGGAGCAGATGCATTATTCGAAGAAGTCTCCGGAGAATCTCGAAGTATTTGTGACCTTCACCTCCTGCGACTTGTCCATCTTCAAGAAAGTCCTTAAATTTGGCCAGGTGCACCAAGAAATTGCCCAGTATGTCGTGCCAATCATCCAAAGACATACTTGGTATCTCACCCAAGAGGTTGTGGTTTTTGCTCTTTTCTCCGCAAAAGTCAGCCTAGAAGAGAAGAGAAATATTGCTGATCTTCTCCTGTCCTTTGATGAACCACAACACTACCCTCCTGGTAAACCGGTGTTACCACAGTTAAGGCCTGACACCGAGCTTGCTTACTTGGTTGGAAACAATTCTTATTTTCTATTCCATGTGCTTAAATTAACAACAGGCTGGCTGAATCTAGAAATTCCTGAATGGGAATCAGATGGCGACTATCAGAAAGGAAAGGACTTTGTCACCACTGTCAGAGTGGTCAACGTTCCTGCTGAGAGGGGCATCAAATTATGCCATTTGAGACTTTCTCCAACTCCTGTCTAGGAATTCAGAAACTGAGAAGGACATTCAGCAGATCATGGATCACCACAGAGCCAAAGTCAAGGGGCAGGGAAAATGTGAAATGTTCGAAAATCTGTGAATTTCTTTTTTCATGAACACTTAAATTACATGAGTTATGGCCACTGCAGATTCTGTTTTCCTTTTAATTGTGGAATTATGCATCCCCAGCATTAAAATCAGTTAAAATACACATTTGTCTTACTTGTTATATTATATAGTCTAATTTCAGTTTGTGGCAGTTACACATTCTATCGAAAAAGCGTCGCATAATCTCAAAATAAGCTGAAATGTGTCATATCTGAAGTTCTATGGCAGATAGAGACATGGGAATAGTTTCAAAATGTCCGGAATAGTCACATTTATATTCAACTTCAATACATTATTATGACCTAGGATGAGTAGTTTTTGAGTTATATGGCAAAATGTGTATTTTCGGTGAAAAAACAACATCAACAACTTCAACGCGTTTGAGCACCCTTCAGATATCAATATTTTTTCCTGAAAATTGCTGTGCATGTTCTTATTAATATTTGTCACAACATGGAATACACCCACCATCAACTTTCAAAAATTTCTAAATTATGAACCACCCTATAGCCCAGTGATGTGTTCAATATTCATAAGAAAATCCTGGTGGGAATCAGATCAAGGACCCTGCAATTAGTAGCCCATTGTCCTGCCTCCTGAGGGGAGCCCCTCTTCTGAGAAAAGGCTACATTCACAATTTTTCATGTTTATTTCTGTATAAACAGTCATTGCATGGATCACCAATCCTAATCGTCTGAATGCACAACATCGGACTTGGAGAATATATGTACTGAAATGTGAGAAACACAAACTGAAACTCTCACTTGAAACTGCTGAAGTCAGTCGCTGTTAGGAGATCAATGGCTTAAAATGCTATGGTCACCCATGTAAAACGCTTTATACCACTGTTTGCTTTTTCTGGCCAATCAGAAGGCAGGATTTCGCTCTGATATAATGCATATCACAGCTCATACACCTGACCATGATATTGCATGCTTGGCTGACTACAAGTTGACAAAATTGAAGGAAACACTGAAACAAAACTGACCAACAAAGGATTAAAACTGAACAACACAGACAGTAAACAAGGAGGAAGATTATATCAAGTGTAACTGGTCTCAATAAAAAGGCTGCATTCACTCTTTCTTATACCAATATCTGAAATAATGATCAAATTTAAGGTCACTTGATAAAATAGTTCATTTGGGATAGGCAACCTGCAAAAAAAAAAACGGAGCAGCGGACCAACAATTTTGCCCCCATTTGGCAAGCTCAAGGAATTATTTTTTCTTCTTAATTCGGGGGCTGCAGCCCCCGAACCCCTTCTTCTTCTTATTTCATGGGCTGCCGCCCTCGAACCCCTGCTTCTTGCTTTCTGTTATTTTTCAAATGTTTTTCATAACTTCAAAATAACATTTCCTAAGTGACTGTAATAATCAACCTCCCCAAAGACACCTTGGCTGAGAGGGCTGCACCATCGACCTACCTATCTATCTATCTATCTATCTGTCTATCAATCTATCTGTCTATCTATATCTATCTATAAAATTAATCTATGAAATTAATGTATTGTGTTATTTCTATCTACGTATCTATCGCTCTTTCTATCTTTCCATCTATCTTTCTATACAAAATTAATGTATTGTATTATTTCCTGAGAACAAAGAATTCTGACCTGTTGTCTTCAGGGCTGCCAACCTTCAAATGAACTGAGGAACATGAATGTGCAACAAATACAATGAAATGTTGTCAAACAAGAAGGATTGAAGGCAAACAAAGGGATTTAAATTAATTTGTTTTGTACTTAGTGGTATAAGTTAGATAACACCCTTGTTTGTGACGATATGCAATAATCCTCGGGCTAAAGCCCTCGGATATATTGCATATCGTCACAAACGAGGGCGTTATCTATTACATGTCACTTTTCAGGAGAGAGTGGGGTCATACCTTCCCTCGACCAATGAAAATTGCAAGAAAAATGATGTACTTTCTACCTCAAATGTCTACAAATATGAAATCATCTGTAAGCCTACCATCTGAAGAGATATACATACTTTACTAATTTATTCTGATCAGTCTTGATATCAATAATCCCTGGTGAAGCTATTTCTTAACAAGGTGTTGCATGATTTAGAAATGAATATTTGAGGACGATGATACTGCCATCCCTATCCAGCTGTACAGACTGACATCTCACAAATCACAACCACTTCATGATGAAGCTTTTACTGCATCATCTGCCCAATTTATGTTCCATTATGACATTTCTGAGGACGGATGTCATTACTATTGCTTGCAAAAGGCTAATCATTAGGCATGAAGTAATAGGAATTCCCTCAAACTCTTTCTGAAAAGATATCTACATTTTGTGGTTATATTGCAGGCAACAAATTTCGATACACATATACTGACCGGTCCCTTCACAGGAGATTAGTTTAGCAAATTTTAAAAAGTTTTTGTAAAATACTTTTAAAACAAGCTAGAAAACAAAAAATTGCGAGTCACAGAAAGCATGGTGAAACGCATTACAAAATGGTACTTTTTATGGATAAATGCAAATTGTACACTTTCATATCAAATTGATTTTATTGTCCAATTAATTAGTCATCTTAAATGTTTGTGTAATTAGCCCAAGTGACAGGAAAAATCGCTCTCATTTGCTTAAGTCAAATAAAAATGTTAGTTTATCCCAATTATGACAATTTATTGTGCACTGCTGTCTGTGTTTTTAAATTTGTATTAAAAAATGCTCTCTTTACAGAACTATTCAGTTAAAGTGGAAAATGAAAATTTAATAAATCTCCTAGAGTTTCGTGTCAACTTTGAGCATGATTTTCTAATTCTTTCCTCCAATCGATAGGAAAAACTTAATTTAAATCGATGTATTTATTTGCGCATTAACAGACATGTATGTATTATATGCACACACATGCAAATAAACGAACAAACAAACAAAAATATACCGTGTTTTGACACTGAATTAATGAAACCAAGCAATCATGTGTATATAGGTTAATTGCAGCTGAAACAGGCAATTTACTCTCTTCATTTGCCTATATACATTTGTAAGGACTGATGACAAAAACTTAAGAAGTATATACATGCACATGTATACTTTGATAATATATCTTTGTTCATTGGGACCAAGATCTGACCTCAATATTTTCAGATTTAGATGTTTATTTTTATTTTAGCATAAATTGGATATTGCGCATTTATAATTTATATGAGAAGGTAACAGTTTTATCACTGCTATTTGACCTATTTCATGAAAATAGGAATTCATGGAATGTATCAATTACTGATAAATATAATCACATGAAAGCTCATTAATTGATATATCAATTGCGCAGCAATATCTTAACTCTGCGATGTGACAATTAGGAAACTTAATCTCACAATGAAAGACAGAACGGAAAGAGTTTTCGTTTCCTTTTCATTGTAACAGAATGAAAGATCAAAAACAATGGAAACCATTCTGGAATGATGAGCTTAGTAATTTATGGTCAGCTATGAATGTTGCAGAAAGAGATTATATGAAATATGTGACTTCCCCTATTGTAAGGAATAGATTGAGAAATGAATATTTATATCAAAGGAAAATGTTTGACAAAACTTTAAGATATACAGAAAGACAATATAACAAGAAAGTAATCAATGACATAGAGACTTTATGTACAGACAATCCAAGAGATTTTTGGAAATTTTTGAAAAGTGTTGGTTCAAGGAAAGTTTCTAATATACCTATGGCTGTTTATGATGAGGATGGTTCCTTAATAAATGATATTGGGTATGTACTAGAAAAATGGAAGAGTGAATTTTGTAAACTGTTGAATAGGCCAGACAATGACTTATTTGACAAAGAATTCTATCACTATTGTCAGTTAGAAAAATCCCAACTACAAGCTAACATCGAGCCATTTGATGAATGCTTAAATTCCGAAATAAGTGTCACTGAGTTTAAAAAAGCTCTTGCAAAACTTAAATGTAATTAAAGCTACTAGTATTGATGATATACCAAATGAAGTTTTAAAAAATGAGAAATTATTCTCCCAACTTCATCATTTTATAAATAAAATTTTTAATCTTTGTACCATACCGAGTGCTTGGAGAAAGGCCCTTATTTCCCCAATACCTAAGTGTCCCACTAAAGATCTAAAAATACCATTGAACAGCAGAGGAATCAACCTTCTATCCTGTGTAGGGAAGTTATACACAACTTGCTTAAATTTACGGGTTAGTAGTTTCTTTGAAGAAAACAGAATATACTTAGATGAACAAAATGGGTTCAGAAAAGATAGGTCTTGTGAAGATCACATATTCGTCTTGTCAACTGTAATAAGAAATAGAATATCTGAAGGGCTTCAAACATTCTGTGCTTTCGTTGACATGAAAAAAGCCTTCGATTGGGTTGACAGAGAGCTGCTCTTCTATGTTTTATTAAAAAATGGAATAAAAGGAAAAATATATAAAAATATCAAAGCTTTATATGAATGTACTTCAGCCAGTGTAAAATTGAATTATTACACTACTGATTGGTTTAACATAAAAAGCGGAGTAAGACAAGGTGACCCCCTGTCTCCAACTTTGTTCTGTATTTTTATTAATAGATTGATTCAAGAAATAAATGATTTAAATGTCGGAATAGAAATTAATGAAAGTCGAGTTGCTATATTAGCATTTGCAACTGATATCGTTCTTATTGCAAAAAACGAGGAAGATCTAGAAAAGATGTTGTTGACTACTGAAAAATGGTGCAATAAGTACAGGTTAGAAGTTAACACTGACAAAACAAAAATAGTAAACTTCAGACCAAGAAAGAAAAAAGGGACAACTTGGAATTTCAAATTTAATAACAGTACTTTAGAAATTGTAAATAAATATAAATACTTGGGTTTAATTTTTAATGAACACTTAGATTTACATATAGCCTCAGAGGTACTAGCAGGCGGAGCGGGTAGAGCCTTAAGTGGAGTTATAAATAAATTTAAAAACCTGAAAAATGTTGGATTTAATACTTATCAAAAACTATATTTTTCTAATGTTATACCAGTTATGGATTACGCTTCGGGAATATGGGGTTACAATAATTCTGCCCATGCTGATAAAATTCAGTATAGAGCGATAAGGTACTATCTCGGTGTCCATAATAAAGCTGCTCATAGCGGTCTTGAAGGTGATACGGGATGGAATGTTAGCAAAATAAGACATAATGTAAATATGGTTAGATATTGGAACAGGATTTTGCTTATGAATGAAAATCGCTTGACTAAAAAAGTATTTACATGGGACCTTTGTAAAGTAAGGAGTTGGTCGAGTTGTATAAAAGAAATATTTAAATATGTAGGTCTTTCACATTTTGATGAGAGAAACACCTGTGATTTGAGACTGATAGAAAAAAGGTTAATTGATATAAGAAATGTTGAATGGCATGAATCTCTGTTGTTAAAACCAAAGTTAAGAACATATATGAAATGTAAAGATAAATTGTTATGTGAAGAATATGTTTATATAAAAAATAGAAAACAGAGATCATTAATTGCACAAATTAGATTAGGAATTCTCCCTATAAATATAGAAATTGGACCGTTTAGGGGCATTAAGTTAGAAGAGAGAACTTGCGATATTTGTAAAAGTAATTTAATTGAGGATGAGTTTCACTTTATTTGTGTATGTCCAGTTTACCAGTACCATAGGGAATTGTTGTATGCTAGTATCTCTGTAAATAATTTTGTACATATGACAGATTTTGAAAAATTTATACATATCATGACAAATGAACAATATAAAGTTAGCACATTTATTATTAGTGCTTGGAAATCAAGAAATGACATTTTATACAATACTTAATTTGATGTATCTTCTTTATGAAATTATGTATTAAGAAAACCTTTCATGTGTTTTGACAAAAATTATTGAAGATCCAGTTATATGATATTGTAATTGAGTGTAATTTTGTAATATCTCTACATTTAAAGTTCACTTGTGTATTTTGAAAGAAAGTTCTAATTGTTACATTTAATAATTCAATATGTTGTGACAATTATGTAATTGTAATTTGTAATCCTCTGGTAAATTTAAATATTAATTGATTTATAGTGACAGATAAGCCCCCAGAAGGCTGGGTACCACAGGTCGTTTATGTTGTATTATTGTTAAATTTTTATGTACCTGTCACTTAAATAATAAAATCAATCAATCAATCAATCATTGAAAAACGACTGCTTTAGATTATATTGCATGCGCACAGGTTGAAACATCATTATCATTCAGTGCCAACAAGTTGAATTAAAACTCATCATTCCCTTATGCACATACACTAGCAATTGTATATGAGTACAAATTACGTACGTAATTCTACGCACGAAACTCACAACAAAAAAAAAGCCAATCCGTAGTACGTACACACATTTTTGTACGAATTTCGCAAAAATTCATACGAATTTCACACTGGTACTTTTCATGTATATATTTTTCATTATTTGGCATGTTCACGAATTCGTGGAGGTGTAAAAACGAGCATGTACGAATTTGTAGATGTGTAAAAACGAGCATAATTGCTCGTGTATATGTAAAAACTAACACTCGTGAATGTGCTTTATTTTTCATTTGTGTATCTGCTAATACTAACATTCGTGGAAGAGCTATATCATGAGGGTTTAGTGTTAAAATTAGGTTTAGAGCAGGTTTGAGGTTAGTATGTTCATTATTACACCTAAACAAATTCGTGAATGACAATATTTGACACTTATACGAATACCAAATTCGTGTACATGTTCGTTTTTGCAGGTTTACAAATTCGTCCACATGCAAAATATTGAAAAATATATACCTCTTTTCAAGTTACTTTGGCCATTTAGTGCAATAATTATATTTCACAAATGATTTAAGTTTAGACCTTGCATTGGCCTATCTATAAGAAAATCAGCTAACAAATCAAGTTAAAGCCCAAAAACCAACTTAACAGTACATAACACGTATGAAATTGATTTGAAAATTTTGCATGTTTTACAAACCTAAATTTTCGTACGTATTTCATATATGAAAACACCCATTTACGTACAGAATACACAAGAAAGAGTTGCGTTTGTTTTACGTACGCTGCACAATTGACCACATATGTAAGGAAGATAATAAACCAACCTTCGGCTAGATTCGCAGCTCAAATTCACCTTTCCAAAATGTTTCTTTCAAAAAAGAGCTCAGCCATTCCTGGTGTAATTGTGTAAACCTACGCTGCATTCAGGTTATTCCAATCAACTTAACCAGGTGTGATAAACATCTGTCAGTGTAACAATGCATGTATCTTGAGATGGACCCTTGGCAGGAAATGTATTTGTGTTACTTATCCAGGTCAAGGGTGTCAATCTGTGATACCGGTTGGCTGTTATATGTTTGCTAATTAGTTAAAAAAACCTTGTCAAATCAGGACATTATGATTCTTTTACAGGCTTTCGTTAACTGTCAATACAACCATATGTGCTCCTACTTTTGCTTTTTACAGGCTTTCACAATTTTTCCTTATTTCTCAATTCGTAGACTCTTGAGATTCTTTTTTGTGTGTCTCAAATAATGCAACTTGTAATTTTTCTTTGTGAGCCAATTCTCCCAAATCACACCCCATCCTGAAGTAACGCACTAAACAGCAGGCAACTGAGATGAAGTTATTGAGAAGTAAGCTAATGGATATGCACTACGGTAGAGTCTGTAGGAATATACAGAAATTAGAAATACAAGCAAACTTGAATATAAATTGATTTATGTTGTGCAGAAAGGATTGACATCTGGTTTGAACGACAGGTAAATTTAAACATGCTTAACAAACTTATTATAATTGACGAAAGCCTACAATCTAAGAAACACAGTTTATAACACCTGGGACACTTTCAACATCTGATTTTAATGTTGTTATTCTTTTTAATTAAATAGATTTCTCTTACATGTTGACCAAAATTTAAACATGTTTGAAAGTATTTACACAATCTCCTGATTAAATGATAAAATAACGTGGACGAGTAAAATTATCTAAAGTATGAGAGTAGAATATACATGAGAAATGAACAGCTACGTTATTTTTTTATTTGGATATGACTTAGATCTGCTTCATGAAAACAACAACACATAGAATGTACGCAGATAGTTTTCTATCTGGGAAAAATCGTATTAATTGATACAACAATTTGTTAATTTTCCAGTGGTATCTAAACATCTGCAGGGTGATAAGAAAGAAAATGAACCAGAGGAGCCATCAGGAACTTTAGAAAATCATACAAAGATGTCCACTAGTAAATCATTTTTCAACATTTGTACTACACTATTATTAGGGTGGCCTAAAAATGTACAGGAAAATTTTTTTTTCTGAAATTCACATCGCATACCCCCTCATTTTAGGAGAAATGGTGAAAAAAGCACCTTGTTAAAATTTCATGAAAATCAGTCAAGTCTAAGTGGTCTCTCAAGGCCCCTCAATTCTCACCAAAAAGAAACATTTCAACCATTTTCGCCAATACGCGGTTAGCCACAACTTTGTGAATTTTTAATGAACAACATTCTAATTGCAATGGTTGGAAAGGTATCAAAATTAGCTTCAATTTGCATACCAACATTAATGGTCTAGGATGATATCTTGACTCCAATGGACTCTTCAGCTGACAGTGCTAATGTGCGAAAGTGTTTACTGAATGACTAAACCTGTTCAAGAAAAGATTTCCATTAAATTTCACTGTCAATTAACATGTTCTTATTCTCCAAAAGGCAGGATGACCCGATAAAGCATAAAACTTTTTTTTTTACCATGGAGAAACCCGCTTTATGAGCTGTAAAGTTTTAATGTTAGATTTTGTCAAAAGTGCTGAAAACATCGGAGAGGGGCTGTTGCATTTCATAGTTTAACTTCATAAGAGTTAAATATAGGACAACATAATCTATATCATGTGAAACATAAGAATATTGTCTTTCAAGTGGTACCCATCATGGTGCCCTGTAATAAATTTGGATGAAGATATGAATTTGAAATACTACGATTCCCGACTGCTATTTTATGTGTTTGCGACAAACTTCAACATAAAATTTCATCACTCATAAACCGGGCATTCCCATGGTCAAATATCTTTTCTTTTTAAATATTTGGTCATTCTTGAACTGGGAAAATAAGAATCATGGCAATTTAAAGCAAAAAAAAAAAAAAGCCTGGCTTTTATCAGGATCGGTCGTTCAGCAACAATTTCATTCACGAAAAGTGTAAACTGAAAAGACCATGGGAGTTGAGATATTATCTTAGACCAATAATGTTGGTATGCAAATTGAAGCTCTTTTTTAGCCCTATCCAACCATGGTATTGGAAATGCAGTACTGTACAAATTGACTAAGTTATGAGGAACCGCGTATTTGCGAAAATGGTTGAAATTTTCCTTTTTGCTAAGAATGGAGGGGCCTTGAGAGACCCCTAAGACTTAACCGATTTTCTTGAAATTTTTACAGGGTGCTTTTTTCACAATTTCTCCTAAAATGAGGGGGTATGCGAATAGAAAATCAAAAATTTTGTTTTTTGGGCCACCCTAACTATTATACTCATATAAAAGAGGAGTATTTTGACTTACCTGTAGCTTTAGGGGATTTTCTATAGAAAATGTAACTCCAAATTGTGTTGTGCACGACAGAGTTCAGCTATTCCTTGTGTAATTATGTAATCCTAAACTGTGTTCTGCTAATTCCAATTATGCTGCGAACCAAACAATGGTCAATGTAACAGTGTAGCTTTAGTAAGTATTCTCTACAAAACGTGGTTCTCAAACGTGTTGTGAGCAGTAGAATTTAGCTGTTCTTTGTGTGACTGTGTAAAGCTGAACTGACCTGTGTTCTGCTAATTCCAATTATGCAGCGGGATAAACACTGGTCAATGTAACAATGTCAGTAACTTAAGAAGGACCCTTAGATGCTGATATAGTTATAGGTCTATTCTGTGTGGGATTTATCCAGGCGAGTGGTATTGAATCCGTTTATTATCTGTTTGTTAATCAGTGAAAAAACACAGTCACATCAAGACATTATCTGTGATCAGAAAGTGACCTTTGGTACATGCAAGATCTTTACTGCAATCTTTTCGATGGTCTTATGGATGTAATCTTGGTGCCAACCTCAGATAATGATCCTCAACTATTATTATCTTATGGTGATGTGGCTTTTTCCTGCTGCCGAAACGACCTAAGATGCAAGCATCATACTCCTTCTGCTGCCTTAGCCTGAATGAGTGGTCTCAATGAGAGTAGTGATGGGAGTGGATGTTTTGCCGCAAGCCAGCAACAAGGCATCACATGCAGCAACCACTGCAACCAGCTTTCACAACAGAGGCTTGCAGAACTCTGCTTTTATACTGCAATTTCAATAAGTACGAACTTGGGCCACTTGTTATGTATTTTCTAAGCTGCCTCTGATTGCTTGATGATCAGTTAAGGACCACTTAGAGAAAGTTAAAATGCTACATGGCAAGTGGCCCTGCAACTCATACATATTGAAATTGCTGTAAGAGGACAATAACAGAACTTAATTTTGTGTGATTTTGCAACCCTCTGGAGTAGAGCGACTGCCAATACTATGGAGTTTGTTGATAATATTGAAACTGTATCATTTGAGATAGGGAAGAAAGTAAGTTCAATACTCCAAACACGTTTGTAATTAGCCTTATAACCAACTCTTTCTGCCCTTTCAGTATCAGGCCTGCTGCTATCATTGGTTGTTTTCTCTGTAGTTTCTGCATTATTTCATCACCACTTAAGGTGGCTCGATACTCATGAACTTTCCAAGATAGGATTTTTTTTAAATAGTGTAGAATGGTCCAAAATATAGTTTATAGCAAGGACATGTAAAAAAAAGGGATCGCAACCAGCCTTTTTTTCAAAATATTTGAGGTTATGTACAAGGAAGTCATTTCACGCAAACCTGAAAAACTCAATTTTTTTCTTAACTTTTTTACTGTGAACTTTACCCTGTCATTCAGTGGTCATGCATCCCATATTATTCAATGAAGCATGAAATTAAAGAAGACACTTCAATGGAAAAGCTGATTACAATTTCAACAAAATATATTTAGTTTAAAGGGCTTTCCAAGGGGCTCGGAATCAAAATACTGATTTTGACAATTTTAACTTTTTTAGTAGTAGTAGTAGTAAAATTTAATTTAAAGTCGTAATCAATCAGGACAGTCAATAATAAGTGTTTAACAATTTACAGACAACCAAGCAAGAAGCTTCTGTACGACTTAAAATCAACAATAACAATTTTTAAACTATCTACAATAAGAATATATATACATATATGTAACATTTTTCAACCATACCCGTAAAGCAATTGTCTCAAACATCTTTTACATTGACAAAAAATAAATAAATAGAAAATCATTTCTTTTTGATAGTATAACTTTGGTAAACATTTTGTTTCAGCTAATCAAATGCTCGGCCCTGAGCCATTGTTGATCTGGTTCAAAGTTGAACGGCAGGATCAACTTTTGGCTAGGTCCGAGGATACCCTTGTGCTTATTTTAGTAGTAAGTTCATAATAGTCATTCAATTAACCAGTACAAAAACAATGTGACATCACCTATATACTCATTCACCAACATTTATATCATACCGGGGTATCTCTTCATTGGACCTTGGCCGCTCTTGCTGCCTAGGTCCAAGTCAAAGATGTATCACCTGAGTAATAATATGTATAGTAAAAATTTCATCACAACATTGTTTAAATTTTGTATTGGATTTAAGAGGCATAACAGTAACCTTAAAGGGGCGGTACTTCCGATTTGAGGCATGTTCAGTTTTCATTTCTTTGTCTTTTGCTATAAGAACTCAATTAACTGTAAGTCAGTACAATTGTACAGCCAATTTGTGATGGATAATTTGAAAGAATTTAGCGAACTGCTTTGCTTAATTTCTGAAGGCACGTGGTTCCATAGTTTAGATCCATAGTATCTTATGCTCTTTTTACCATACTTTACAGTATTGAATTTTGGTAGTTCAAATTGATCATTATCTCTCATATTATAAAGTGTTGAGCGCTGGTTAAACAACTCTGAAATGTACGAGGGAGTTGTTTGCGTCTTGATTTTAAACATCTGGATAGCTACTTGTTTTATACATCTTTTATATATATCCAGTTGCTTCACACTCCGACAAAGTTCTTCGTATGCAGTAACTTTGTCACTTGCAACAAATCTTAATGCTCTTTTGTTGGTTTTTTCGATTTTTTCCATATTTGTTTTGCTGGAAAACATCCATACTAATGGGCAGTAGTTGAAAGTGCTACTTATGTAACTATAATAGATGATAGTTTTGCATTGTTTATCTAGGTAGTGATTTATCCTCTTGAGGGCATTTATTTGTTTACCTGCCTGATTACACACATTTTCAACTTGAAAGTTAAAGTTTAGTTTATTGTCTATTTCAACACCAAGTATATTTATCGCCAATTGTGTCTTAATAGAATTACCATTGACCATTAGTTGATGATTCTCAGTCATTTCATTTAAGAACATAAGTTGGAACTTGTCCGAATTTGCTTTCATATTGTTTAGTTTGAACCATTCTACAGCTTTTTTACAATCTCCTTCCAGTATAAGCCTAATTTCCTCAACATCTTTGCTACTGTAACACAGTGTATTGTCATCAGCATAGTTATAAATTTTAGAATTCATACCATAGTATGTTAAGTCATTTATAAAGATATTAAATAAGAGTGGTCCTAATATGGACCCTTGGGGGACACCCTTTATATTTGATACCCATTCTGAGAAAGTGTCTCCTATTTTGACTCTTTGTTTCCTGTCAACTAGATATGATTTAAGCAGTTTTATAAACCATGGCGCTAAAAAGAATTGGCGAGATAGGATTTCTCATTTCTTTGTCATTTAATTCCAAATATTGTGAGGAACAATAAAATGCATAAGAGAAGGTTTCCTACCGCGATGGATTTTGATATAAAAATTTATTTATATCTTAAAGTCATTTTTCCGAAATTTGACCATCTTGACGAAAATCGCCTGTTAAAATTTTCTATTCTGAGTATCAAGCTGAAATTCCGGCTTTACGTAGTCCTTTTCATAGCGCATCTAATGCTGTAAACGAGAAGTCTCTAACCCAAATAGAAGTGGCGCAAATCGCAAACGAAGCGGCCGCCGCATGAAATTATCAGAATTTAGAAAAAAGCTGAAACAGTGTCAGCAGAGCTCAGCTGCTGTGGTGACGTTACTACAGATAGGGCCTGCCTGGCTGCGCGTGAATGTGCGTTAACAAACATTTCACACGAGTAGCGAGCCACCTTAAAGCGTGAATGAACCATTTCAGATCCTCATGCCATTTGTAGTCTTAATAAATTTACAGATAATGCAAAATCCACATGTGTACTTCTCCATAACGAAGGGCCCATGATATGGACATACTGTAGAAGAGTGTGTCAGCTACAGGTGACATAGTCAGAAGGAACTGCAATGGTGCCTTGCATGGAGGAAGGGAGGTGGTAGAAATAATGTGGAAAGGTCCTTGTGCAGATGACATGTTGAGTGCGCTTTGAGTTGATGATTCAACAAAGACATACTGAGAGAGTGACCTTCGGATGTAGATGGATTTGAATTCTATGGCAGTTTAAGCTACAATAGTATCATGAGGACGGACATGTTTTGATGAACATGCAAAACTTTATTGTGCCCCGTAGGGAGCTAGTGACATAATTTTAGTCACAGACTTCGTGGACTGACAACAACTGCCCTGATACCGATCCACTATCCATTCCTACTTACAAGTTGTTGAATAGTGATACTATGATCACTTGGATGAATTATTAATTCAATTCACATGGGCATCATTTGAACTGACTTGCTATCAGAATCTCTCTTTAAATTAATTGTTCTTACATGTATAGACGGTATCGTATGTCTTGTCAGGCACTCTCTAAAGAATCATTATATTCTAATTGGCTTAGCAATCATGCAACAGAAAATCCTGTTTTTATTTTCTATAACAGATGGACAAATATTAATTGGAGAAATGAAAATTATGCACTCTGGTACTAATGGATTTAATTGCTCAATCCAAATGTGATTTAAGCATTTGTTTAATTGGTCCCATAGATTTTTCATTGGCACACATGATAAAAGAAACATTTTAGGAAATGATGATTATGATGATGCTTGTCACGCTTCCCAGTTTTGTTTTCAGAGAGAAAAGCTTACTCAACCGTTGATTTACAGAGAAAAAGATTTGACGAAGCATTCAGTGTTGAACCCGTAATTGGATCCCATTAATAATTTGTTTTGTTTGAATTTTGTATTTTATATTTTATTTTGATGACAAATGTATCTGTGATGATATGAGATTGTCAATAAAAGATTATATATAATAATGTGGCTTCTAGACATCCCTTCAATTTCTAGTTTTTAGCAGCACAGCTGCTCTTACCCCAAGAATTTCATGCAATTTCCTAAGCACTCTGGAGGTCACTCTCTTTCATCAATCTCATTCAAATTTACTCTACATTCTCTGAAGGTTTTTAACTTTCGACCAGTCACTTTTGGTGCCCTTCTGTGGCGTAAAAAATTATAAAGAAACTAAAATGGCTGGCTTCCATAGGTCAAAGGTCAACCATGCCTTCTTCTTCATCTCCTCAGTATATCCGTGACCGGTGTGCCTGTGTTGGAACAATGCACTGTCTGTGCTGCTTAAAGTGCTTGCGCATTTTGTTTTTTTTTTGTTTTTTTTTTCTCTGTAACGATACTTTTTCCTTGTGCAACTCATTACTCCTGTCTCTGAGCCAATTGACCAGATGTATAGCTCATCCTGAAGATTAAGGGATGGATCAAAATATATTCTATGAAAAATGTAAACAATTGCCCAAAATCTGAGATTCCAGAACCTAATTTCAAAGAGCTGATGAGGTAGATAGATACTTAGATGATAGACTGCTAAACAGAACGGAAGTAATGGCCTAAATATTTGGATCCAAGTCAATTTGAATGGTTAACAGATAGATTAAGAGCATAACAATAAATTACTGGAATATTTGCAAACAAATAATTGATAGCCAACTGCTAGTCCATGAATCACAGTTCATCACACCTGAGACATGTTCAATGAGTAATTAATTGCAGTGTTGACAAAAACTGACACATTAGAAAGAAATTACACAATATCATGCAGGCTAAGTAAATATGCGAAAGTAATGGCCTTGCTATTACTTTATTTCATAAAAGTCTAGAAAAACAGATACAGATCAACTGTCCTATCTCTTGAAAACAACATGGCATGGGATATGTTACTGACAGATTTTATAAACCAAATATCTAAATAATTGACATAGCATCAAACTTGGTATCTCAACACCTGCAGGGTGGTAAATGATTTGTAGAGGATGTTTACAGTGAACTATGGAATTGAAAGATCATTTCACATATTTCAAAGATGCTGCAGATTGTGCACCATCTCACGTCCACCACTAAATTGAATTTCAACATACATTGTATATATATTCCATTATTATACTAATACAGATACAGAAGAGGTATTGACTTACTAAACTTCAGCTGGTACTCCCTACAAAATATGATTCCCAAACTGTGTCATTCAGAATAGATAAAAGAAAAAAAGAAAAAATGGAATATAGGTTTTTGATTGCTCATTATGTCATGACATCTACTGCTTATTTTAACGTTCATATTACGCAACAATTTTGCATGACACAAAATGGATGAATGCAAATGATGCACTTGAATACTAATGGAATTAATTGCCAAATCAAATTGTCATTCAAACATTTAGCCCCGCTGATTTTCTATTTGCACAAATCATTGTTATCAGTGGAAGAAAAAGCATTGGAAATTATGATTTTGATCATGCTTATTTGTCACGCTTTCAAGTTTTGTTGTCAGTCTGAAAAGCCCTCCACAGTACTGTTGATTTACAGAGAAGAATGAAGTTTTGATGAAGCTTTCAGTGTTGCTTCCGTTCTCTTTAATCTTGTGGCTTGGGCAATCCTTCAAATTGATGTACAGTTTTTTGTATTTTTTTTTAAACTACTTTTTTCCTCCCGCTTCTCCTTTCAGCTGTCTGTGAGCCAATTCACCCAATTTTCACTGCGTCCCAAAGATCAATGGATGCATTCTATGAGAAATGTAAATAGCTGTAAAAAATGTGATCATAGAACCTAATATCAAAGAATGCTGTTGGAAAAATGATCTGGTACATACACTCTAGATACTCAGGTAATATTAGACAGCTGACAGACTGAAATGTTTAAATAATTACATATCATTCTCAATGGATTGATGATTGGCTGAATCAACAGATCTATCTATGAACTGGTTGATATAGATAGCTTAAGAACATCAATATAATTTACTGAAATATTTACAAACATAAGTATTGATAGCAAACTACTGCTCCACAAATTATAGTTTATCACACCTGGGACACTCTCAATGTGTGATTAATTGCAGGGTTGACAAAAAATAACACTTTAGAAAAAAAATTACACTATATAATTTATAAACATCTCAAGAAAAACAGATATAGACCAACTGTCCGGCTTCATGAAAACAACATGGCATGGTATATGTTACTGATAGATTTTATCAGCCAAATATTTTAATAATTGATGCAGCAACAAAACGTGGTATCTCAACAAATGAATTGCAGAGGATTTTTGCAGTGAACTATAGAATTTAAAAATCGTATGACATATTATTAGAGTGCTGCAGATTTTTGCATCATCATATAATGTCCACCACTAAATTGAACTTTAACACAATATATTGCCTTATTATACTCATACAAAAGAGGTATGGACTTACCTGAAACCTTAGCTGGTATTCCTCACAAAATATAATTCCCGAACGTGTTGTTTGCAATAGAGTTCAGCTATTTGATCCTTGTGTAATTGTGCAAACCTACACTGTGTTCTGCCGAATCCAATTATGTTGTGGGTTAAACGACGGTCACATAAACAATGTCAGTAACTTGAGACGGACTCTCTGTGGGTTAGATTCTGTATGAAACTTATCCAGGTGAGTGTATGAATCTGTTAAATTATCTGTTTGTTAGTCAGTGAAAGAAACACATCTGGACATTATCAGTGATCAGAAAGTGACCTTTGGTACAGATGAGATCTTTATGGCAATCTTGTGATAATCTTGTGGATGTTATCTTTGCACCAATCACAGTTGATGATCCTCTACTGATATTATGTAATAGTGATGTGGCTTTTGTCAAGCGTCATACTCCTACTGCTGTTTCAGCCCACTGTGCCAGAATGAGTGGCCTGAATGAGAGTGGTGATGGGAGACTTGGGATGGATGTTTTGCCGCAAGCCAACAACAAGGCATCAGATGTAGTGATCGCGTCGACCAGCTTACAGAACAGAGGCTGGCAGAATTATGTTATTAAGACAACATTGAACTTACATTTTGTATGATATTACAGCCCTATGGAGCAAATGTGCTGACAGTACTTTGGTTTGCTCATATATTTTGTTTGAAACTATATCATATGCAAAAAGGAGAAAAGTAAGTTTGATATTCTGGATATTTACAGCCCTCAAAGACCGAGTTTAGCAACTCCTATGGTCCTTCAGAATAAGACCCAGTGCTGAAACACATACTTGGCTGATGTGATTGTCATCTTCTTGCACTTCTCGCCCATTTTCATGGTCAATTGTTTTTTTACCATTAAACATGTATTGCAATATCATATCATATTAAAGGTCTCCAATGTCGTCATATTACCAAATTAAGCTTCTGGAGGATGAATTATTGTTTGATTGATTGATTTGTTGATTTGTTTTTGATTGATTGATTGATAGATTTGGTTATCTGTTCACACATCATTTGTGGTCTTCTTAGATTTACAGAGAATATCAGTATACAAACATGTGAGGTACATCCTCTGCATCATCACATGGCATGCAAAGGAAGAGACTGTCAACTGCAGATGACATAGTGGGAAGGAACTGCAATGATGTTGTGGGAGGTACGGGTTGGAAGAAATAATGTGACAAGGTCATTGTGCAAATGACGTGTTGTGTGAAAATGGTCTTGACTTTGTTTATGATTGACTGTCAAAATTATACCAATGTTGTAGTTTGCTAAACAGTTTTGATATTTGGTAAAATATGAATTATTTGCATACTGAAGAATATGGTGTTATCCATTTCCCTTGGGGCTTATGAGAATCTCAGAATCCCTCTTTAAATCTCACCTGAGACAATGATTGTGCACACCTATATATAGGAAAGATCTTCTTGCTCAGCTGGTATCGTGTGTCTTTCCAGGCACTCCCTCAAAATGAAGTCATAATAATCTAATAGGCAACTTGGTGCACGTGAAATAGCTATTTTCTATTTGAAAAAATATGTGCAACACAAGTCATTATTATCTAGTTGGTTAGCTCATGCATGCAACCTGATGCAAGAAATTGTTTTCTCATTGCAGGTCGATCGGGCATCTGATTTTTGGAAAAAGGTTTGTTTCACTCAAAAATTTCTTAAAGTTTGACTGATATAAAACTCAATCATGTGCGGCAATTGAAATAAGAAGCCATTTGTATCTTGTATTCCTCAAATGTCCTCATGATAGAGTCATAAATTGGTTGGGCACTCTGGGGTTACTATGCATACAATTGTACATTCTTCATAAGGATCTCACTGACTGTCTCACATCTGTTAAAATCTCTATGTGATGGCATACTAGTACATTTACAGAGCATTAGATTAATTTCTTGTTTGAGAGTTCTCCTCAGCAATGGTAGCCAGTAAGCCATAGGCATGGCAATATATACCTAAATCAACTAAATCGCTGATCTTCCTGGAAGCGATGCTGTCTGTTAGGACGGTTTACATAAATTCATGATAACTACGTATTAAGTTGGCATTTGGCTCCATTCCTGCAATGAGGTCAGAAAGATGCATGTAGAACTAGGAACCTTATAGAGTACAGGGTGTAGACGCAAAAGTAACAAAAAACTTTATATTCAGGTAACTTCAAAAGCAAAAATTAGAACTATATGTCAGTGCATTTTTTAACATGGTAACTGGGAGACCAAATGGTCTCCCAGTGGACAGATTTGGTCTCCCAGTCATTGCCAAATTGGTATCACTGGGAGACCAATTTTTCCCCGAGACTCTAATTAATATCGGATTTTGTTGTCGTAATTTGTAGTTTTTGGGAGCATTTGAAGCAAGGCTTCTTCTGTCCATATCAGAAATATTCTTCACTGTCTTCACAACTATACTTCTGCTTATGTCATCTCTCTAATTTCCAATTTTTATAAATTCAAAATTTGTCAAACTTCATTTCGTGAAAATCGGCACAGGTCCTAAATTATACAAATATATCTCATGAATCTTTAGCCTATCAATAGATGTGGCGCACCATGGTGCTATGCGAAGTTCCATTGGTCTCCCAGTCGAAAATCATTAAAAAATGCTCTGCTATATGTTACTTAATGTGAATTTAAGAGGTGTTATTGGATTCCATGTTAGTCAGTTTGATGGATTTTCGAGAGAAGTCGGTATGACAATGGGCATCATAGTGATTGTTCACTCATTGTTTGGAAATGTTTCTGAATAACACTTTGACTTCCTTTAAATGCCGTTCATAAAGTCAGTGGGTCTGTGCAGCTTCATTTTTTTCTGTCAGAAAAGCTCTCTTCCAAGTTCCATCAATTCACACAGAAGAATTAATGAAAATGTGGATTAAACTTTCTCTTAAGCTTGTATTATCCTAGCCCTTTAATCTTGCAGCATCAACTTCCTGCAAAGTCAAGTGCAGTTTTTTGGTGCTTTTTTCTTGTTTATCTGTAACTCCCTTTTGAAGTACTTTGTTACTTTACCATTTACTTTACAGCCTATATATACACCAAACAGTATACAGTGTGTTTGGGTGAACTTTAATTTGAAATATATATATGTTCATTCGATTTCCAACTTGTCTGAGGAAGAAGGGATGCATTAACGCATGTTCAATGTGACATGCTGAACAGCAGCCCAGGAAAGTGCTGTGAGCCTGCGATAGCTAGAGAGCTTGCTTCAGTAATGCCTAGTTCTCACGACGGCGATTTGAGAGCGACGCATCAAGAGAAGTCATTTCTTGGAAGGTTGTGGCGTAGAACGTTGGTTTTGGCACATTACGTAATCAATTAGTGTCATGTGCGACGCTTAAAGTTAGTAGCCGCGGTGAGTCTTGAGGTGTCCGCGGCGCTGCTTAAGCTTTCTTCGCCGCGTTCCGCCTCTCTTTCCTCAGCGCAGTTCCAAACAGACGCGTCGCACTTTGTTTTGGAATTCGGCGAGGCTGCTTTTACTTCGCCCAATGTTGTTTCCTCTTACGCCGCTGATGGTTGTGAGGCAGCTACGTCTGAAATTGGCGACCTGCGACGCATCAGGAAACCTTCGGCGTACACCCGAGGTAAGATGCGTCGCTGAAAATGACAGCCTCGCCGAAGACTGTAAGGATGCAACGCCGCATTTAGGGACTTGTTACTGCGTAACTTGATGGTTCATCGTCGCACATGCATTCATAAAGCGCCGAGGACATTACAGGCGCGTCGATGCTGACCTTCTTCGTCGTCCTTGCCTTAAGCAGCGACGAAGGTCTCTTAAGCATCGACGAACGTCTGTTGTTGCAGCGCTGCGGCAAAGTGTGTTTGGCTGCTGCAGGAGTCACTTTTGGTCATTATAAAAAGGGACACAGAGGACCTCCTTGCTTCATTTGCTGATTGCCCTTCAATGAGAACACAACGACTGCCTACTGAACATATGCATGATGAATGAAGAAGAAATTATTGTTGTGGCTGGTGCTGCTGCTGTTGCTATCGGAGCTGTCTATTTGAGACAGAGGAGGAGGAGGGCCAGGAGACAGAAAAGGTGGTGGATTCGCAACTGGTTGCTGCAGAGGGAACAACATGGTCACTTCCATCAACTGCTGCCTGAACTGCAAGTGCGTGACGTGTCCGGCTACTACAACTACACTAGAATGCCCCCTGCCATCTTTGCTGAAATCCTGGAAGCTGTTGGACCACTCATCGCTAAGCAAGACACCAACATGAGGAGGGCTTTGGAACCTGGTCTGAAGTTGGCTATCACCCTGCGGTACATGGCAACAGGAAACAGCTACAAGTCCCTAGCTTATGCTTTCCGTGTGGCACCCAACACCATCTGCAACTTCATCCCTGAGGTCTGCCTTGCCATCGTTCATGCCTTCGAAAGACAGCTGGCACTACCCACACAGCCTGAAAGATGGAAGGAGATAGCCAAGGCTTTTGAGACGAAATGGAACTTGCCCAACTGCATTGGAGCTCTGGATGGCAAGCACGTCGCAATCCGATGTCCCAAGGCTGCAGGCTCCTTGTTCTACAACTACAAGGGATTTCACTCCATTGTCCTGATGGCCCTCGTTGATGCCGACTACAAGTTCATCTATGTGCAGGCTGGCTGTCAAGGAAGTGCATCTGATGGCGGCGTCTTCAGGGACACAGTACTTCGACAACTCCTGGACGAGGAAGATCTAGGCCTACCACCTCCAGAACCTCTACCTGGCACAGAAGACAATCCTTTCCCATATTACATCGTGGGTGACGAGGCATTTCCCCTGAAGACATGGCTGCTCAAACCAGTGCCAAGAAGGAACCTTGACATTGCTTCCAGAGTCTACAATTACAGGATTTCAAGAGCCAGGAGAGTGGTGGAGAATGCCTTCGGTCTGCTGTCACACAGGTTCAGATGCTTCCTGACCACCATGCCCCAACGACCTACAAGAGTGACATACATCACAATGGCTGCTTGTGTTCTACACAACATTCTGCGAGACAGAGTAGGCGTCCACCATGCCCGTGACAATGAAGTGATGGACAGAGAAGATCCACAGACACATGACGTGGCTGAAGGAGTTTGGAGGGGAGACCGTCAATTGCATGACCTAGGAGAACCACTTCGACACGGAAATGCCTCCAGAGATGCCAAGGCTGCTCGAGACTACCTACGTGACTGGGTCAACAGTCCGGCAGGAAGTGTCCCTTGGCAGTTGGAGAAAATCTGAAGAAGATGCAGACTATCTATTCAAAACAACAAACCCCAGGCCCTTTTAAGGGCCACCAAATCCTCCCAATTGAGCTGGCCATGTACACATCCTATGTTGACAAAACAAGCCCAAAAATCAATCAATCAATCAATCCCTCCATCCATCTATCTATCTATCTATCTATCTATCTATCTATCTATCTATCTATCTATCTATCTATCTATCTATCTATCCAAGTCCAATCCATGCAAAGTGACGACAACTGCTTTTCTTTTGCTGCAGTGTATATATGTAACGAGCATTGTGTTCCATCTATCAAGCTATCTATCTATCTATCTATCTAGCTATCTATCTAGCTATCTATCAAGCTATCTATCTATCTATCCAAGTCCAATCCCTGCAAAGTGACGACAACTGCTTTTCTTTTGCTGCAGTGTATATATGTAACGAGCATTGTGTTCCATCTATCAAGCTATCTATCTATCTATCTATCTAGCTATCTATCTAGCTATCTATCAAGCTATCTATCTATCTATCCAAGTCCAATCCCTGCAAAGTGACGACAACTGCTTTTCTTTTGCTGCAGTGTATATATGTAACGAGCATTGTGTTCCATCTATCAAGCTATCTATCTAGCTATCTATCTAGCTATCTATCTAGCTATCTATCTATCTATCTATCTAGCTAGCTATCTAGCTATCTACCTGCCACTTGCCCTAGACAAGTGAAATTACAAAGTGATGCACTTGTACTAGTGCAACCAACCAACACAATTTTTAAAAGCAAAGCACTTGTACTAGTGCATTACATTTTAATTAAGAAATTCATGCACTTGTACTAGTGCAATAAAAATATGTTTATACCAAAGAATGCAGCACTTGTACTAGTGCTGCACTTGGTATGTTTTGGGGCAAAGAAAGGGGGAACTAGCACCTTGCTTTTATGAAGGTGATTACTTTTAATGAAGGCCAGGACCGGACTTTTGTTTTGGGGGACTTTTTTTTTGGGGGACTTTTTTTTTGGGGATTGTCAACGTTTTTTTTGCTCTTTTTTGGCTCTTTTCGGTCAACACAAGCTCTTTTTTTTTGTCAACATAAGATGTGTACGTGGCCTGCCCTTTTGGGAGGATTTGGTGGCCCTTAAAAGGGCCAAGGTTTTTTGTTGTCTTTGCTGCATCTGGTCTTCTACTTTCGTGGAGAAAGGAGACTTGAAGTCCAACTGGGCGAAGGGGAAGGCTGGTGCTGGTGATGGGCGGTCGGTTGACCAAAGCTGGGTCCAGGGGGGTAGCCGTACTTCTCGGGGCTCTCCTGAGCATCCATCATCAGTGTCATGGTGGAGTGGCTGGGCTGCATCGGGGTGTAGCTGGGAGTCTGCCTGGAGGATCCTCCTTCCCTGGGCTGGTGCTGCTGGTAGTGATGGCTGCTGCTGGAAGCCTGGGGATGGTGCTGGTGGTGGGATGGCACATACGTCGAAGAAGGAGGAGGAGGAGGTGGCATCTGCAGGCGCTGAGGAGGATGAGGAGGCTGGAAGGTCTGCTCCTGATGATGACCTGACTGGCGGCTGGCATGATCCATCTCACTCTCCCTGTCCCAGAAGAGGGCGGCCTCTGCAATGGTCCTGACCATTTTCCTTCGGACTTCAGGGCTGGCGTGCACTCCCACGTGGTACAGGTCCTGGCACTTCATCCTCCAGTACTCCTGGTCGGGTGTCAACTCCTGGTGGTCGGGGCACATCTTGCAGCCAGAGCCTTTCAGGATTTTCTTGGCGGAGGACATGGCTTGCATGCTGCCTGCGATGACGTGCATGGCGGAGTGCATGGCTTCATCTCCTGGGGCCTTCCTCTTGGTTCCCTTGGCAGCGGCTCCAGGCTTTGGTGCTCCAGGGAAGACTTGGGACTGCTGGCTGTCAGGTCTGTCCTGTGCTGGCTGTTCAGGTGGCAGGTCCGGCATGTCATAGGAAGCTGGCAGGGAATCCTCAGGGTTGTAGCTGTCCTCGGAGTCTGAGGCTGGCCGGTTGGCAGACAGTTGAGAGATGACGGACAGCTCCTTCCCTGGCTTGTGGACGATGGAGTCCTTCAGGAACCGACAGTTGTTCAGGATGTACTCGTCCCTCTCTGTGAGCGTCTCCTTCCTGGCGGCTCCTGAAGCTTCAGGCCTGACGAGTCTGGAGAAGTGAGTGCGGACTGTCTTCCTCCAGTTGAAGATGTCCTGGGAGGTGTACTTGGGGCCCAGCTCCTTTGCTTTTTCTGAGTCCAGCAGCAGCTTCTCGTTCCCCTTGTAGCCTCTGGTCCCCTTCATGTACAGCACAGGATGCTCCTTGTACCAGTTGATGAGGTCGTCCTCTTGCTCAGGTGTGATGCCCAGGTTGTCCCTGATGTTTTTCTTGGGGGCCTTCCCTTTGCCCTTCTTGCCCTTGGACTTGGCTTCAGCAGCAGCTGCAGGGGTCTCATCAGCAGAGTCTTCTTCCTCCTCGAAGGTGTCCTCATGGATGGCCACTCTGTCTAGAGCAAGAACAGGCTGGCTCTCTGCTGTTTTCTTGGGAGTCTGCTTCGGAGTCGGAGTCTTCTTCGGAGTCTGCTTCTTTGGAGTCTGCTTCTTTGGAGTCTTCTTTGGAGTAGACTTGGCAGTAGGCTCTGGAAGACCCGTGGAAGACTTGGCAGCAGGCTTGTCAGCAGGCTTGGCAGCAGGCTTGGCAGCAGGCTTGGCAGCAGGCTTGGCAGCAGGCTTGTCAGCAGGCTTGGCAGCAGGCTTGTCAGCAGACTTGGCAGCAGGCTTGTCTCCTTCATCAGTTTCAAAGAGTTCAACTGAAGAATCTTCGTCTGTGCTGTCTTCTGGCCGGCCCTCGAAGATGGTCTCGCTGACGACAGTGGCTTTGGTGGTTGAAGTGGTGGTCTTCGTCTGGCTGCCAGCTGTAGTGGAGGTGTAGAGCCCAGGTAGAGAGAGGTCTGCCATGGCTGTAGTGAAGAAGGCAGTCACTGCAGCATCTGAAGGTTCATGGAGAGGAGTTGCAGCTGGAGTTGTAGCTGGAGTTGTCACTGGAGTGCTCCCAGGAGTGTGGAGTGTTGACCTGGTGCTGAGCTTGGTTGGTGCCCTGGTGACGACGGTGCCCTTTCTCCTCTTTGGTCCCATGTTGTAGCAGCAATTTGAAGTACAATTGTAGCAACAAAAGTAGCAGCAAATGTAGCAGTTGATAATAGTGTCGTGGATTCTAGGTGTGTTCTGGTCGAAGGTCTGAGTGGGTATGGTGCTCTAAACTGGCCTCCTCTATATATATGCAGGGTGCGGACCGCCTCTTTCCCCCTCCTTCGCCCCCCCTGCTTCGCTGCTGCTGCCCCAGCCGCTGCGCAAAAAGAGGGTGACACGCAGACAAAGGGTTGATGCTAAAAATAGAACAACGCATGCACTCAGGCGCCACTCTGTCTGCTGCATTGGGGGTCCAAAAGACGCGGCGCGCACCCTCTCACGTGCGTCGAACATGTGTCTTTCCGCGACGCGTGTCTGAAACATGTGACATGAAGCAAGAGCTTTCTGCTACACTGCTGTTTCTGCGTCGAAGCTCTTCTTTGTGCGTCGCAACTTTAAAAATCTGCGGCGCGCACTGATTTCTTTTTACGCTTCTTCTTGCTTCACCACTTCTTTCCTCGCAAAGATTCAACCGGTTGAATCTTTTTTTCCTGCATCGTCAAATTTCTAGGAATTGCGTAGAAAGACCTCTTAAAGCGACGCATGCTGTTCCTGTTGCGCCGTAAAGCCAAAATTGACGGCGAACATGCTCAAATCTTTGCCCTTTCCTGGAAATATAAGAAACGCCGTCACTTAAACCCTCTGTTACGTCTCCGTGAGAACTAGCCATAAGATTAACAGACAGAAATGATGGTTATCGGTGTCATGCTGTATGGACAGACGGCTGCCTCAATAATGGATGGATAAAGAGATAGGTGCCAGTTAACTTTTGAAGGATAAATGACTGGGTTGGTTTTATGTTACTGCATGCTTCATAAAGATAACATGACATGGAATGTGTTACTGATAAATACAATTAGGAAAATTTCTAATTCAAAAATAAAACTATTTGTAGATAGTTTAGTGGTATCACGACACTTGTAAGATGATAAAATGTAAAATAACCACTGGAAAATACTTTCAGAAAAGAGCTGAATTGAAAGACACTGTATTTCACTGATCATGATAAGGAGAACTGCATTCCACTGCCTATTAAAATGTCACGCTATTTGAATACCACCAGGTATATTGAAATTCAACATATATTCTTTAGTAGACTAAAATCGGTTATTAATATCATTTAAATGAAGAACATCAACTTACCTGTAGGTTCGTTGCAGCTGGTATTCTCCAAAAAATGTAACCTCTAAACTGTTCAGCCCCAAATGTATTGTTTGCAATACAGTTCTGCTAATCCTTGTGTAATTAAGTAATCCTACACTGTTTTCGGTTAATTCCAATTATGCAATGGGATAAACAATGGTCAATTCAACAATGTGGAAACTTAAGATCCTTTGGTGCAGATATAGGTTTATAAATATATGCCTATTCGGTGCGGGAATTTTCCAGGTGAGTGGTATAAATCTGTTATGTTATCTGTCTGTCAATCAATGGAAGAAAACATAGTCACATCAAGACATTATCAGTGATCTGAAAATGACCTTTGCCATGAGCAGGGTCTTTACCGCAACCTTAGTGACAAATATTTGGCTGCAACCTTTGCACCAATCTCAGATGATGATCCTTGTCTAAAATTGTGTAATAGTGATGTGGCTTTCGCCTGTTGATGAAGCAAGCTGGGATGCAAGCATCATACTCCGACTGCTGCTTTAGCCTGTTGTGTCTGAATGAGTGGCCTGAATGAGAGTGGTGATGGGAGTGGATGTTTTGCTGCAAGCCAACAACAAGGCATCAGATGCAGTGGCTACTGAGACCAGCTTTCACAACAGAGGCTGGCAGAATTCTGTTATTACTGCAATTTGTTATGTATTTTCTAAGCTTCCTCTGATTGGTTGATGATCAGTTAAGGACCACTCAGAGAAAGTTAAAATGCTATGAAGCCAGTGGCCCTGCAACTCATACATATGAAAATTGCAGTAAGAGAGCGATAACACAGAACTTAATTTTGTGTGATATTGCAGCCCTCTGGAGTAGAGCTACTGCCAATACTATGGAGTTTGCTGATCTGTATTATATTGAAACTGTATTATTTGAAGGTAGGAAGAAAGTAAGTTTGATACTCTCAATAGTTTTAGTTAGCCTTATATGGCTTGCTTGACCTACTCTTTCTGCCCTTTCAATGTCAGGCCATGCCCTGTCATTGTTTGTTTTCTCTGTACATGTAGTTTCTGCAAAATTACATCACCAATTCAGCTTAGTGTGAATTAAACATTTTAGATACTAATGCCATTTGCAGTGTTAGTAATTTTACAGATAATGTCAGAATACACAATGTGTACTTCTCCATTACAAAGAGCCCATGACATGCTGCGGAAGAGTGTGTCAGCTCTACTGGAACTAGCCATGTAAACAACCACAGGCATTTCATTTTCCGTGTAATTATTGGAACTGATTTGCTATCAAAATCTCTCTTTACATGAATAGAAAAAACAATTTCATGCTCAGACAGTATCATGTGTCTTGCCACTGTTATAATCTAATTGGCTTAGTACGCATGCAACTTAAAATCCTGTTTTTATCTTCTAATAGATCGACAAAATTAACATTAATTTGAGAAATGCAAATCATGCACATTGGTACTAATGGATTTAATTGCTCAATCAAAGTGTGATTTAAGCATTTGTTTAATTGGTCCCATAGATTTATCATTGGCAGAAAATGATTTACACTAGCGAAAGAAACACTTTAGAAAATAACGATTATAATGATTCAGCCACGCTTTCCAGTTATGAGAGAGAAAAGCTTGCAAAGTATTGTTGATTTACAGAGACAAAGTTTTGATGAAGCTTTCAGTGTTAAGAACACTGAAAGCTTCACCAAAACTTTGTCTCTAGTTTTTTTTCTCCATAACTATACTTTTTTCACAGTTTATCACACCTGGGACATGTTCAATGTGTAATTAATTGCAGTGTTGACAAAAATTGACACATTAGAAAGAAATTACAGCATATCATGTAGGCTAAGCATATAAATCTTATGCGAAGTAATGGCCTTGTTATTTCTTTATTTTATATAAAAAGTCTAGAAAAACCGATAAAAATCAACTGTCCTGCTTCATGAAAACATGGGATATGTTACTGATAGATTTTATAAACCAAATATCTAAATAATTGATATAGCAATAAAACTGTGTATCTCAGCACTTGCAGGGTGGTAAATGATTTGTAAAGGATGTTTACGGTGAACTATAGAATAGAAAGATCATGTCACATATTTTCAGAGATGCTTTAGATTGTGCATCATCTCATGTCCGCCACTAAATTGAATTTCAACATTTGCATTCCATTATTATACTCATATAGATAAAAAAGAGGTGTTGACTTACCTGAAACTTTAGCTGGTACTCCCTACAAAATATGATTCTCAAACTGTGTCGTTCTGAAAACAGTTCAGCTATTCCTTCTGCAATTATGCAATTCTACACTGTGTTCTGCTAATTCCAATAATGCACTGGGACAAACAATGGTCAATGTAATAATGTCAATAACTTGAGAAGGACCCTTTGACGTTGATATTGGTTGTAGGTCTATTCTGTGTGGGATTTATCCAGGTGAGTGGTATGAATCTGCTTATTATACGTTTGTTAATCAGTGAAAAAACACAGTCACATCAAGACATTATCGGTGATCAGAAAGCGACCAGTGGTATACAAGCAAGGTCTTTGCAATTGTGTGATAAATCCTGTAATAATCTTATAGATGTAATCTAATATGAGATGATGGTCCACAATCAATATTGTATAATAGTGATGTGGCTTTTGCCTGCTGCTAAGGAGACCTGAGATGTAACATCATACTATGGCTGCTGCTTTAGCCTACTGTGCCTGAATGAGTTGCCTGAATGAGAGTAGTGAAGGGAGTGGATGTTTTGCCGCAAGCCAACAACAAGGCATCAGATGCAGCGATCACGTCGACCAGCTTTCAGAAAAGAAGCTAGCAGAATTCTGTTGTTAAGAGAATGTGGGAGTAACCTGTGTACGATATTACAGCCCTCTGGAGCAAATGTAGTAACAGTACTTTGGTTTGAATATTTATTTGGTTTGAAACTATATGTCATTTTGAAAAAAAGAAAAAGTAGGTTTGATGTTCTGGATATTTACATCCCTCAAAGGCAGGGTTAAGCAACTCCTATTGTCCTTCAGAATAAGATCCAGAGCTGAAATACCTACTTTGCAGATGTGATTGTCTTCTTCATGCACTTACCGTCCATTTTTAAGGTCAATTGTTTTTTTACCATTCATGTCATGTAAAAGGTCTCCATCATCGTCATATTACCAAATTAAGCTCGGAGAGGATGAATTATTGTTCACACATCATCTGTAGTCTTCTCAGATTTGCAAGGAATATCAGTACAAACATGTGAGGTACAATGCAAAGGAAGAGTCTGTCAACTGCAGGTAACATAGTGGGAAGGAACTTCAATGAAACTATGAGAGGTAAGGGGTGGTAGAAATGATGTGACTAGGCCATTGTACACATGACATGTTGTGTGAAAATGATCTCGACTATGTTTAAGATTGACTGTCCAAATTATACCAATGTTGTAGTTTGCTAAACAGTTTGATATTTGGTAAAATATGAATTATTTGCATATTGAAGAATATGGTGTTATCCATTTCCCTTGGGGCTTATGAGAATCTCAGAATCCCTCTTTAAATCTAACCTGAGACAATTATTGTGCACACCTACATAGGAAAAGATCTTCTTGCTCAGCTGGTATCGTGTGTCTTTCTAGGCACTCCCTCAAAATGAATTCATAATAATCTAATAGGCAACTTGATGCACATGAAATTGCCATTTTCTATTTGACAAAAATATAATGTGCAACACAAGTCATTATAATCCGGTTGGTTAGCTGATATGCAGAGTGATGCAAATGAAATTGTTATTTTCTAATTAAAAAAAATAAAATGTGCAACATTTTATAATTGATGCACCAGGTGCAGCCAGTCAGGCTTCTGTCTTTTGGACAAAGGTTCATAAAACTCTTATATTGTTAAGATTTTGATTCACACATACACTGTAGCTTATGTACAGCAATGAAAATTAGAAGCCATTTCTATCAGAAATAATTATCATATTCCTCAAATGTCCTCATGATTATAGCATAATTCGGTCAGGGTTGACATTGTACTATGTGCATTCTTCATAAGGATCTCACTGACTGTCTAACATCTCGGAAAATCCCTATGTAATGCCATACTAGTATATTTACAGAGCAAGCGTCAGTTTCATTGACTTTAGGGGTCTCCTTCATAATTACATTCATCACTAACATCATCACTCCATTAGATTAATTGCTAGTTTGAGAGAGTTCTCCGCAGCAATACATTCTAGCTGATAACCAGCAAGCCACAGGCAAGGCAATATATATCTATTGCTAATGTAAATACTTATCATGTTGGCGTTTGGCTCCATTCCTGCAATCCTGAAGACAGGGGGATGGGGTCAGAAATAGTTTAATGGGTATCTCAACACTTGTACGATGATAAACAGTAAAACAACTACAGGAAAATAATTTCAGAGCTGAATTGAAAGAGACTGTATTTCACCAATCATGATTAGGAGAACTGCATTACACTGCCTATTAAAATGTTACACTATCTGAATATCCACCAGGTATATCGAAATTCAGCATATATACTTTTATAGACTACAATCGGTTATTATTATCATTTAAAAGAGGAATGTCAACTTACCTGTAGGTTTTTTTTCAGCTGGTATTCTCCACAAAATGTAACCTCTAAGCTGTTTAGCGCCAAATTTATTGTTCGCAATATAGTTCTGCTATTCCTGGTGTAATTATGTAATCATACACTGTGTTCTGCTATATTCAATTATGTTGTGGGATAAGCAATGGTCAATGTAACAATGTGGAAACTTGAGAAGGAGCCTTTGATGCAGATATAGGTTAAAGGTCTATTTTGTGTGGGACTTTCCAGGTGAATGGTATGAATCCGTTATGTTATCTGTCTGTCAATCAGTGGAAAAACATAGTCACATCAAGAGATTATCAGTGATCTGATCGAAGGTGACCTTCGGCATGAGCAGGGTCTTGACACCAATCTTAGTGACAACTATATGGCTGTAACCTTTGCGCCAATCTCAGTTGATGATCCTTTTCTAAAATTGTCTGATAGTGATGTGGCTTTTGCCTGTTGACAAAGCGACCTGAGATGCAAGCACCATACTCCGTCTGCTACCTAAGCCTTTCGTGCCTGAATGGGTGGCCTGAATGAGAGTGCTGATTGGAGTAGATGTTTTGCCGCAAGCCAACAACAGGGCATCAGATTCAGCGATCACGTCGACCAGCTTTCAGAACAGAGGGTAGCAGAATTCTGTTATTAAGGGAGTGATAACATGGAACTTGCCTTTGTATGATATTACACCCCTCTGGAGCAGATGTACTGAGAGTATTTTGGTTTACTTATACATTACTTTGGTTTGCTTATATATTATTATATGTTATTTGAAAAAAGGACAGACGTGAGTTTGATATTCCGGATATTATCAGCGGTTTAGCAACTCCTATGTTCCTTCGGAATAAGACCCAATGCTGAAATACCTACTTGCTTGATGTGATTGTCTTCTTCCTGTACTTCCCGTCCATTTTCATGGTTAATTGTTTTTGCAATATCGTGTCAAAGGGTATCCATGATCGTCATATTACCAAATTAAACTTGGGGAGAATATGTGAGGTACATCCTCTGCATCACGTGTCATGCTGTGGAGTCTGTCAACTGCAGGTTACATAGTGGGAAGGAACTGTAATGATGCTAAGGGAGGTGAGAGGTGAGAGGTGGTAAAAATAGTGTGACAAGGTCCTTTTGCACATGTCAGGTCGTGTGAAAAGGGTCTCGACTATGTTTATGATTGACTTTGGAAATTAAATCAATCTTGTAGCTTGCTAAGCGATTTTGAATATTTGGTAAAGTATGAACTATTTGCATATGTTATTATTGATTTTCTGTTTTTTAGGTGGGCTTTAATTATACTGTCAGAATCCCCCTTTAAATCTGAACCGAGACAATGATTGTGCACACCTGTGTAGGAAAGGATCTTCTTACTCAGCTGCTATAGTGTGTCCTTCAAGGCATTCCCTCAAAATGAAGTCATAATGATTTGATAGGCAACTTGATGAAAGTGAAATTTTTATTCTCTAATTGACAAAAAACAAAGTGTGCAACATTTCATAAATGAAGCTCCAGGAGAAGTTCGCTGCCCTCGCACAGTGGCAGCCAGTTAGTTCTCATGATTGTGTCATAAATCAGTCTGGGTTTACATTGTACCGTGCATTATTCATAAGGATCTCACTGACTATCTGACATCTGTTGAAATCTCTATGTAATGGCATACTAGTATACGCTATACAGAGCATTAGATTAATTACTTTGAGAATTCTGCCAAGGAATAAATAAATTTTAGTTGGTAGCCAGAAACGCACAGGCTAGGCAATATAATATCTAAATCAATTGCTAATCTTCCTTGAGGTGATGCTGTCTGTCGGGATGGCACTCTCTAAAAACATTTATAATTTAATTGGCTTTTAAACACACATGCAACTGAAAATCCTGTTTTTATTTTCTGCTAGACGGACAAATATTAATTGGAGAAATGCAAATCATGCACGTCAGTACCAATGGATTTAATTGCTCAATTAAGGTGTGATTTAAGCATTTGTTTAATTGGTACCATGGATTTATCATGTGCACAAATGATTTACATTAGCTCGAGAAACATTTTAGGAAATTATGATCTTGATAACGCTTTCCAGTTTTGTTTTCAGAGAGAAAAGCTCACTCCACAGTACTGTTCATTTAATGAGGCAAAGTTTTAATGAAGCTTTCAGCGTTGATTGAATCCCTTTTTAAAATAATGTAGCATAGACATCCCTTAAATTTCAAGTACTTTAAAAAAAAAAAAAATTTCAGTAACTACTTTTCTCTAAGCCAATTGGCCTGATTTACACCTCATCCTGAGGATAAAGGGATGGATCAAAATATAATTCTATGAAAATGTAAACGGTTGCCCATAATCTGAGATTACAGAACCTACTTTTAAAGAAGTCTATGGGAAAAGTGATGTGTTAAATAGAAACTTTGATGATAGGCAGCTAAACAGACTGAAATGGAGGCCAAGATGTACGAATGATTAAGTGAATCAAGAGATAGACAAACTGATCTATAGCTAACAGATAATTTACTAACATACATACACATTGTTCTGTCATATTTACAAACAAAACTATTGATAGCCACCTGCTGGTCTACAAATTACTGTTTATCACACCTGGGGCACTTTTGATGTGTAAGCAATTGCTAACACTTAATGCATTTCCAAGAAATGTTAATAAATCGAACATTTGAAATGACAATTTTTTTAAAAAGGCATATACTTGAAAGTGTACACGCAACAGTAACATCTGTACCAGGGCATAATAGTGCACAATGTATTAGATTATACACTTGGAGAGTTATAAATATATTTTTAGCTGGCAGTCAGCAAGCCACAGCAAAGCGAATATATGCCTAAATCAATAACTAATCTTCCTTGAAGTTATGCTGTCTGTTGGGACGGAATACTGAAATACCTTATTTTTACTTATTATGTTGGCACTTGGTACAGAGGACGGGGTCAGAAGGATGCACAATGAACAAGGAACCCTATCCGGTACAGGGCGCAAAGGCAAATTTACATCAAACTTTATATTCAGATACTTGGAAAGCTATTATCAGAGATAAAATGTATATATGTAACTTTGCAGCAGAAGAATGACATGTACTTACATTCCGCTCTGCCAGTGTATGTCAATGACCTCACAACAGGCCCTAACCATTGAATTTAAATTAACTGTCAATTTGTCATTTGGCAACTTTTGACCTCGTCGGTGAGTGGTATGTCTTCGATAGGGATATGACCTCACAAGGAACATTCCACCTGGATTTCATATCTGTTAGTCTGATGGATTTGAAATTGGTCAAACAATCAGCATCTAAATGATTGGCCATTGATTTTTCGTTGTGCCAACATAATTTTGAAAGATTACTAATTAACACTCACACCTCTTTTAGACGCCATTCATAAAGTCAGTGGGCTTGCACAATTTTAATATTAGTCAGAAAGACTCTCTTCCCATTTCCATCAATTCACAGAAAAGAATTAATGAAAATGTGGACTAAGCTTTATGTGTAGCTGGTAGCATCCATTCCCTTTAATCTTGTGGCATCAACTTCCTGCAAAGTCAAGTGCAGTTTTTGTTCTTTCTTTTTCTCTGTAACTCCCTTTTGAAGTACTTTGATACTTTACCATATGCTTTATATATTGGTGCACTTTAATTTGGAATGTAGCGTTTCATTGATAGGTTTTATCTTCACAGTTGTGCTTCTTTTTTCAATTTTCAGGAACTTCAGTAATTTTTCTTAGATTTTTGTAATCCAACTTGTACGAATTCAACAGCTTTATATGAGAAAACTGTTGCGACAGATAGATATTTTGCTTTAAAAAGATAAACAAATGGAAATTTATGCAAATCTTTAAAGTGTAAAGGATAAACATATAGGTATACCAGGTAGCTTTTGACAGGTCAATCATTTGGTTGCTTTTATCTATCTTATTGCACCTTTGGTTTTATTGACCATAGAAAATCATGCACTACACACATGATTTTGTTTGACCATATAAAGTTTTGGTGGGGTGACTCTGAGAGTATCAGTATGCACTATTACAAATTACCATATGTAATTTAAAAAAAATATTTATAATGAAAGCGAAGCGCTAATCTATGAAAGTTACAAATCAGATTCCATCACATCAGGGACACTGTCACTACTAATAATAATTAATACATTAATTGTGTGAAATGCTGATAGAAATAGACCTATATATGAAACTATATATGCCAACGATGTCATTACAAAACGGTAGAACAATGTTCATAACTTTAAATTTTGCACATGCGATTGGACTTGTAATGGGTAATGGGCTCGGCTCACAGATTTATATGAGAAAGTAACAGCTTCATTATTTGTTATTTTGTAAGTAGTCTAGACATAGAGATGGTCTGGACCTGCATGCTACATGGCCATGGAATGTGTTACTGATAAATACTATCAGGCAAACTTCTGATTTGGAGATAGAATAATTTGTAAACAGTTTAATGGGTATCTCAACACTAGTACGATGATAAACAGTAAAACAACTACAGGAAAATAATTTCAGAGCTGAATTGAAAGAGACTGTATTTCACCAATCATGATTAGGAGAACTGCATTACACTGCCTATTAAAATGTTACACTATCTGAATATCCGCCAGGTATATCGAAATTAAGCATATATACTTTTATTGACTACAATCGGTTATTATTATCATTTAAAAGAAGAGCGTCAACTCACCTGTAGGTTTGTTGCAGCTGGTATTCTCTACAAAATGTGACCTCTAAGCTGTTTAGCGCCAAATGTATTGTTTGCAATATAGCTCTGCTATTCCTTGTATAATTATGTAATTCTACACTGTGTTCTGCTATATCCAGTTATGTTGTGGGATAAACAATGGTCAATGTAGCAATACGGAAACTTGAGAAGGACCCTTTGATGCAGATATAGGTTAAAGGTCTATTTTGTGTGGGACTTTCCAGGTGAGTGGTATGAATCCGTTATGTTATCTGTCAGTGGAAAAACAGATCTGATCGAAGGTGACCTTCGGCATGAGCAGGGTCTTGACACCAATCTTAGTGACAACTATACACCTGTAATAGGGTGGGCTGAAAAAAACTTTTTTTGGAATTTCAATATGCCAGTGGTATAGAAAGTTGGCTATGGCCAAAAAATGAAAATTTGTGCAAAATAAAATTTGTGGCATGCGACGTGTGCCGGACCACTCCGGCTTTTATGAAAATGCATATTTTCATCCATTTCGCATGCCTTTTTAGACCATTTTTTGGGCTGAGTCAGCTTCCTCGGTTTCAGAAGGCTCAATGGCATACTGAAATCTTCTTTGAAGGCCATTTTGGATATGAAATGTCATAAACAGGTCCCTGATATTTAAGATATAGCCATTTCTGGGTAAATGTTGGGGATCAGAATTTGGTTATTTTTGCTAAAAATTGCCCTAAAAAATTTGAAATATTGGAATTGACTGCACAAAAAATGATTCCAAGTGAATTGTAAATACCCCGTGTCCTCCCTAATGCCCTAAAAAACACTTCCAGCGCATTACCTGCATCAATTTGTGGTTTCAGTTTCCAGAATAGGGGCAATTCCGTAAAGTCAGATTTACAGATTTGACACTTTAGCAGTTTGTGGAGCCCTACCATTACACCTCAGTTATTTCATTGTTTAATAGGGATGACGCCAGGTAATAGGGGTATCAGACAAGCCATCAACCAAAGCTCCAAGTGCGATAGGAGCTGAGCTACATGGCGAAATGTCATCGTATCGAACGTACAGTGTGTGAGTACGTCTGACAAGATGACATTTCGCCTTGTAGCTCAGCTCCTATAGCACTTGGAGTTTTGGTATCGAACGTACAGTGTGTGAGTACGTCTGACAAGATGACATTTCGCCTTGTAGCTCAGCTCCTATAGCACTTGGAGTTTTGGTTGATGACTTGTCTGATACCCCTATTACCTGGCCTCATCCCTATTTAACAATGAAATAACTGAGGTGTAATGGTAGGGCTCCACAAGCTGCTAAAGTGTCAAATCTGTAAATCTGACTTTACGGAATTGCCCCTATTCTGGAAACTGAAACCACAAATTGATGCAGGTAATGCGCTGGAAGTGTTTTTTAGGGCATTAGGGAGGACACGGGGTAATTACAATTCACTTGGAATCATTTTTTGTGCAGTCAATTCCGATATTTTTAATTTTTTCGGGCAATTTTTAGCAAAAAAAAGCCTAATTCTGTTCCCCAACATTTACCCAGAAATGGCTATATCTTAAATATCAGGGTCATTCAGGGACCTGTTTATGGCATTTCATATCCAAAATGGTCTTCATAGAAGATTTAAGTATGCCATAGAGCCTTCTGAAACCAAGGAAGCTGACTCAGGCCAAAAAATGGTCTAAAAAGGCATGCGAAATGGCTGAAAATATGCATTTTCATAAAAGCCGGAGTGGCCCGGCACAAGTCACATGCCACAACATTTTTTTTGCACAAATTTTCATTTTTTGGCCACAACCAACTTTCTATACCACTGGCATATTGAAATTCCAAAAAAAGTTTTTTTCAGCCCACCCTAACCTGTAACCTTTGCGCCAATGTCAGCTGATGATCCTTATCTAAAATTGTGCGATAGTGATGTGGGTTTTGCCTTTTGACAAAGCGACCTGAGATTCAAGCACCATACTCTGTCTGCTACCTAAGCCTGCTGTGCCTGAATGAGTGGCCTGAATGAGTGGCCTGAATGAGAGTGGTGATGGGAGCTGCTGCAGACAATCTCTAAATCGTGCCCAATTTTACAATCGGGCATGGCTATTTCTCCTATTGGCAAACTATTTCAACTATTGGCAAATTATTTCTCCTTTTGGCAAAATCTTGCACCTTTTCCCAAAGGAGCAATTTGCTATTCTAACTATTGGCAAACTATTGTAACTATTGGCATACCTTGCCAAAAGGAACAATAAGCTATTCTAACTATTGGCACACTATTGTTCCTATTAGCAAAATTTGCCCATCTCTAAATATCTTTTCGGACCACTTAGAACATTAACAAATAGTTAAATCGTGCCCATTCCTGCAATTATCGCCCACTTTTGATATTGAAATGCGGGGCATAGCAGCGGAAATCCCGAAAATGCGGGATTTGGTTTTTTGCGATTTGCGTGACTTCTAGCAAAGATACAAACTTTTTTTTACCATTAAATTCGGCTTGAAAATAGCTATTTTTAGAGGTCAGTTTTATTTCCCTAGCTTCACTAGAAAATTTTCTAGAATTTATCTAGTTTTACTTAATAAATTATTCATAGGCATAAATCAATAATCAAATTCTAATCTATAGGCCTATGGCCTAATGTACAGCTCCACATACTCCATTATGGAGTGCTAATTGATCTTGTTTCTTTACTCCAAGTAAGGTTTTTATTAGTTCATTAGACAATTTTGTGTTTTTTCTGCCCTCCCTGATCATGTTGGCAACCCACAGAAGGCCTATTGTGCATACACTAGTTATACACATATGCCTAACATGTAGGCCTTTTAGGCCTTTTAACAAAAAAATAAACTACACATGTATATTTATGCAATTTCTCTTAAAAAAAAAAGGCAATTCCAAACGCCAACTGGTTGCAGACCTGGGCACTTAGCACCCCTCTAAGGAACATATAGGCCTATATATTCACCTCCGAAACTAACTTCAAAAGTTGATAAAGTAAAATTTAATTCAAGTTTAATTTGGTTGATTTAGTCAGATTAAATGTTATAGTTTGATGGAATTTTTTTATATATATGAAAGAAATCAAATATAAGTCCACGACGTAGAATGTGGAGCTGTCCAGTAGGCTATAGGCCTATACATTAAAATTTGATAATATACATATTTATGTTCAGGCCTATGAATAATTTATTAAGTAAAAATTAATAAATTCTTGAAAAATTTCACGTCAAGCTAGAGCAATGAAACAGACCACTACAAACAGCTATTTTCAAGCCGCATTTAATGGTAAAAAAATGAAGTCTGTATCTTCACCAGGAGTGGCGCAAATCGCAAAAAACCGAATCCCGCATTTACGGGATTTCCGCGGCTGTGCCCCGTATTTTAATACCGACGTGGGCGATAATTGCAGGAATAGGCACGTTTTTTTACTATTTGTTAATGTTGTAAGTGGCCCGAAAAGACTTGCAATGAGCGATAATTACAGAGATGGGCATGGTATTTTCTTTGCCAATATCTAAATCATGTCTTTTTGACTATTTGACATTTGGAGATTGGCAATTTGGAGATTGGCTGACGCAGGAGCGGATGTTTTACCGCAAGCCGACAACAAGGCATCAGATGCAGCGATCACGTCGACCAGCTTTCAGAACAGAGGGTAGCAGAATTCTGTTATTAAGGGAGAGTGATAACATGGAACTTCCTTTTGTATGATATTACACCCCTCTGGAGTAGATGTACTGAGAGTATTTTGGTTTGCTTATACATTACTTAGGTTTGCTTATATACTATTATATGTTATTTGAAAAAAGGACAGAAGTGAGTTTGATATTCTGGATATTATCAGCGGTTTAGCAACTCCTATGTTCCTTCAGAATAAGACCCAATGCTGAAATACCTACTTGCTTGATGTGATTGTCTTCTTCCTGCACTTCCCGTCATTTTTCATGGTTAATTGTTTTTGCAATATCGTGTCAAAGGGTATCCATGATCGTCATATTACCAAATTAAACTTGTGGAGAATATGTGAGGTACATCCTCTGCATCACGTGTCATGTTGTGGAAGAGTCTGTCAACTGCAGGTGACATAGTGGGAAGGAACTGTAATGATGCTAAGGGAGGTGAGAGGTGAGAGGTGGTAAAAATAGTGTGACAAGGTCCTTTTGCTCATGTCATGTCGTGTGAAAATGGTCTTGACTATGTTTATGATTGACTGTCCAAATTATACCAATCTTGTAGCTTGCTAAACGATTTTAAATATTTGGTAAAGTATGAACTATTTGCATATGTTATTATTGATTTCCTGTTTTTTTGGGGGGCTTTAATAATACTGTCAGAATCCCCCTTTAAATATGAACCGAGACAATGATTGTGCACACCTGTGTAGGATAGGATCTTTTTACTCAGCTGGTATCGTGTGTCCTTCCAGGCATTCCCTCAAAATGAAGTCATAATGATTTAATGGGCAACTTGATGGAAGTGAAATTGTTATTCTCTAAGTGACTAAAACAAAATGTGCAACATTTCATAAATGAAGCACCAGGAGAGATTCGCTGCCCTCGCTCAAGTGCAGCCAGTTAGGCTTCTTACTTTTGGACGAAGGTTCATTCACTTTTATATGGTTAAGATTTGACTCGCACAGAGCTCATGTGCAGCAACTGAAATAAGAAGCCATTTGTATCTTGTATTCCTAAAAAAGTCTTAATGATTGTGTCATAAATCAGTCTGGGTTTACATTGTACCATGCATTCTTCATAAGGATCCCACTGGCTATCTGACATCTGTTGAAATCTCTATGTAATGGCATACTAGTATACGCTACACAGAGCATTAGATTAATTGCTTTGAGAATTCTGCTAGGGAATAAATACATTTTAGCTGGTAGCCAGAAAGGCACAGGATAGGCAATATAATATCTAAATCAATTGCTAATCTTCCTTGAGGTGATGCTGTCTGTCGGGATGGCACTCTCTAATTGGCTTTTAAACACACATGCAACTGAAAATCCTGTTTTTATTTTCTGTTAGACGGACAAATATTAATTGGAGAAATGCAAATCATGCACGTCAGTATCAATGGATTTAATTGCTCAATTAAGGTGTGATTTAAGCATTTGTTTAATTGGTACCATGGATTTATCACGCGCATAAATGATTTACATTAGCTAGAGAAACATTTTAGGAAATTATAATTTTGATTACGCTTTTCAGTTTTGTTTTCAGAGAGAAAAGCTCACTCCACAGTACTGTTCATTTAACGAGGCAAAGTCTTGATAAAGCTTTCAGTGTTGATTGGATCCATTTAATAATGTGGCATAGACATCCCTTAAATTTCAATCACTTTTTTTTTCTTTTTTTCTCAGCAACTACTTTTTTCTGGTGCGACTCATTTCTCCTATCTCTGAGCCAATTACCCAGGTTTACACCTCATCCTGAGGATTAAGGGATGGATTAAAATATATTCTATGAAAAATGTAAACGGTTGCCCAAAATCTGAGATTACAGAACCTAATTTTAAAGAAGACTATGGGAAAAGTGATGTGTTAAATAGATACTTTGATGATAGGCAGCTAAACAGACTTAAATGGAGGCCATGATGTATGAATGATTAAGTGAATCAAGAGATAGACAAACTGATCTATAGCTAACAGATAATTTACTAACATACATACACATTGTTCTGTCATATTTACAAACAAAACTATTGATAGCCACCTGCTGGTCTACAAATGACTGTTTACCACATCTGGGACACTTTTGATGTGTAAGCAATTGCTAACACTTAATGCATTTCCAAGAAATGTTAATAAATCGAACATTTGAAATGACAAATTAAAAAAAAAGACATATGCTTGAAAGTGTACATGGAACAATAACATCTGTACCAGGGCATAATAGTGCACAATGTATTAGATTATTCACTTATAGATATATTTTTATCTTGTAGCCAGCAAGCCACAGGCAAGGCAATATATGCCTAAATCGATCACTAATCTTCCTTGAAGTTATGCTGTCTGTTGGGATGGAATACTGAAATACCGTATTTTTACTTATTATGTTGGCACTTGGTACAGAGGACGGGGTCAGAAGGATGCATAATGAACAAGGAACCCTATCCAGTACAGGGCGCAAAGGCAAATTTACATCAAACTTTATATTCAGATACTTGAAAAGTTATTATCAGAGATACAATGTATATGTAACTTTGCAGCAGAAGAATGACGAGTACTTAAATTCAGCTCTGCCTGTGTATGTCAATGACCTCACAACATGCCATATCCATTGAATTTAAATTAACTGTCAATTTGTCATTTGGTAACTTGTGAACTCATAAGCGAATGGTATGTCTTGGTCAGTGATGTGGTTAATAACATCGGAGGTATAGGATACCTTATATGACTGCTTACGCGTCATAGAGTTTAACATGACATGGATAGGGATATGACCTGTCAGCACCTGTGATTTGTCTACTGTAAGAGATGTTATCAGATTTCAGGTCAGTTAGTCTGATGGATTTTGGATTGAAGTTGTCTAACAATCAGTATCTAAATGATTGGCCATTGATTTTTTGTTGTGCCAACATAATTTCGAAAGATTACTAAATGACACTCACACCTCCTTTAGACGCCATTCATAACGATAGTGGGTTTGCACAATTTTAATTTTATTCAGAAAAGCTCTCTTCCCATTTCCATCAATTCACCAAGAAGAATTAATGAAAATGTGGACTAAGTTTTCTGTGTAGCTGGTAGCGTCCATTCCCTTTAATCTTGCTGCATCAACTTCCTGCAAAGTCAAGTGCAGTTTTGTTCTTTCTTTTTCTCTGTACCTCCCTTTTGAAGTACTTTGACACTTTACCATTTCATTTATTGTTATTTTGTAAAATCCTGTTTTTATTTTCTGTTAGACGGACAAATATTAATTGGAGAAATGCAAATCATGCACGTCAGTATCAATGGATTTAATTGCTCAATTAAGGTGTGATTTAAGCATTTGTTTAATTGGTACCATGGATTTATCACGCGCATAAATGATTTACATTAGCTAGAGAAACATTTTAGGAAATTATAATTTTGATTACGCTTTTCAGTTTTGTTTTCAGAGAGAAAAGCTCACTCCACAGTACTGTTCATTTAACGAGGCAAAGTCTTGATAAAGCTTTCAGTGTTGATTGGATCCATTTAATAATGTGGCATAGACATCCCTTAAATTTCAATCACTTTTTTTTTCTTTTTTTCTCAGCAACTACTTTTTTCTGGTGCGACTCATTTCTCCTATCTCTGAGCCAATTACCCAGGTTTACACCTCATCCTGAGGATTAAGGGATGGATTAAAATATATTCTATGAAAAATGTAAACGGTTGCCCAAAATCTGAGATTACAGAACCTAATTTTAAAGAAGACTATGGGAAAAGTGATGTGTTAAATAGATACTTTGATGATAGGCAGCTAAACAGACTTAAATGGAGGCCATGATGTATGAATGATTAAGTGAATCAAGAGATAGACAAACTGATCTATAGCTAACAGATAATTTACTAACATACATACACATTGTTCTGTCATATTTACAAACAAAACTATTGATAGCCACCTGCTGGTCTACAAATGACTGTTTACCACATCTGGGACACTTTTGATGTGTAAGCAATTGCTAACACTTAATGCATTTCCAAGAAATGTTAATAAATCGAACATTTGAAATGACAAATTAAAAAAAAAGACATATGCTTGAAAGTGTACATGGAACAATAACATCTGTACCAGGGCATAATAGTGCACAATGTATTAGATTATTCACTTATAGATATATTTTTATCTTGTAGCCAGCAAGCCACAGGCAAGGCAATATATGCCTAAATCAATCACTAATCTTCCTTGAAGTTATGCTGTCTGTTGGGATGGAATACTGAAATACCGTATTTTTACTTATTATGTTGGCACTTGGTACAGAGGACGGGGTCAGAAGGATGCATAATGAACAAGGAACCCTATCCAGTACAGGGCGCAAAGGCAAATTTACATCAAACTTTATATTCAGATACTTGAAAAGTTATTATCAGAGATACAATGTATATGTAACTTTGCAGCAGAAGAATGACGAGTACTTAAATTCAGCTCTGCCTGTGTATGTCAATGACCTCACAACATGCCATATCCATTGAATTTAAATTAACTGTCAATTTGTCATTTGGTAACTTGTGAACTCATAAGCGAATGGTATGTCTTGGTCAGTGATGTGGTTAATAACATCGGAGGTATAGGATACCTTATATGACTGCTTACGCGTCATAGAGTTTAACATGACATGGATAGGGAAATGACCTGTCAGCACCTGTGATTTGTCTACTGTAAGAGATGTTATCAGATTTCAGGTCAGTTAGTCTGATGGATTTTGGATTGAAGTTGTCTAACAATCAGTATCTAAATGATTGGCCATTGATTTTTTGTTGTGCCAACATAATTTCGAAAGATTACTAAATGACACTCACACCTCCTTTAGACGCCATTCATAACGATAGTGGGTTTGCACAATTTTAATTTTATTCAGAAAAGCTCTCTTCCCATTTCCATCAATTCACCGAGAAGAATTAATGAAAATGTGGACTAAGTTTTCTGTGTAGCTGGTAGCGTCCATTCCCTTTAATCTTGCTGCATCAACTTCCTGCAAAGTCAAGTGCAGTTTTGTTCTTTCTTTTTCTCTGTACCTCCCTTTTGAAGTACTTTGACACTTTACCATTTGCTTTGTAAAATTACACAGTATATTTTGGTGCACTTTGATTTGGAATGTATCGTTCTATTGGCAGGTTTTGTAGTGCTTTTTGTTTAATTATCAGGGACTTCATTTTTATTTTTTCTTAGATTTTAGTAATTTAACTTTTACGACTTCAACAGCTTCATATGAGAAAACTGTTGCGACAGATAGATATTTTGCTTTAGAAAGATAAACAAATTGAAATTTATGCAAATCTTTAAAGTTTAATAGTAGATGCATAAATAGGTAGCATTTGAAAGGTCAATCATTTTGTTGGTTTTATCTATCTTATTGGTTTAATTTACCATAGAAAATTCATGCACCACACACATGATTTTGTTTGACCATATAAAGTTTTGGTGGGGTGACTCTGAGAGCATCAGTATCCACTATTACGAATTACTATCAGAATTAAAAATATATTTATAATGACAGTGAAGCGCTAATCTATGAAAGGTACATGTATAAATCAGATTCTATCACACCTTGGACACTTATAGTCAGTAATTACAATAATTAATACGTTAGTGTGAAATAATGGGTAATGGGCTCACCGATTTATATGAGAAAGTAACAGTTTCATTATTTGTTATTTGAAAATAGTCTAGACATAGAGACGATCTGGACCTGCATGCTACATGGCCATGGAATGTGTTACTGATAAATACTATCAGGTAAGCTTCTAAATTGGAGATAAAATAATTTGTAAATAGTTTAATGGGTAGCTCAACACTTGTACGATGATAAACGGTAAAACAACTACAGGAAAATAACTTCACGGCTGAATTGAAAGTCACTATATTTTACCAATCATGATTAGGAGAACTGCATTATACTGCCTATTATGAAGTTGCACTGTCTGAATATCCACCAGGTTCATTGAATTTATACATGTATACTTTTATATTATATGCTACAATTTGTTATTTTATATATATCATTTAAAAGAGGACTGTAAACTCACCTGTAGGTTCGCTGCAGCTGGTATTCTCCAAAAAATGTAACCTCTATACTGTTCAGCGCCAAATGTATTGTTTGCAATAGAGTTCTGCTAATCCTTGTGTAATTAAGTAATCGTACACTGTGTTCGGCTAATTCCAATTATGCGGTGGGATAAACAATGGTCAATGTAACAATGTGGAAACTTAAGAAGAACCCTTTGATGCAGATATAGGTTAAAGGTTTATTTTGTGTGGGACTTTCCAGGTGAGTGGTATGAATCCGTTATGTTATCTGTCTGTCAATCAGTGGAAAAAGTAAGTCACATCAAGAGATTATCACTGATCCGAAAGTGACCTTTAGCATGAGCAGGGTCTTTACTGCTATCTTCGTGACAACTATAAGACTGCAGCCTTTGAGCTAATCTCAGTTGATGATCCTTATCTAAAATTGTGTAATAGTGATGTGGCTTTTGCCTGCTGCTGAAGCGACCTAAGGAGCAAGCATCGTACTCTGGCTGCTGCTTTAACCTGCTGTGCCTGAATGAGTGGCCTGAATGAGAGTGGTGATGGGAATGGATGTTTCGCCGCAAGCCAATAACAAGGCATCACATGCAGCGGCCACTGTGACCATCTTTCACAACAGAGGCTGGCAGAATTCTGTTATTAAGAGAACATGGAACTAACCTTTGTATGATGTTACAGCCCTCTGGAGTAAACGTACTGACATTACTTTGGTTTGCTTATATATTTTGTTTGCAACGATGTCATTTGAAAAAAGGACAGAAGTAAGTTTCATATTATTGATATTTACAGCCCTCTAAGGCAAGGTTTAGCAACTCCTATGATCTTCAGAATAAGACCCAGAGCTGAAATACCTACCTGGCTGACATGATTGTCTTCTTCTTGCACTTCACATCCATTTCATGGTCAATTATCTTTTTGCAATTAAACATGTAAAGCAATATCATGTCATATTTATGGTCTCCACATCATCATATTACCAAATTAAGCTATGGGAGGATGAATTATTGTTCACACATCATTTGTAGTGTTCTTAGATTTGCCGAGAATATCAGTGTACAATAGGGTGTACCAAAAAATGAAAAAGTTCTCTGATCTTAACACCTATCGGTCGAAACATGAGATTTGGTTAGTAGATCACTATGAAATTTTTTTTTTGAAAATCGGAGAAGTCCTTACGCCGGTCCAAGCCTCTTGAAATTTACATGTCAAAAAAGAGCAAAAAATCGCCATTTTCGCCTATTTTTGTGCCTAATATGCCACCTACAACTATGACTTATGCCTAAAAGTGTGTCTAATTACTCCTTTCTAAGTCATGACTTGGATGATATTTATGTTGGGTCAGTTTTATCATTTCTAACTCTCAAAGTAACCCATCTTTGGTCTGAAATAGCGTAAAAATGCTCCTTTTAACCAATGAAGTACTGTATCTTGAGAACTAAAGCAGATAGAGACATGATATTGACACCAAAATCTCCGGAATACCCACATTCATATTCATCTTCAATACATTTTAGGGCCCTCTACCAAATACTTTTTGAGTTATTAGCAAAAAACTATTTAATTGCCTTTATTTTCATGGGAATCGTAAGTGAAAATACATTTAATAGCACAAATCATTAAAGATAGGTACCTGGTGAACCTCTGATTTATCTGCTATATATATTATATAATTTGAAAACACAAAAAGCTATTCTTTTATTTATAGTGAAGGAGTATTACAATTCCAGGGATTACTTATCTACATCAAAATATTGTCTTATTTTGAGAAAGGCATTCAAAGAAGTGAAAAAGTTTGATTTGTTACAAAGGTTACCATGAAATCAGGGGAAAAATAATTTTCTTTGTTGTATAATATGCTACTAAACCAGCATTGCATGTTATCAACAATTATGTGTCTGAGAAACAATTTGTCAAAAGTGGATGGCTTGCATACAAGTCTGCCTCCAATTGACAGTTTATAATAAGAGGACATACTACAATGATATGGAACTTGTGAAGGGTAGATAAATGCAGTACAACATAAATTAATATTTCTAGCAACATTTAAGATATAATAATTGCTTTATCAATGTCACTGTTAGTGTTTCATAGCTGAGTGTACCCTTTAAATTACTGTTTATTGGGTTCCTCTGGTCTATATTCATTATCTTCAGTTATGTCACTGGCAGGCGCATGATTTGGATTATCTCCCACAAATGTTGGAAGGCTTGTTGCAAAATTTTTTGTCAATTTAGCCTGTATGTAATTCTTTCTCATTGACATACGTAAATTGTCTCAGTTTATTGTCAATACTGAAATACCCTATGTCATTCATTATATCATCCACTATGTCAAACAATTTTATTATCATTAATTATGGGTTCAAAGCATTGATAATTGATTATTCTCAGGATCATCAAGAACATTTTCTGAATATTTCCATTTCTTAGTAGTTGTTCAGACCTTTCCTTCAGTTTCATTCTTGCACCACAAGAACTTCTTCAAATGACTGACTTTTAGTGTTATTCATTCATATTGTACTGCTTTTATCTGGCCTTCTCAAGTTCCATATCATAAATGTCCTCATAATTGTCAATTGGAGGCAGACTTGTATGCAAGCCATCCACTTTTGACAAATTGTTTCTCAGACACATAATTGTTGATAACATGCAATGCTGGTAAAGTAGCATATTGTACAACAAAGAAAATTATTTTTTCCCTGATTTCATGGTAACCTTTGTAACAAATCAAATTTTTTCACTTATTTGAATGCCTTTCTCAAATAAGACAATATTTTGATGTAGATAAGTAATCCATGGTGTTGTAATACTCCTTCACCATAAATAATAAAATAGCTTTTTGTGTTCAAATTATATAATATCACTATGTTGTCTGTGATAATATATATAGCAGATAAATCAGGTTCACCAGGTACCTATCTTCAATGATTTGTGCTATTAAATGTATTTTCACTGACGATTCCCATGAAAATAAAGGCAATTAATTGGTTTTTTGCTAATAACTCAAAAAGTATTGGGTAAAGGGCCCTAAAATGTATTGAAGATGAATATAAATGTTGGTATTCCGGAGATTTTGGTGTCACTATCATGTCTCTATCTGCTTTAGTTCTCAAAATACAGCACTTCATTGGTTAAAAAGAGCATTTTTACGCTATTTCTGACCAAAGGTGGGTTATTTTGAGGGTTAGAAATGATAAAACAGACCCAACATAAATATCATCCAAGTCATGACTTAGAAAGGAGTAATTAGACACACTTTTAGGCATAAGTCATAGTTGTAGGTGGCATATTAGGCACGAAAATGGCGATTTTTTGCTCTTTTTTGACATGTAAATTTCAAGAGGCTTGGACCGGCGTAAGGACTTCTCCGATTTTCAAAAAAAAAATTTCATAGTGATCTACTAACCAAACCTCATGTTTTGACCGATAGGTGTTAAGATCAGAGAACTTTTTCATTTTTTGGTACACCCTAGTGTACAAACATGTGAGGTACATCCTCTGCATCACATATCATGCAAAGGAAGAGTCTGTCAACTGCAGGTGACATAGTGGGAAGGAACTGCAATGAAGCTATGGGAGGTGAGGGGTGGAAGAAATAATGTGACAAGGTCATTGTGCACATGACATGGTGTGTGAAAATGGTCTTGACTATGTTTATGATTGCCTGTCCAAATTATACCAATGTTGTAGTTTGCTAAACAGTTTTGATATTTGGTAAAATGTGAATTATTTGCATACTGAAGAATATGGTGTTATCCATTTCCCTTGGGGCTTATGAGAATCTCAGAATCCCTCTTTAAATCTAACCTGAGACAATGATTGTGCACACCTATATATAGGAAAAAATCTTCTTGCTCAGCTGGTATCATGTGTCTTTCCAGGCACTCCCTCAAAATGAAGTAATAATAATCTAATAGGCAACTTGTGAAATTGTTATTATCTAGTTTTCAAAAATAACATGTGCAACACAAGTCATTATAATCTAATTGGTTAGCTGACATGCAACGTGAGGCAAGTGAAATTGTTATTTTCTAATTGACAAGAAAAAAATGTGCAATATTTCATAAAGGAGTTCACAATTTTACAGCCCTTGCTCAGTTACAGCCAGTTAGGCTTCTTACTTTTGGACGAAGGTTGATTTATTTCACTCTTATATTGTTAGGATTTGACTCGCACAGAGCTCATGTGCAGCAACTGAAATAAGAAGACATTTGTATCATGTATTCCTAAATAAGTCTTCATGATTGTGTCATAAATCAGTCTGGGTTTACATTGCACTGTGCATTCTTCATAAGGATCTCACTGACTATCTGACATCTGTTGAAATCTCTATATAATGGCATACTAGTATACACTATTCAGAGCATTAGATTAATTTCTTCAAGAATTCTGCTAAGCAATAAATACATTTTAGCTGGCAGCCAGAAAGGCACATGCTAGGCGATATAATATCGAAATCAATCGCTAATCTTCCTTCAGGTGATGCTGTCTGTAGGGATGGCACTCCCTAAAAAAATTAATAATCTAATTTGCTCAACACACATGCAACTGAAAATTCTGTTTTTATTTTCTATCAGATGGACAAATATTAATTGGAGAAATGCAAATCATGCACATCAGTACTAATGGATTTAATTGCTCAATTGAGGTGTGATTTAACCATTTGTTTAATTGGTACCATGGATTAATCACGTGCATAAATGATTTACATTAGCAAGAGAAACATTTTAGGAAATTATGATTTGATTATGCTTTCCAGTTTTGTTTTCAGAGAGAAAAGCTCACTCCACAGTAGGCTACTGTTCATTTAATGAGGCAAAGTTTTGATGAAGCTTTCAGTGTTGATTGAATCCTTTTAATAATGTAGCGTAGACATCCCTTAAATTCCAAGTACTTTATTTTCCTTATTTTTCTCTGTAACTACTTTTTTCTTGTGTGACTCATTTCTCCTATCTCTGAGCCAGTTGGCCAGATTTAAATCTCATCCTGAGGACTAAGGGACAAGTCAACATATTTTCTAGGGAAAATGTAAACTGTTGCCCAAAATCTGAGATTACAGAACCTGATTATTTACAAACAGAACTATTGATAGCCAACTGCTGGTCTACAAATTACTGTTTAGTGTTTATCACACCCATGACACTTTTGATGTGTAAACAATGGCTAATAATTAATACGTTTCCAAGAAATGTTGATATATTTAAATCGAATAATTAAAAGGACAAATTTTTAAAGAAAGCATAATTAGCATATACTTAATGGTGTACATGCAACAATAACATCTGTACACAGGGCATGATAGTGTACAATTCATTAGGTTATTCACTTGGAGAGTTCTACTCAGCAATAAATACATTATAGCTGGTAGACAGCAAGCCAAGGGCAAGGCAAAATATGCCTAAATCAATCACTAATCTTCCTTGAAGTGATGCTCTCTGTTGGGATGGTATACTGAAACACCTTATTAATACTTATATTATTATGTTGGCACTTGGCTCCGTTCCTGCAATTCTGATAACAGAGGATGGGGTCAGATGGATGCATGTAGAACGAGGAACCCTAATCAGCAGAGGGCGCAAAGGCAATTTTACAACAACCTTTGTATTCAGATACTTGAAAAGCCATAATCAGAGATATCATGTAACTTGTTGTGCATTTGCAGTAGACGAATGACGAGTACTTACATTCAGCTCTGCTAGTACACGTCAATGACCTCACAACAGGCCCTATCCATTGAATTGAAATTAACTGTCAATTTGTCATTAGGCAGCATGTGACCTCGTTGGTGAGTGGTATGTCTGGTCAGTGATTGTGGTTAATAACATCGGAAGTATAGGACACCCTGTATGACTGCTTACACGTCATAAAGTTTAACATGACAAGGATAGGGATATGACCTCAGGAGTAACATTCCAGTGGATTTCTGTCAGCACCTGATTTCTCTACTGTAAGAGATGCTATCAGATTTCAGGTCAGTTAGTCTGATGGATTTTGGAAAGGAATTGGTCTAACAATCAGCATCTTAATGATTGGCCATTGATTTTTTGTTGTGCCAAGAACATTTTGAAAGATTACTAAATGAGACTCACACCTCCTTTAGACACAATTCATAAAGTCAGTGGGTTTGAGCAAATTTAATTACAGTCAGAAAATCTCTCTTCCAAGTTCCATCAGTTCACATAGAAGAATTAATGAAAATGTGGACTAAGCTTTCTGTGTAGCTGGTAGCATCCATTCCCTTTAATCTTGCGGCATCAACTTCCTGCAAAGTCAAGTGCAGTTTTTGTGCTTTCTTTTACTCTGTAACTCCCTTTTGAAGTACTTCGATACTTTACCATATGCTTTATATATTGGTGCACTTTAATTTGGAATGTAGCGTTTCATTGATAGGCTTTATCTTCACAGTTGTGCTTCTTTTTTCAATTTTCAGGAACTTCAGTTTTTTTTTTCTTAGATTTTTGTAATCCAACTTGTACGATTTCAACAGCTTCATATGAGAAAACTGTTGCGACAGATAGATATTTTGCTTTAAAAAGATAAACAAATGGAAATTTATGCAAATCTTTTAAATTTAAAGGATAAACAGATACCAGGTAGCTTTTGACAGGTCAATCATTTGGTTGGTTTTATCTATCTCATTGCACCTTTGGTTTTATTGACCATAGAAAATTCATGCACCACACACATGATTTTGTTTGACCATATAAAGTTTTGGTGGGGTGACTCTGAGAGCATCAGTATGCACTATTACAAATTACTATCTGTAATTAAAAAAAAAAATTTATAATGAAAGCGAAGCGCTTATCTATGAAAGTTACAAATCAGATTCTATCACACCAGGGACACTGTCAGTACTAATAATAATTAATACATTAATTGTGTGAAATGCTGATAGAAATAGACATATATGAAACTATATATGCCAACGATGTCGTTACAAAACGGTAGAACAATGTTCATAACTTAAAATTTTGCACATGCGATTGGACTAGTAATGGGTAATGGGCTCGGCTCAAAGATTTATATGAGAAAGTAACAGCTTCGTTATTTGTTATTTGAAAATAGTCTAGACATAGAGATGGTCTGGACCTGCATGCTACATGACCATGGAATGTGTAACTGATAAATACTATCAGGCAAACTTCTGATTTGGAGATAAAATAATTTGTAAACAGTTTAATGGGTATCTCAACACTAGTACAATGTCACACTATCTGAATATCCATCAGGTAGATTGAACTTCAACACATACTTTTATAGACTACAATCAGTTATTATATATCATTTAAAAAATTATAAGAGGAACATCAACTTACCTGTAGGTTCGTTGCAGCTGGTATTCTCTACAAAATGTACCCTATAGACTTTTGGCCTCAAATATATTGTTTGCAATATAGTTCAGCTATTCCTGTAGTAATCACGTAATCCTACACTGTGTTCTGTTAATTCCAATTATTCTGTGGGATAAACAATGGACACTGTTAAAATGTGAGTAACTTGAAAAAGATCCTTTGATGCAGATATATAGGTTATAGGCCTTTTCGGTGTGGGACTTTCCGGGTGAGTGGTATAATTCCTTTTTGTTATCTGTCCGTCAATCAGTAGAAAAACGTATTCACATCAAGACATCATCAGTGATCCCAAAGTGACCTTTGGCATTAGTAGGGTCTTTACCGCTATCTTAGTGACAACCATGTGGCTGCAACCCTTGCGCCAATATCTGTTGATGATCCTTATCTAAAATTGTGTAATAGTGATGTGGCTTTTGCCTGTTGACAAAGCGACATGAGATGCAAGCATCATACTCTGGCTGCTGCGCTAGCCTGAATGAGTGGTCTCAATGAGAGTAGATGTTTTGCCGCAAGCCAACAACAAGGCATCAGATGCTGAGACTGGCTTTCCCTACCGAGGCTGGCAGGAGACAAGACACACAGAAGTTACCTTAGGATAGCAGAGTTGTGTGATTAGGAGGGCTCTGCTATTGCTTATTCCTGTTCTTGTTTATTGAATCATGGTTTTACTGGATTAATTCCTAACCACAAAGCAAACTTTTTACCATGAAATAATGAAATATACATGCACAAACTTATGAATGTCTTCGTCTCTTCTTGATCCAGTCATTACCTTTTCCTTTCTGTCATACGCCAATAACTCTTATGTTTCATCAAATCTAAAAGAGCAAGTTGTAAAAACTTGCAAACTGTCATTACACTCCATTTTGACAACGTTACATGACAACGAAACTGTTCAGATAGTTACCAAAGGAAACTGCCAGTTGTCTTAGTTCACTATCCAAATTTTGCTTTCAGTTGTAAAGCATTGTACTTTAATATCTAATCACCAGATAAGGACAGTCACAACATGTGTCTGCTTGATGACTTCCAATTTGTAATTTGGAGACACGTGGTTTGACTGTTGACTCATTCCCAGACATGGTAAGTAGGGAAATGACCTCACTAAGAGCATTTTGAGGCATTTTAGTAATCACTTGTATTTACAAGACTTCAAATGGATGAAAAAGATTGTAAATGTCTGCATGTGTAACTTCACAACACAATCGCGACACTTGCCATGCTCAGGAAGAGTATGCCAACTGCAGGTGACACTGTGGGAAGGAATTGCAAAGATGCCTTCAGCATTTTTGAGAGGGGGTGAAAATAATGTGATGAGGTCCTGGTGAGCATGACATGTCTTTGTTTGCAATTTATGTTGATGTCTGCAAGCTGACAAAGAAACCTTGGAGTGGTAATTTCTGATCATAAATGAAGACAGTAAAGGACAATTGAAGACAATTATTAGTCCATTTATGCAGCAGTAAATATCATATTAAGCACTCGTAAATATCAGATTCTATGTCAAAACAATCAATTCAAGTGAAAATGTTATAATAAGAACATTTAATTGCATGGTAATCAATAAAAACTGCCAGTTGTGTATGCCCAAAGAATATATAATCACTCACAAATATCCACAAATATCCAAAAAAGACTGTCATGGATTTTGGCTCAGTCTTTTGACTTTGAACAAAGAACCTATTTGACTATTGGCCTATTTGATATTAGGCTCAATTTTCAATGGCTGTTGGATATTAGATTGGAATCTCATTGAATTCTCAGTGTGTCCTATGAGAATGCAGCTTAATATACACTGGCCAATTATGGCTCTGTGGATATTAGGCTTGTCTGTCATTGGCTAGGATATTTGGCTGGATTCTCATTGGACAGGATATTAGGCGGCACTCTCATTGGACAAACTATTAACTACAGTACCCCTACTGTGGATATTAGGGTGGATTCTCATTGGTCCAGATACTAGGGCATATTTTCATTGGTCAGTTCACCATTATCCAAAGTTGGATATTTGTCAATATCCACAATAGTATAAAGGAGTTATTGCGAGTGACTTGGGCATATATCCAAAGTATATGATCTTTGCCAAAATCCACTATAGTCGAGAGTGCGTGATAATGAGTGATTTAGGCATGTGCCCAAAGGACGTTTTACCCAAAGGCCTCGTGGATATTTTGAAGGATGCGATGGCTTTGGGAAAGTCATGCCAACAGTAGTCGTAATGCCCAAAGGCCCTATAGTTTGCCCAAAGACCCTATAATTTGCCAAAAGACCCTATATTTTGCCCAAAGACCTAATATCCATGCCCAATAGGCCTATTGGGAACAATATTGGATATTGGCAGTGACACCAGTCTGTCTTGGCCAAAAACTGTGCTCAGGAGAAGAACATCACCTGTTATAAAAACACATCTTTGGCGAAACCAGAGCAAAATCAACAACAATCAGGGGCCTGCATGCCTGTTTTCAGCACTGTTTTATACAATATCTATTCGGTAAAATTCTGTTTTACTTGAATGTTCTTTCCAACCACTTTATCACGTGGATGGCCTGATTTCTTCAATTTTGTCAAGGTCTTTGAGATTTTTGATTGCTAATTGAACGTCTCATAGGCGCAAATTGCTCTTTAGATCGAAAGTAAAAAGAGCCAGTTATTCAATTTTTCTGTTAAGAACGGTGTACTATCCATGTGTAGTATCCTTGACATCCTTGTATCATTATTACTTACAATTAAGAAAAATATTGCTACTTCATCAGACAAGTCAGTCTTATTGTAGTGACAGACAATTCCTCAAATTAAAGTCAATTAAAATCAATATAATCAAGTGACTTCTTTTTCATGCAAGTAACTGTTAACAATTAAGTTTTCAAAGAAAATAGCCAGGAGTTCTTTTAGATTAATTGCTTTGAGAATTCTGCTAAGCAATAAATACATTTTAGCTGGTAGCCAGAAAGGCACAGGCTAGGCCATATAATATCTAAATCAATCGCTAATCTTCCTTGAGGTGATGCTGTCTGTTGGGATGGCACTCTCTAAAAATGTTATAACCTAATTGGCTTAACACACATGCAATTGAAAATCCTGCTTTTATTTTCTATTAGATGGACAAATATTAATTGGAGAAATGCAAATCATGCACGTCAGTACTAATGGATTTAATTGCTCCATTAAGGTGTGATTTAAGCATTTGTTTAATTGGTACCATGGATTTATCATGTGCATAAATGATTTACATTAGCTAAAGAAACATTTTTAGGTAATTATGATTTTGATTGCGCTTTGCAGTTTTGTTTTCAGAGAGAAAAGCTCACTCCACAGTAGTGTTCATTTAATGAGGCAAAGTTTTGATGAAACTTTCAGTGTCGATTGGATCCCTTTAATAATGTAGCGTAGACATCCCTTAAATTTCAAGTACTTTTTTTTGCTATGTTTTTCAGTAACTACTTGTTCTGGTGCGACTCATTTCTCCTATCTCTGAGCCAATTGGCCAGATTTACACCTCCTCTTGAGGATTAAGGGATGGATCAAAATATAATTCTATGAAAAATGTAAACGGTTGCCCAAAATCTGAGATTACAGAACCTAATTTTAAAGAAGGCTGGAAAAGTGATGTGGTAAAAAGAAACTTTGATGATAGGCTGCTAAACAGACTGAAACGGAGGCCAAGATATATAGATTAAAGTCGTTAAGAGTGGATGAATGATTAAGCGAATCAAGAGATAGACAAACTGATCTATAGCTAACAGACAATTTACTAACATACATATACATTGTTCTGTCATATTTGCAAACAAAACTATTGATAGCCAACTGCTGGTCTACAAATGACTGTTTATCACACCTGGGACATTTTTGATTCGTAAGCAATTGCTAACACTTAATGCATTTCCAAGATATGTTGATATATCGACGTTTGAAATGACAAAAATTTTTTTAAAAAGGCATATACTTGAAAGTGTACATGCAACAGTAACATCTCTACCAGGGCATAATAGTGCGCAAAGTATTAGATTATTCACTTGAAGAGTTATAAATATATTTTTAGCTGGTAGCCAGCAAGCCACAGGCAAGGCAATATATGCCTAAATCAATCACTAATCTTCCTTGAAGTTTAGCTGTCTGTTGGGATGGAATACTGAAATACCTTATTTTTACTTATTATGTTGGCACTTGGTACAGAGGATGGGGTCAGATGGATGCATAATGAACTAGGAACCCTATTCAGTAGAGGGCACAAAGGCAACTTTACGACAAACTTTATATTCAGATACTTGAAAAGCTATAATCAGAGATATCATGTTACTTGTTGTGCATTTGCAGTAGACGAATGACGAGTACTTACATTCAGCTCTGCTAGTACACGTCAATGACCTCACAACAGGCCCTATCCATTGAACTGAAATCAACTGTCAATTTGTCATTAGGCAACAGTTTGTGACCCCGTTGGTGACTGGTATGTCTTGGTCAGTGACTGTGGTTAAGAATGCGGTTAATAGTATAGGATACCCTGTATGGCTGCTTACACGTCATTGAGTTTAACATGACATGGATAGGGATATAACCTCACAAGGAACGTTCCAGCGGATTTCGGTCAGCACCTGTTATTTGTCTACTATATCAGATGCTATCGGATTTCATGTCTGTTAGTCTCATGGATTTGAGATTGGTCTGACAATCAGCATCCAAGTGATTGGCCATTGATTGTTTTGTTGTGCCAACAACATTTTGAAAGATTACTAAATGACACTCACACCTCCTTTAGACACCCTTCATAAGTAAATGGGCAAATTTAATTTCAGTCAGAAAAGCTCTCTTCCAAGTTCCATCAGTTCACAGAGAACAATTAATGAAAATGTGGACTAAGCTTTCTGTGTAGCTGGTAGCATCCATTCCCTTTAATCTTGCGGCATCAACTTCCTGCAAAGTCAAGTGCAGTTTCTGTGCTTTCTTTTACTCTGTAACTCCCTTTTGAAGTAGGGGAGACCGGGGTTAGTTGAATGGCGGGGTTAGTTGAAACTTGGCCTAAAATCAGCTTTATTTTAAATTTTTGGCCAAACTGGTACATTTGGTAGATACCCTGTTTATTGGCACATGTTATCATACCTTTATTCATTCAAAATGCTAATTCTGTAGGCAAGAAAGTTTGTTTTTTGAGTGCTCTAGTAACTTGTTTGCTCAGCTTTTTGCTGTGTGACTTTGATAAGACTGAAAAATAAGACAAAATTGTGTTCCAGGTGTGATGGGGTTAGTTGAATCATACATGGTGGAGTTGGCCGTAACATAGATTTCAAGTGTTCAAATTGCCTTGCAAGTCATTGTTAGTTGGAGTTACTGCAGTTTAGAACTACTACAGTGCATGTTTGCATTCCTGAAAGGGAAATGTGGAAAAAACTGCTTTTTTGCCAAAAAGAGACAAAAAATGTAGTAAATTACAGTACAGTGGTCCCTGCCATGAACGACCTCCTAATATGCGACCATACCCCTTTATACGACCATAGGCCTTCTGCATTAACCTTTTTCTTCATAAATATCACCCCAATATGCGACCAACCTGTCTAACGCGACCAACGACCGCTAAATAGCCGAAAATTGGTTAATTCCATCCTCATATGCGACCAGTGGACGACCACAAAATTCCACAATGCTGCAATGAAGCCACGATTTCTAGCAGTGTTTGCCTTGATGGGAGAGTGAGATCAATTGAAATCTGGCTAATTGCTTCAATAGAGCATATGGATATAATTAAGCCTAGTACATCGATTGATTTAATTGGTGCTTCAATGAAACAGTTAATTGCCATTCAGTTGATGGCTCACATGCCAAGTGATTGTTCATAAACAAGACATTTGATTCAATTGCAGGAGTTTAAATTACCACCTCAATTGACTATTGTATTGACACTCAAATTGGTATTGACACTCAAATTGATCTTGCATTTCCAGGCTGATTGCATTTGAATTGATTTGACTTGATTTTATTTTATTTTATTTTATTTAGCCTCCGTTTGAGAGAACATACATCAATACCTCACAAATAAGAAAATCCATAAAAACCATCAGTGTAAACATTGAAAACAATAACAGGGTGAAATAAGCCTTAGATGGCAATAACAAATTATTAACAGTTAAAATATCACAACTTTTAAATAAGCAAAAGTGTAAGTAGATCACTCAAAATGCAGATACACTGGTCGTTTTTGGTCGGATAACTAATGCTTTTCATAATAAACACAATGCGTACAGCATATAATATATATATGGCCATACATGCCACCATATATTTTGACTTAAGATAAGCTGAGATAATTGTAATTAATCAATTTTAAAAATATTTGGACAGCTTGGTTATTGTTCTTGCAGAAATCCAGGTTTTCATGTTAGTTTTGTGGTCGGAGTGGCACAAAGCTGGTCCATTGACATGTTCAAGCTCTTTTATGTATCATTATGTATTTTGGAGGTAGGAATTAAATGATATAGTAATGGGACATTTTTATGTCTTTAAAAATTCGAATTGATAAAGTCATCCTCTTCAATCAGTATATATTTACAAGACTTTTTGTGATATTCGATATTTGTAAAAGTATTATTACCCCGACGAGAGACCGTACCCCCACGAGAGACCGCCAGACTGCTGCAGAAGGGGCGGTCGCATAACGCAGGGACCACTGTATACAATTTCTTTTCAAATGAGTGTTGTACTGAAGCTGGTGGTCATCATAGGGATATCAGTTATGCAAAGGAAACCCCTTGTATAAGAAGTTGTGTCCAAATTTTTATGGCGCTTCAACTAACCCCGGGGTCGGGGTTAGTTGAATCAACATTTTTTCTGGAAGTTTGTGTCTGTGACACAAACTTCAACGATCATTTACAATATCTCTTGGGCTGATCATTGAGTTAAACACCCTCACTATCACATGCTAAAATTTGGTGTGAATATCTTGTACCGTTTGCTATCCAGAGCAAAAATAAAAATGAGTGTGCCAACTAACCCCGGTCTCCCCTACATTGATACTTTACCATATGCTTTATATATTGCTACACTTTAATTTGGAATGTAGTGTTTCATTGATAGGTTTTATCTTCACAGTTGTGCTTCTTTTTTCAATTTTCAGGAACTTCAGTTTTTTTTCTTAGATTTTTGTAATCCAACTTGTACGACTTCAACAGCTTCATATGAGAAAACTGTTGCGATAGATAGATACTTTGCTTTAAAAAGATAAAAAATGGAAATTTGTGCAAATCTTTAAAGTTTAATGGATAAACAGATAGATACCAGGTAGCTTTTGGCAGGTCAATTATTTGGTTTATTTTATCTACATGTGTCTGATTGCATCTTTGGTTTTATTGACCATTAAGAATTATTACAGCACACACATAAATTTTGTTTGACCCTAAAAAGTTTTGGTGGGGTGACTCTGAGAGCATCAGTATGCACTATTACAAATTACTCATTACAAAATGGTAGAACAATGCTCATAACTTTTTTAAAATTTTGCACATGTGATTGGACTTGTAACGGGTAATGGGCCCGGCTCACAGATTTATAAGAAAGTAACAGCTTCATTATTTGTTATTTGTAAATAGTCTAGACATAGAGATGGTCTGGACCTGCATGCTACAGGGCCATGGAATGTGCTACTGATAAATACTTTGAGGCAAACTTCTGATTTGGAGATAGAATAATTTGTAAACAGTTTAATGGGTATCTCAACACTAGTACGATGATGAAACAGTAAAACAAGTAAAGGAAAATAATTTCAGAGCTGAAGTGAAAGAGACTGTATTTCACTGATCATGATTAGGAGAGCTGCATTACACTGCCTATTAAAATGTCACAGTATCTGAATATCCATCAGGTAGATTGAACTTCAACATATATACTTTTATAGACTACCATCGGTTATCATATATCATTTAACAAATTAAAAGAGGAAGATCAACTTACCTGTAGGTATGTTGCAGCTGGTATTCTCCACAAAATGTAACCTCTAAGCTGTTTAGCGCCAAATGTATTGTTTGCAATAGAGTTAGGCTATTCCTTGTATCATTATGTAATCCTATACTGTGTTCTGCTATATCCAATTATGTTGTGGGATAAACAATGGTCAATGTAACAATGTGGAAACTTGAGAAGGATCCTTTGATGCAGATATGGGTTAAAGGTCTATTTTGTGTGGGACTTTCCAGGTGAGTGGTATGAATCCGTTATGTTATTTTCTGTCGATCAGTGGAAAAACATAGTCACATCAAGATTTTATCAGTGATCCGAAAGTGACCTTCGGCATGAGCAGGGTCTTTACTGCAATCTTAGTGACAAGGCTGCAACCTTTGGGCCAATCTCAGTAGATGATCCTTATCTAAAATTGTGTAATAGTGATGTGGCTTTTGCCTGTTGACGAAGCCACCTGAGATGCAAGCATCATGCTCCGACTGCTGCCTTAGCCTGCTGTGCCTGAATGAGTGGTCTCAATGAGAGTAGTGATGGCAGTGGATGTTCTGCCACAAGCCAACAACAAGGCATCAGATGCAGAGACCGGCTTTCACTACTGAGGCTGGCAGGAGACAGACACAGAGACATTAGTTAAGGATAGCACAGTTGTGTGATCAGGAGGCCTCCGGTACTGCTTATCCCACTATATCCCACTTATTATAGTTTATTGAAGCATGGTTTTACTCAACTAAATCCTTTGCACTGATGTATTTTAAGAGAGGCATTAAAGTTAGGTGACAGTGTTTCAGGTGGAAACTCAGACTCGAAGCGACTTCAAGGCTGGTATCCCTGTAAGAGAGAGAGAGAGAGAGAGTCCTAAACGCAAAGCATACCCTTAATCATGAAATGCATGCACAAAGTTGTCAACATCTTCCTCACCAATAACAGTTACTCCTATGTTTCCTCAGAACTAAAAGCGCAAGTTGTAAAAAGATTGCAAACTGTGATAACACACTCCTAACATCAAATGATGATGAAACTGTTCTGATAGTTACTAAAGGAAACTGTCAGTTGTCTCAGTTCGCTATACAAATTTAGCTTTCACTTGTAAGGCTTTCTACTTTAATATCTAATTACCAGACAAGGACAGTGACTGCATTTGCCTGCTTGATGACTTCCAATTTGTCATTTGGAGACATTTGGTTTAACTGGTAATTGGTATTCACGACTTATTCCTTGACAAGGAGCATTTTAAGTCATCTTCGGAACCTCCTGTATTACCAGGAGCTCAATCAATGACAAGGAATGTAAATTTCCGATTGTGTACCTCCTCACCACAAACAACACAAGACATGCTGAGGAGGAGTCTGTCAACTGCAGGTGACACAGTCGGAAGGAAATGCAAGGATGCTTTCAGCATGTTTAGAGGGGGTGAAAATAATGTGATGAGGTCCTTGTGCGCCTGACAAGTTGTTTGCAATTTCTGTTGATGTCCACAAGCTGAAATGGATTCCTTGGAGCAGGTAATTTCTGATGATAAATGAAGACAGTAAAGGATAATTGAAGACAATTATTAATCCATTTAAGCAGCAGTAAATATCAGATTAAGCAGTCATGAATATCAGATTCTATGTCAAAAACAATCAATTCAAATGAAAATGCTTTAATAAGAACATTTAATTGCATGGTAATTAATAAAAACTGCCAGTCTGTCTTGGCCAAAAAATGTGCTCAGGAGAAGAACATCCCAGTTATAAAAACACATCTTTGGCGAAACCAGAGCAAAATGAACAACAATCAGGGGTCTGCGTGCCTGTTTTCAGTACTGTTTTATATATCTATTTGGTAAAATATTGTTTTACTTGAATGTTCTTTCCAACCGCTTTGTCACGTGGATGGCCTGATTTCTTCAATTTCATCAAGGTCTTTGAGATTTTTAATTCCTAATTGAATGTCACATAGGTGCAAATTACTCTATGAAATGTAAAAAGAGTCGATTATTCAATTTTCCTGTTAAGAACAGTTTAGGCCTACAATCCATGTGTGGTATCCTTGACATTCCTTGTATCATTATTACTTAAAATTAAGAAAAGTATTGCTACTTGATCAGACAGGTCAGTCTTAGTGTCGTGACAGACAATTCCTCAAATTAAAATCAATATAATCAAGTGATTTCTTTTTCGAGCAAGTAAACAATGAATTTTTCACAGAAAATAGCCAGGAGTTTTGAAAGAATCTCAAAATTTGAACATCCCCAAAGCAGTTCTGTCCATCTGAAGTGACATCAATTGATCAACAAGCACCATGTTTTCATTTTTATTGTCAAAATCATCCCCTTAAAAACTATAAGGCTCCAGGGCCTCAACCATATGGAGTAGCAGACACTCCAATATTATGCTTTAATCATATCCCAGGCAAATGAATAGGAAATCAATGTCTATGTGAAAGATGGATTTGGCTCTCCAAATCTCTCTGTCTTTCTCTCTCTTGATGCAGTACTCCCACGTCCTATAAATAAGACATCCATAAGTCATCTAGGCAGGGTTGTAAATCTGAACTATTTAGTACAAACTCTCCAAAGCAAAACCCGAGAATGAATTCGCTAGGAAGAAACACAAAATTGGGCTATGAGGGCTGAACTTACCACATCTATCTATCTATCTATAATATATCTATTTAGAATAATGTCACATACGTTTTACCTTTAGTTTGAAATGAGACATATCACATATAGATTAGAATTTTTTTTTCGGAGGGAGGAGCATTTACCCAGGTTTTGTGATCCATGCAAAATTCATATCATTCCTCATGGACAAACCATTGATTTTCCAATTATTACTCAATTATCTGCCCAAATTTTCGGTATTCATAAAATCGTTTAGGGGTGCCATTAGGGTGTTTCAGGTGCCCCCAATATTTTCCGATCCTGCTTGACCTTGGTCTGGCATTGCGGTTTATATAGTAGAAGTCACATGTAAAATTTTGGCCCATTCTATAAATACTTACCTTTACCAGAATTCACTTGAAGTTTATAATGTAATTCCCCATTGGCAAACTTGCAAATCCTGAAGATATTGCAGAAATCAATGAAGGAATAGATATTTTTTCCTCAATCCATAGTTTCTGAGTAAGTTTTGGGAGGGCAATTCAAATCTGGCATCAACTATTTTATAGCAGGTCTTCCTAATGAGCTAGGAAGTTTTGAATTTCCTAAAATTCTGTCGTTTTATGCATATTTTCACAAATTTGATAGCTTCTGGTAGCTTAGTAAATGGGGTTATACAAAAAATAACACCAGATTTGAATTTACCTCCCAAAAGTTACTCAGGAACTGTGGATTGAGAAAAAAATATTATTTTCTTCATTGGTTTTTGAAATATCTTGAGAATTTGCAGGTTCGCCAATGGGGAATTACATTATAAACTTCAAGTGAATTCTGGTAAAGGTAGGGATTTATAGAATGGGCCAAAATTTTAGATGCGGCTTTTATTATATAAGCTGCAATACCACACCAAGGTCAAGCCAGATCGGAAAATATTGGGGGCACCTGAAACACCCTAGGTGCCATGCCTGTGATGGTATCCTCTCCCCAGGGGCGTAAGCCTATCTAGAAATGGTCTGAGGGGGGCATTACATGGGGTGAATACGGGGCGCAGCGTTTCCTATCTCTTCCATGTTAATTTTGGGCCAGGGGGGGGGGCATGGTACCATGCCGTCACTTCCTGGATATGATTTATTACAAATGAAAGCATATTGTAGGGTCTATAACTTGGCAGGCTATTTAATTGAAAATGTCCCTACAGGAACATTTTAGTAATCACTTGTCTTTCCAAAACTTATGCCTAGTTCTCACGACGACGTAACAGGGCTTTCTTGTCGCGGCGCTTCTTGCTTTTCCAGGAAAGTGGGAGGTTGTTAAACTACATTCAACAATTCGGCGACGATAACTTTGTCTACGGCGCATCTTAAACTTCCTCGCCAAAAGTTCCTAGAAATCATGTGACCGTTTGGTGAAGCAAGAACTTGCTTCACGAAAGATTCAACCGGTTGAATCTTTACGAAGCAAGAAGTGACGATGCAGAAGACCTGAAAGACCCCCAAAATACTTGGGCGAAGGTAGAGACAGCTTGGGCGAAGTTAGAGGCAGCTTGGGCGAAGCTAGAGAGTGCTTGGGCGAGGCTATTTATCATTGAGTCAATACAACTTCGGCGACGAAAGAGAACAACTCGCCGTCGCAAACAAGCTGTTGAAACGACGAAACAGCTACTTGCCTAACCATAACAGCTATTTGCTTGGGCATAATTGAATATTTGGGCGAAGCAAGAGGATGCTAGGGCGAAGCAAGAGGATGCTAGGGCGAAGCAAGAGACTCCTTGGGCGAACCTAGTTTAACATTGAAGCAATGGAACTTCACCGAGGCTCCTCACAACTCGCCGACACAAGTCTCTTCCTCATTGGGGGTTGCCTCGTCAGTAATTACGAGCCATTCGGCGTAGAAAACGAGTGCCTCGTCGTAATAGGATCCATCAACGACGATGTATAACCTCTAATTGATTATATAATTGGCCAAAAATGGCATGAAACGCCGAAACTTGACTTCCTGGCACCTGGACAACTTCGTCGTCACTTAACCACTGTCGTGAGAACTAAGCATTAGATGACAAGGAATCTGAATGTCTGAATGTGCATCTTCACATCACAAATGATATATGACATGGTGAGGAAGAGTCTGTCAACTGCAGATGACACAGTGGGAAGGAAATGCAAGGATGCCTTCAGCATTTTTGAGAGGGGGTGAAAATAATATGATGAGGTCCTTGTGCGCCTGACATGTTGTTTGCAATTTAGGCTGATGTCTACAAGGTAACGTGGATTCTGTGGACCAGGTAATTTCCAATGAGATAGAAAATGAAAATGAGACTCGATAATTGATGACCATTTAAGCTAAGCATTGACATGATGAGGAAGAGTCTGTCAGCAGTTTTGAGAGAGGGTGAAAATAATGTGATGAGGTCCTTGTGCGCCTGACAAGTTGTTTGCAATTTCTGTTGATGTCTACAAGGTGACTTGGATTCCTTGGAATGAAGTCAGTAAAGGATAATTGACAACAATTATTAGTCCATTCAAGCAGCAGTAAATATCAGATTATGCAGTCGTAAATATCAGATTCGATCATTTCGATGTCAAAACTATCAATTCAAATGAAAATGTTATAATAATATTATAAGAACATTTAATTATATGCTAAGCAATAAAAACTGCCAATCTGTCTGGGCCAAAAATGGGGCTCAGGAGAAGGACATCCCAATTATAAAAACACATCTTCCCTTTGGCGAAATTAGAGCAAAATCAACAACGTTCTGGCCAAGCCGCCAGGGTTCTCCATGCCTGTTTGTTTTCAACACTGTTTTATACAATACCTATTTGGTAAAATATTGTTTTACTTGAATGTTCTTTCCGACTGCTTGTGGATGGCCTGGTTTCTTTGTCAAGGTCTTTGAGATTTTTGATTCCTGATTGAATGTCTCATAGGCGCAAATTACTCTATGAATCTGTGAAAGAGTTGATGATTATATTTTTCTGTTAAGTGTTATCATTGTGCTGTATCCTTGCATTGTTATTACATACAATTTGGAAAGATATTGTTACTTTGCCAATCTTAGTGTCTGATCGACAATGGATCCAATTAAAATCAATAGGCCTGTATTTGCATTCAAATTAACTGAGATCACTAACTGACAATTTTAGATTTGCGGCTCATTGTCTTGGATTTATTTATAAGCATGTAGCCAGAGAGCATTGTTATTCATCAGAGCAATTAAAACTGATATTGCATGAGGTGCCCTACAATAATCATTATATATATGATTTTTGACTTACTGTTTCAAATGCTGTGAAATCTGATTTCTGAAGTTAGTTTGTGTTATTTGTGGCCCCATTGCTTTAGATATGTCTTTCACAAATCAACAAAATATAATATGCCTGAATTAATCGCTAATCCTGCTCAAATGGATGCTGTCTGTGTGGACTGTGGATAGTTTACTACTGTACATGGTAAATTCTGCATTGGCATTTTATTTCCTTCAACTTGTGTTATACCAAGGGCAGATGGAAGAAGCCAGAGAAGTGCGTAATACAACTTCATGTAATACACATACAAGAAACCTTCGAAGGAGATTGGGCGCTTTTACATTGCTCAACGTAATTTTCTAAAAAGAAATTTTATTTAAAATATTAAATTTAATAAGTTTTGTTGTTGTATATGCGAGGTCTCTGTCCTTAAATTTTGAAAGTCTTCTAATATATTCATGTTGAGTTTATTCATCTTTTTTTGGGCACTCGGCAAGAACTGAATAACATGTTCATTGATTATCCAATAGTGAAATTACTGATTTATCATTGCAGACTTATTTGTCTTTAATAGAGCCTGGTGACTTCTTCGACCTTCATGCAAATTAACAATGAAGCTTTCGAGGAAAGTAGCCACGAGGTTAAAAAGAATCTCAAAATTTGATGTTTTCATTTTGACTGTCATTTCATCGCCTTTTAAGTATCAGACGCTCCAATGCTATGTTTCAATCATATCCCAGCCAAATGTATAGGAAATCGATAACTTGGTGAAAGATGTATTTTTCTCTCCAAATCTCCCTGTCTCTCTCTCTCTCTTGATGCAGTACTTCCGCGTTCCATAAATAACACTCCTGTAGATCATTCAGGTTGGGTAGAAAATCCAAATATTTTCTTTGGACCTACAAGAGCAAAATCCCAGTGTTATTATGTTTGTAAGAAACATTATTTTAATTGGGCTTTGACGGAAACTTTTCTCCAAATTTTGTGATCCAAAATTCATATTATATTACTGTATATAACTATATTACTCAAATTAAGTACGTATTCATGAGTTTCTCCAATATAACAGAAAAAATGTAGCAAATGTAGTTCACGTGATTGCTAGAGGCACTGAAATATTATAATAAGCCGGCTTGATGGATCGATCCGCCTCGACAGGAGATGTTACTGGACGGCAGAGGAGTCTAAATGCCGGCATGCTTGCCGGAAAATAACAGTCGACTGGACAGGATTGCCTCGATCCTCCCTCATAAGACGGTAGAGCAAGTGGCGGTTAGATTATTTAATTGCAGCAGACGTACCACTGAAGCAGAGTAATACAATCATTGAATGTCATATTTCATTACTTCATATGTGCAATTGACAGATATGGAGGACGTTCTACTGCTCAGGGTCCAATCAGGTAAGCTGAAAATGCTACGTGGACAGTGAGGAAACCAGCCAGAGAAACTCATACTAAGTGAATCTGCTGTAATCACTTGTATTTCCAAGGGTTTAAACAGATGACAAAGAATGTGAATGTCTGAATGTGTATCTTCAAATCACAAACAACACTTACCATGCTGAGGAAGAGTCTGTCAACTGCAGTAGACACAGTGCAGTACACTTAAATTTCGTCCTGCACCTGCATATTCTGCAATAGAAACTGCAGAATTCTGCAGAAAACTGAAGATTTCTGCAGTTTTGAAAAAAATTCTGCAGTTCTGTAGGAAACTGCAGAATTCTGCAGAAAACTGCAGAATTCTGCAGAAAACTGCAGAATTCTGCAGAAAATTGCAGAATTCTGCAGTTCTGAAAAAAATTCTGCAGTTCTGTAGGAAACTGCAGAATTCTGCAGAAAACTGCAGAATTCTGCAGAAAACTGCAGAAAATTGCAGAATTCTGCAGTTCTGAAAAAAATTCTGCAGTTCTGTAGGAAACTGCAGAATTCTGCAGAAAACTGCAGAATTCTGCAGTTCTGCAGCTCCATGCAGTATTTGTGAACCTCTGGTACTATTAATGCATCTCATAAATTGCAATGCATCTGCTAAGTTCAGACCTCTTTGACAAGGGTCTTGCCACTACCCAGGAAAACGTTGGTTGCGGTTTGGGGTTGAGTGGGGGGGGGGGGTCTGGGATTTTGATGCTCATCTGCAATGCATTCTGCAGCTTGCAAAATGGTCTGCTTCATCTGCATGATCCGCATTTCACACTGACCCTGCAAAATGGCATTTTTGCGAGCTGACCGTTCGCCGAAAAATGTGTCGTACGGCAAAAAGAAACAACGACGGACAAAGACTGCCTACTGCAGTCTATAGACCTGGTTGTAGGGTACCTGAAACTTTTTTCTGAATGAAATTTGGTTAAGAATTGACCGAACAGAGAGGCAAAACGTCCATGGAAGTTTATTTTGATAGAGCACTGTCAGCAGTTTATAAAATGACATTTTTGCGAGCTGACAGATCACCGAAAAATGTGTCGTACGGCAAAAAGAAACAACGACGGACAAAGACTGACTACTGCAGTCTGTAGACCTGGTTGTGGGGTACCTGAAACTTTTTTCTGAACGAAATTTGGTTGAGAATTGATCGAACAGAGAGGCAAAACGTCCATGGAAGTTTATTTTGGTAGAGCACTGTCAGCAGTTTATAAAATGACATTTTTGCGAGCTGACAGATCGCCGAAAAATGTATCGTACGGCGAAAAGAAACAACGACGGACAAAGACTGACTACTGCAGTCTGTAGACCTGGTTGTGGGGTACCTGAAACTTTTTTCGGAACGAAATTTGGTTGAGAATTGGCCGAGCAGAGAGGCAAAACGTCCATGGAAGTTTATTTTGGTAGAGCACTGTCAGCAGTTTATAAAATGACATTTTTGCGAGCTTACCGATCGCCGAAAAATGTATCGTACGGCGAAAAGATCAACGACGGACAAAGACTGACTACTGCAGTCTATAGACCTGGTTGTAGGGTACCTGAAACTTTTTTCGGAATGAAATTTGGTTGAGAATTGGCCGAGCAGAGAGGCCAAATGTCCATGGAAGTTTATTTTGATAGAGGTCATTCCACAAACTGCTACCTGGTAGAACTGACGAATTCTGCAGTTTCCTACAGAACTGCAGAATCTTTTCAGAACTGCAGAATTCTGCAATTTTCTGCAGAATTCTGCAGTTTTTTGCAGAATTCTGCAGTTTTTTGCAGAATTCTGCAGTTTTTTGTAGAACTGCAGAATTCTGCAGTTTTCTGCAGAATTCTGCAGTTTTCTGCAGTTTTCTGCAGAATTCTGCAGTTTTTTGCAGAGCTGCATAAAACCCCCCAGGCTGCATATCTCCTACAGAAATACAGATTTTGCTGCAGAAACTTTTCAGAAACACTGCAATGACTGAGGACTACCAAAACCCTGACCCCCCAAACCACAACCCCCCAAACCAACCCCCCAAACCACGTTTCCTTGGTAGTGGCAAGCCTCATGTCAGAGAGGTCTGAACTTTGAAGATGCATTGCAATAAACTACAGGAAGTAACAGAGGTTCAGAAATCATGCAGGGAGCTGCAGAACTGCAGAATTCTGCAATTTTCTGCAGAATTCTGCAATTTTCTGCAGAATTCTGCAGTTTCCTACAGAACTGCAGAATTTTTTTTCAGAGCTGCAGAATTCTGCAATTTTCTACAGAATTCTGCAGTTTTTTGCAGAACTGCAGAATTCTGCAGTTTTCTGCAGAATTCTGCAGTTTTCTGCAGAATTCTGCAGTTTTTTGCAGCTAGCTGCAGAAGTGCATAAAACCTCCCAGGCTGCATATCTCCTACAGAAATACAGATTTTGCTGCAGAAACTTTTCAGAAACACTGCAATGACTGAGGACTACCAAATCCCCGACCCCCCAAACCACAACCCCCAAAACCAACCCCCCAAATCAATGTTTCCTTGGTAGCGGCAAGCCCATTGTCAAAGAGGTCTGAACTGTACAGATGCAATACACTGGAGGAAGTAACAGAGGTTCAGAAATCATGCAGTTAGCTGCAGAACTGCAGAATTCTGCAGCTTCTTGCAGATTTTTTTTTGAAACTGCAGAATTCTGCAGATTTTTGCAGAATTCTGCATTTTTTTGCAGAATTCTGCAGTTTTTTGTAGAACTGCAGAATTCTGCAGTTTTCTGCAGAATTCTGCAGTTTTCTGCAGAATTCTGCTGTTTTCTGCAGAATTCTGCAGTTTTTTGCAGAGCTGCATAAAACCTCCCAGGCTGCATATCTCCTGCAGAATTACAGATTTTGCTGCAGAAACTTTTCAGAAACGCTGTAGTGACTGAGGACTACCAAAACCCCGATCCTTCATACAACAATCCCCCAAACCACGTTTCCTTGGTAGCGGCAAGCCCCATGTCAAAGAGGTCTGAACTTTGAAGATGCATTGCAATAAACTGCAGGAAGTAACAGAGGTTCAGAAATCATGCAGGGAGCTGCAGAACTGCAGAATTCTGCAGCTTCCTGCAGAGTTTTTTTTGAAACTGCAGATTTTTTTTGGAACTGCAGAATTCTGCAGTTTTTTTGCAGAACTGCAGAATTCTGCAGTTTCCTGCAGAATTCTGCAGTTTTTTGCAGAATTCTGCAGTTTTTTGCAGAACTGCAGAATTCTGCAGTTTTTTGCAGAACTGCAGAATTCTGCAGTTTTTTTGCAGAACTGCAGGAAGAAATTATATACTCCTCACACAGTGGGAAGGAAATGTAAGGCTGCCTTAAACATGTTGAGAGGGGGTGAAAATAATGTGATGAGGTCCTTGTGCGTCAGACAAGTTGTTTGCAATTTCTGTTGGTGTCTACAAGGTGACTTGGATTCCTTGGAACAGGTAATTTCCAATGAGATAGAAATGAAGATGAAACTCAATGATTGATGACCATTTACAGGAATTCGCGCTGAAGCTGACTTGTTGACTTTCATTGATGCGATCTTTAGAAAAAGTTGTATTTTCACTATTGGGCCAAAACTATCGAGATAAATTTCATTATTTTAGAAACCATACAAACTAAGCACTGGGTTCAAGACAGGAAAGTAAATGAGTAATTGCAAATTGAAGTATTTCTTACATGACGTATGGAACTCTACATGACGTGTGGTACAGTCCATTCTCGTCTAGGATCAAAACTGCTGTAAACAGATATCAACATTGAGTTCTGTGAAAGTGCCAAAACCAGCTGTGAGACAAACCATAACTGTAAAATTAAGTCATTTTGTTTGTTGTTCCCAATCATTCAGCCTTCTATAACACCAACAATTTGATTGGTTGATATGTCAGTTTGTGTTATGAGCTTCACTTCTGACACAATCATGTGTCCATATTTGAGCAACTCAGACCGCATTTTGACGAGCCTCTGTGGAAATTGTTGTCATTAGATCCACTTGGTCACATAGAAAATTGATTAGATAGAAGGATTAAACTTCAAGATAAAACATATAGATAGATAGAACTGGAATTTATTGAACTATATACGATTGAATTCAACATACAAATAGTAGAATAAAAAAAGATTGATAGCTAGATAGATAGATAGATAGATAGATAGATAGATAGATAGATAGATAGATAGGTAGATAGATAGATAAATAGATAGATAGATAGTAGATAGATAGATACATAGATAGGAAGATGGATATATATATATAAGTTATAACAACATTAGATTGCATGACAGCAATACTCAGATTGGATATTGTATGGAACACGGTAATTTTCATCATTTCTAATGTTTGGTACATTAAATATTCTTCATGAACCTTACTCATTAAAAGTGAAGTTTTACATAGAAATCGGCTTAAGAAGAATATTTAATGTACCAGCCAAAAATTAGAAATGATGAAAATTACCGTGTTCCATACAATATCCAGTCTGAGTATTGCTGCCATGCAATTTAATGTGGTTATAACTTTTTATTTGAATTGATTTGCTATATATTTTTTGTATAACCAATCACCCCTGGCACTGATGGTTCATTTTCACCTTGTTGTTGCAATTAAGTAAATATGCCTGGGAATGACACATCCCAATTAGAAAAAAACTAAGCCTCAGGGAAATGAAGACAGAAGCAATAATGCAACAGGTTCTTTGAGGGTTCCGCTGCTGCACATAGGCGTATCGGAGGGGGGGGGCAGGGGCGGGCGGTTGCCCCCCCAGAAGTTTGGGAAACAGTAAGATTCGCGCAAAAAGGCTAAAAAATTCGGGCAGATGACTAAATAAAAACTATAGAAAATTAATGAATTCAATGCAATTTCATTGGAAATGGTATTAAATCTAGATTTTGAATTCGGGCAGATGTCGCTCGCCCTCCCAAAAATCGCGTCCGCCGTACGCCTATGGTTCTGCATGTTCGTTTTAAATGCACATCGTTTTATATATTTGATGGTTTAATGTTTCATTTGAAAGTTCTCTCTAAACCACCGGGATAGCCTGATTTCTTCAATGTCATTGAGATATTTGGTTTCTTATTTATTACAAAATATGCTCAATTTGAAATTACTCTATGAAATTAAACAAGATTCGCCGATTCTTGTTTCTGTTAAATGCAAGATTATCCCTGTGTGAGCTTTTCTTGTTATTGTGAACAATTAGGATGGATTTTGTCGCTTAGCGTCTATGTGTCGTGACAGACGATTCTTCAAATAAAAACCACTGCACAATCTTATCAACCAAAGGCAACATAATAGCATTAGGTTAATTAATTTAGTATTTCTCCAAAAAGATAGATAGCTTGCAACTCTGAGCCATAGGCAAGGATACCAAAATTAATTAATCTTGCCGAAAGGGATGTTGTCCGTTAGGATAATTTGCCGTGGTAGTAACTGTGTCAGCTTTTCATTCAATATGTGTAATATTGACCACAGAGAGATGAAGCAAAAGGAGTGCATAATACAACTTCATGCAATACATGCGCAAGAAATCTTTAACGGCGATGGGGGCTCTTACTCTGATAAGAGTAAATTAAAAAAGATGTTTTACTGAGATATGCAGTTGATTGATGAACAATAATTTTTTGTATTGTTTGTGTCATTCAATTTGTAATGCCAACCATGATGTGTTCGTTTTTTTAGTTCATTCATGAATCTGTTTTCTGCACTTCACAAGAAATAAACGAGGATACTGATATGTTCATTGACTTGTCTAATATTTAAAAATGAGTGATTTGTTATTAATTTTAGGCATATTTCTCTCTTTTATAATAAGATGACTTCCTTTCTTCCAACTTAAAACAATGAAGCTGTACAGTTTTCTTTACTTGACAGTGATATCATTTTTAGTAATTTTGCTTTTCTTAGACATCTTAGTTTCACCAAAAAAATATGTTGATGTATACTTCTTTGCAGATCAGCGGTCCACATCATTTTCAAAATGATCGTTCAACTTGGCTTTGTGATGTTACTGAGTTGGAAGTGTTTTAATGAATTGTTTGTGTCAATTTCTATATTTTATTGGTTAACTCAGTGTGTGTTATATACCTATTTGACCATGGGTGTCAATAAACAAACTATCAATCTTTTCAAGGTAATGGTCCTGCTAAGAGGATTACAAGACTGACAAGTAACTGTCAATGACGTGGCAAAGCCTCTTTGAAAATGAAAAAATAAAGATTTCAGAAGGACTGCCTGTCCACAAAGAGCTCTAATTAATAGGAACCACCCAACAGTGGAACTGCCTCACATATATACCTATGTTAATTGCTGTTGGTGTCCAAGAAATCTGGATGCGATGTCTGTCACCTGCATAAGATTTCTTCTTTACTGAGTTGATTTATTCCTGTCACAAATGGTTGAGGTTTTACCTTGTGTTGTGTGACAATTAAGTAAATATGCTGGGTGCCCTTCAGACAAACAAAAGCTGAACCGTTAATGAAATTCCAGTGCTGCCGAACTTCTGCGAGGGTCTCACCTGTTTGTTCAAACACACACCAATTTTTGTATCTGGTGTTTTAAAGTTTCTCTTAATGGTTTTTTCTAACAGTTTCATCGCCTTGATGGCATGATTTATTCAAGGTCTTGTATGAATTTGAGAATTTTGTTCCTGTTTGAATATCAAATGCACTAAAATTACTCATGAAATGAAATGTAACAAGACCTCACTCATTCTTGTTTTTGTTAAGTGCACGGTTATCCTCATGACAGCTTTTCTTGTTTTAATGGGTACAATTAGGATATATTTGTCCCCTATCCTGTCTGCAATGTATTTGTTGACCTGTGATAGAAAGTTCATTAATTAAAGTTCTATGCACAATCTGATCAAGTTTAGGCAATATAATATATTAGGTTACAGTCCTCGTCCTACTTACGTGGAATCTCAAGTTTTTTTCTATGCTGTTCGACTTTGATGTCAGAGATGACACTATTCTAGCATTGCAATATATTTAAATTGACTTCAAGCTGAGATGTCATTTTAAACTGGGTCAGATTCCCCAGCTTCTAGCCAATGCGAATCCACCAAAGTGAGCATCACAGTTTCAACTCAGTGTCAGAGTGAAAATTGGGTCTTGGAAAACCCATACAAGTTTGACATCACAGCCTCTCAGCCAATGGGCTGCCAGAACAAATATACGTAACATAAGCCATGTGTTTACAAACAAATTGTCAAAGCCTTCTGTTTACACCAACTTCCATCAAAGTTTAAATTTTTTAAGTTAGCAAGTTTGTGGATTAATCATACAACTCTGTGGGGATTATTACAGTTGTCTACTGTGAATGCTCAATAAAATTCAATTCAATTCAATTCAAAGCTGCCATTTGGTAGGATTAGATTGGTGATTGCTGTGATAAATCATTGGAAGCACAGATGTAATGCTTCCTTCAATATATATCAATGTTTGAACTGTGATGCATAGTTTACTGTCAGCCCATTGGCTATCAAGCTGTGATGACATGGTTGCAGGGCTATCCCTGATAAAATTCTTACTCTGACACTGTGTTGAAACTGTGATGCTCAGTTTAGGAGGATCAACATTGGCTAGAAGATGGGGAATCTGACCCAGTTTGAAATGACATCACATCTTGTAGTTAATTTACATATATTGCAATGCTAGATAAGAGTCATCTCTGACATCACAGTTCAACAGCACAGAAAAGAACTTGAGATTCCACGTAAGTATGACGAGGATTGTAATTAACACGGCATTTCTTCTGAAGTATATATGACATATGTGGCCTGGTCTTAGCTATGTTGGTAAAATCGGCCCCTAGTAGTTGTCTGTGGATCTATGCTCACCTAATAAATAGATAACCTGCACAGTCAGTGCACAACATAGTGTTACTACATGTTGGATTTCACAGAAGGAAGGAGACTTGGATGAGGATTTAGAGAAGACTTTAATTCACACACATGATGTCCACATCAGACATGAAGTTATTGAAGTACATTTTTTGCAATTTATGCGAATTTCGTGAGTTACGTGGTGAATCTAAAAACAAATAAACAATAAAATAAAACTTTAGTTATACATATAATCATTAATTTGAACATAGATTAATCAATAATTTGAACATAAATTAATGTAAAGTTATTAGAACATAAAGTCAAAATATTTGGATTTATGTGACATTCAAATAAAGTAAAAAGACGAAGTTTTATCACAATAAATCAAGAATGACAAATAAATATAAACTGGCTAAATATGAAATTATGCTAATCACAAAATAAGAAAAGTAACATACACTGTAAATCAAGATAAATTTTAAACCAAAGAATTATTCAATAAATTGATGACTTACAAATACATGTTGCTTCCCTGAATGAACTTCCATGAACCCAAAGTATCACAAAGTGACACACTTTTTACAATGGCATCTGCAAATTTACAATTCAATAATTGGCAAATGTCCATAAACTTAAAATAATCAGGAAAACATACAAGACAATGCATATAACCTCTTAGGCAAAAAAAAAAAATATTTACCAAAAGCACAATAAATCAAACATCTAATTTTACCAGAACCAAAAAATCCAATATGGCCACCTTTTTAATGGAAAATTTTTAATTAAACATGGCTGGCCTGAACAAACTTTTTTTTGTATCAATTTTTGTTATTATGCATGTAAAATTTTACAGTTCCACCAAACCTACAGATTGAATACAATGCTTCCATAAATCAATTCTAAGCAACAATAAAATGTACATACCATCATAATGTAGATTTGAAGTTAGTTGTAAAGTATAAAATCATTTAAAAAGAACTCTAGAAAGTTCTGAGCTTCTTGACAGCTGACATCTCAATGAATGCCTCAAAATTGAAAATCATGGAGATACGGTCTAATGAACAAGCAATCAGGTCACTTCTGCATGGTCAAGTGATCAGCTAATTAAAACTCACAAGAGGTCTCTGATCCAGTTAACTGACTGATGCTGTTCCTGTAGATAATTTACTTGGATCACAGCTGATCAATTTCTATAAATGACTGCTAACAGCCTGTCGGCTGTTACACTCCCCACTTTTGAATTACCTGGGGTAAATTCAAACTACATTTAATTTCTATACAATCAAATAAACTATTTACAATGTCACAACACAATTTTCTAAATATAACAATCTTTTTTTTTTTTACTCAAATTGAAATGCAGAATTCTAAATTTTGGAAACTCACAATTTTAATCTACACCTTCTAAAAGGACAAGTTTATGAATTGGTCTGACTAAAGTGGTAGACTTTGTTTTCAACTTCACAGATCTGACAAATCCATCGTCAGAAACATTCACTTCAGTAACCAGACCCATAGGCCAAACATTTCTGGGCACACCTTCATCGACAATGAGCATCAGATCACCTATAGAAATATTTCTCTGAGGTTTTAACCATTTGGCTCTTTTCTGCAACTCAGGAATGTAACACCGAAGCCATCTTTTCCAGAACAGCTCTACGAGATGTTGGACAAACCTCCACTTTTTTCTGTAAACATCATCACTAGAGAACATACCAGGTGACATAAGATGGCCAGTACCAAGCAACAACAAATGATTCGGAGTAAGAGGATGAGAATCGCCTGGATCCTCACTCAATTTTGTAATTGGCCTTCCATTTATAATAGACTCGACCTCAGCAAAAACTGTTTCCAGCATCTCATCAGAAATTGAAGCATTGACATCAAAGAGCCCGAAGAGAACCTTTCTTATCACCCGAATTAGCCTCTCCCATATTCCGCCCATATGGGAGGCCTTTGGAGGATTGAAATGCCATTCAATGCGCTGTTTGAGACACTCATCATGAATCTTTGAAACTTCCAATTCTTTCAAACCCTTCTTCAACTCAGTAGACACAGTGTCTTTGAACAAAGTTTAGGGTTAAAAAAAATGTACAAAGAATCTGTCAACACAGCGTTGTAGTATGTGGTCTCAGCTTCGATTTGATGTAAAGATCAAAAAAATCTGTTGGGAAAATTTTGAGAAAATTGAAATTTAAAATTTTTAGTTTTTCACACCCTTGTTGCATGCAAAATATCCATTGTAGAATGTTTAAAATGATAATCTTAACATAGAAATGCTTTCCTTTCCCACCCTGGTGCTTATATATACAGTGGACCAAATTCAGAATCATGATTAAGTGGTTTTTAAAGGAATATCACATTTTGAAGGTGTTACAAACTTGCTAGACTATAATCTGCATTCTCCGAACCCATTTAGAGTCCAATCAACTGAACCTGCATAATGTCCCTAATTCATCAACTGCATTAGCTAAGCAGCAGAACACTGCAGCAGTATAGCCAATAATAAGACATATTTAGGGCTTTTACAACATTTCTATATCAATGTTTTGAGATGTATGTCACAACACTTTCAAAGTGTATCTCTTCATATCAATATCAAAACCTCTAATCACAATCTGAAGAAACATGATTGCCTCAATTGTCTATTCCTTAAATTTGAAATTTTTGTTTAGGGACTTAGTTTCCTATGGTATTTTATTGATTTTCTTCAATTGTACATAAGTCTCAATTTAGATCTTTCTATTCAGATTTTACATTACTAATGCAATTAATTGGCTAGAAAAATATGTATAGGATGCATTTTTGAGTGTTGTCATTCACACCATGAAAGAAAAATAAATAATATCACCAAAAAATATTTATTCCAGAGCTTCTGGATTGAAGTTAACTATTTAAAATCATAATTTCTCCTAATTCCATCCGGAAAGTTCACATATAACCAATATTAACTATGTGACCATGGAAGAGAATCTGTTGACTGATAGTTTAATACCCTGTTGGTTGCACAAAGGCTACAACTGAATTGTGGAAGACAGCAACCATTAAATTCCATGACATAATCTTAACAATTGGCAAAAGCGGGTAAAGAAAGCCCTTAAAATTCTTCAAAAGAACATAAATTGCTACCAATATTTCAATATGAACAGAGACATTGTAATTAAACTTGGAATTGGCCATCTCTGCTATAAGCCACTTGCATATGTGTTTTTAAAAATCTATTTAAACAAATACTTCTCTCAAAAAATATTATTTCCTTGGATACCAAATACAACTTACATGGAAAGCTGTGGTGAAGATATACACTTGTCAGATGCTGGCAGTAGGTATTTCTAAATGTGCCTACTGTTTATTTTTCAATGACTTTAAAGATGTTTTTGTGAATCCCTCTAGAAAAACATTGACAGGTGAAATGCTAAAACTCTCAATTTCCATCATTAATGAAGTTAACAAGGCATTTTCTCACATCCTGGTGGTTCATTTGCCGCTTTTCTTTGGTTCAAGAAATAATAAAGCCGAAATGGCCATGTTTATATTTGATTTTGACACATTATAAGATTCACTGAGTTTGCAACACCCCTAAATGCTGGAAAGATGTGAAAATAGGAAATAAAGTGCTTTTTCTGGTATTTTTTTAACCTGATTGAGTAACTTAATGTATAACTCGATAAATTATGATGTTTCAATAACACTGCAATGCCATTTGATATATCTATAACTGATATTTTGCATGCAACAAGGGTGTGAAAAACGAAAAATTTTAAATTTCACTTTTCTCAAAATTTTCCCAACAGATTTTTTTTATCTTTGCATCAAATCGAAGCTGAGACCACATACTACAATGCTGTGTTGACGGATTCTTTGTACATTTTTTTTAACCCTAACCTTTGTTCAAGGACACTGTGTAGACGCACCAACAAGATTAGTTCCATTATCACAAAACAACTTTTCGGGACAACCTCTACGAGAGATGAATCTCCTCAAAGCACAAATGAAACTGTCCGTGTCTAAGCTACACAATCTCTCGATATGCACTGCTCTAATTGACAAACAAGTGAAGATGCATCCGTATCTCTTGACCTGAGACCTCCCCTGCTTGACCAAGAAAGGTCCAAAGCAATCCAATCCTGTGTACGAAAAAGGACGTTTATACGGTTCAAGTCTCTCCGAAGGAAGATCAGCCATGATTTGTGAAACAGTCGAACCAAATAACCTTTTACAAATGACACATCTGCGAGCTACACTTTTAACCACAATTCTAATCTTGGTAATCCAATACTTCTTCCGAATTTCACTGACGGTCCATTCAGTTCCAAGATGTGCAGTGCTGTGAAAGTCATTGACAACGCATTTTGAAATAGGCTGATCATGAGAAATAATCACTGGCTGAACACACACACCATTGACTTCAGCATGCTTGATCCGACCACCAACTCTCAACAAACCATCACTTCCCATTACAGGGTTAAGGGCCTTGATTGAACTATCGTTGTTCAGAGGTTTACCACTTGACAACAACAAATATTCCTTGTGATAAATCTTACACTGACTGTACTTGAGAAGGCTAATTTCCGAATCACTAAGTTCCGTGACAGTGAGACTACGATCAAAATTTCTACGACCTCGCAAAAAATCCTTGAATCTCAATAACCACGCAATGGCCCTCTTCAATCTATACCAAGAAGAATAATGTTGCACAATTCTATCAACCTCTTCTACTGGAACGGACAATGTGGCACACGACACCACTTTGGATTCAGTCTTGACTTCAGGATCATTCACAGGCAACTCAAACGATTTTTTATCAGAATTCCATTCACTCTTGTGCAACTTCAGAAAATTCGGACCATGAAGCCATCTGTCTCTATCGAAATGCTTGAAATCTTGACTTCTCGTGATGGAATCGGCAGGATTCTCCACACCTGGGACATGATGCCACTGGGAAGGATCACTTGACTGGCGGATAACCCCAACTCTATTCGCAACGAACACATGAAATCTGTGATTTTCATTCTTGATGTAACTCAAAGCCACACTACTATCAGACCAAAAGTACGACGGACAGAGCTGAATATCCAATTCCTTCTTGAGAAATGCATCCATGTTGACAGAGAGAACAGCTGCTTGCAACTCAAGCCGTGGAATCGTCACAGCCTTTATGGGAGCCACCTTTCCCTTGCTAGCAACCAATAAAGTAAAAACCATACCCTGCTTGTTGACGCTTCTGACATAACAACACGTGCCATAGGCTCTGAGACTGGCGTCACTAAAATGATGTAATTCAATCATGGCATCATCGAACAAGGAAGGCTTGATACATCTAGGAATCCGCAACAAACTCAAATTTTGGACAATAGAGACCCAATGATTCCATGCATCTCTGACATTTTGTGGTACAGACTGATCCCACGGTATTTTTAATCTAGTGACTTCCTGAAATAGCAACTTTCCACCTACAATGAAAGGACTGATCAAACCGAGAGGATCAAAGCAAGATGCGACAACACTAAGCATGATGCGTCTAGTTACCATGTCACTGGCTTGAACCTGAACATCAAAGTAAAATTGGTCATCTGGAACACTCCAATGGACACCTAAAGCCTTAGAACACGGACTAAGTTCCTTAGCCTCTTTGGCCCGATCTTCTTCAGGAATCGTTGAGAGCAATTCAGAGTCATTGGAAATGAACTTTGTGAGACGGAAACCTCCTGCACTGAGAACAGATTTAGTACCATCAACAATGAGTTGTGCGTCGGACTTGTTTGCAGCACTAATCAGACAATCATCAACATAAAAACTGCGATAAACACAATCTTTGACCAGAGGGTGTACACTAGGATCGTCCACTACAGTCCTTCTCAGGGCATATGTTGACGAGCTGGAGCACCATATACCACCAAAAACGTGACCTGTCATGCGATACTGAACAATATTTCCATCGGAATCATACCACAAGAAACGTAGAAAATTTCGCTCGTCTTCAGGAATCTTCACCTGATAGTACATCGCCTCCACGTCTCCTTGCACTGCGACTTCATGCTGACGAAACCTGACCAACCCATTTAACAACCTGTTAATCATATCGGGACCACGATAACACTTATCATTAATGGACTCCCCATGATACTTGGCCGCACAATCAAAGACTACCCGAAGCTTCTCTGGTTTCTTATCAGAAATCACTCCATGATGAGGGAGATACCAAACATTCTCAGAAAGTTGTAACTCAGAATACGGAACCTTTTCAGCGTAACCATGATCAAGAAGTTTTTGAATCTCACTGTCATACCTGGAAACCAGACCACGCTTATTTAGACTCAAGTTCAAAGACTTCAACCGGGACCGGGCCAACGTCAAATTGTTTGGGACTTCAACATCACCCTTCCACGGAATGGGTATAACATAATGATTATCAGCCAATTCACATTTTTCATCCCACAATTCGACAACTTTTTTATCATCTTGAGACAAGGACAATTCAGAATCTTGAAGACCGTCATTTTCTAATTCCCACAACTGTTGAACTTTATCTTCAAGTGAAGATGTACTAATGAACTGTGAAATGACTTTGGAAGAAACGGGACCATCCACTCTATTCGGTCCGTTTACAGACCACCCAAATAAAGTACGGCAGGCATAAGGCTCACTTTTGTTACCACTTCTAACTTCCATTGGCATAAGGGCCTCAGCATTATCTTGACCCAAAAGCAAATTTATCTCTTGACCCCCAGCAACGAGCTGGAGACCCTTCAAATGAGAATATACCCCTGGTTCTGGGCAAGTAGACTCAAACGGAATGGAGTCCACGACATACACATTAGAAATTTCCAAATTTTCTTGCCCATCCAAGGAAGTTAGACTGAGGTTTACAACTTTGGACTGAACTTCTTGCGAATTACCCAATGTATTCAATGAGTAGGTGATTGGAGTTCCCTTCAAATTCAAAACATTTAACAGACTCTTTGTGCAAAAGCTACTGCTGGATGCTGTGTCCAGCAAAGTACACGCTTGACGTTCACCATTAACATTTACGGCCACAACAGGCATATACACATTTGCATCAACATTCACATTTGCATTTACCAAATTTACATTTGCACCTTTGGCAGTCTTGGATAGCGGCTTTTGCGAATAGGAAGACACATGAATGAATTTGCTGTGGCGCTTGTTGCATCCGGCGACTGAACATCCTGGTGGTCTTTTGCAATTAGAGGTGACGTGATTGGACAACAAACAATTTTCACACAATTTGTTGTTCTTAACAACCTCTAGTCTATCACTCACTTTAAGGTCTTTGAATTGTTGACAGTACAATAATCTATGATCACCATTACACAATGTACAGACATGCTTGAATGCAGAGCTTCCATAACGCTGATAACTTGAAGTCACGAAGCTTGATTTCTTGTTGAAGCTTTCAGGCGTGCTGCGAGCAGATTTACCGTATACTGGGTCAGTAGCTTCGAAGGTTTTCTCTTTGACAAACTCCACAAATTCATCAAAGAGAGGATATCTGGTAGACTTCTTCTTAATCTTAATAGCACGCTCTCTCCATTTCTCTCTGATGTTATCTTCAAGTCTACTTGCAATCGACCAGATATAATCTTGATTCTGCACTTCCTGAATACGACCCATTTGTTGGAGAGTCATGTTGCAATTGACTAACTCATCACAAAACGCTTGAAGATCATCAGCAGATCTGATCTTTTTACCACTTCTAAGGCCCTTGATGAGTTGTTCAGACACTAAGTGACAATTGCCAAATCGATCCAAAAGCACTTTCCTGGCATGTTCGTAACGTGCAGAACTATCCATCAACGAACAAGAACGAATTGCTTCATAGGCTCTGCCAGAAGTGTACTGAATGAGTCGGGTCAGTTTAACAGTGTCGTCTTTCGTAACCTTGTCAACAGTCTCATCAAACATAGCCATGAAAGAATGAAATTGGCGTGGATCACCATTAAATTTGTGAAGCTCAACTTTTGGCAAAACTAGAGCACTCATTAATCTGGCATTGTCATCATTTTCAACTTTAACTGAAGATTCGTTTGATACTGCAGTTTCCTGTGGCTTTAACCAATCATTAGCTGAATTCAAAAAAGTAATGTACTCGTTCTGGGCCTCAGCAAAATATTTATCACTCTCCTGTATATCTGTAGCTTCTTGGAAAGTGTCATGATAACTTTCCCAGGCAATTTCAAAGTTTTTAAATTTCTCGATTAAAGTAGGAATTTCAACTTTCACCTGCTCAGTGTTCTTTTCAGCCATCAGCTGCTTGACTTTGTTGACTTGTCTGGTGAGCGCCGATTTTCGCGTTCGTCTTTGTGGTTCAAGTTCCTCGGCAGACATCCTGGATCACTGTGAACTTCGCGATGAGGTATTTATTCACTGTTGGATTTCACAGAAGGAAGGAGACTTGGATGAGGATTTAGAGAAGACTTTAATTCACACACATGATGTCCACATCAGACATGAAGTTATTGAAGTACATTTTTTGCAATTTATGCGAATTTCGTGAGTTACGTGGTGAATCTAAAAACAAATAAACAATAAAATAAAACTTTAGTTATACATATAATCATTAATTTAAACATAGATTAATCAATAATTTGAACATAAATTAATGTAAAGTTATTAGAACATAAAGTCAAAATATTTGGATTTATGTGACATTCAAATAAAGTAAAAAGACGAAGTTTTATCACAATAAATCAAGAATGACAAATAAATATAAACTGGCTAAATATGAAATTATGCTAATCACAAAATAAGAAAAGTAACATACACTGTAAATCAAGATAAATTTTAAACCAAAGAATTATTCAATAAATTGATGACTTACAAATACATGTTGCTTCCCTGAATGAACTTCCATGAACCCAAAGTATCACAAAGTGACACACTTTTTACAATGGCATCTGCAAATTTACAATTCAATAATTGGCAAATGTCCATAAACTTAAAATAATCAGGAAAACATACAAGACAATGCATATAACCTCTTAGGCAAAAAAAAAAAAATTTACCAAAAGCACAATAAATCAAACATCTAATTTTACCAGAACCAAAAAATCCAATATGGCCACCTTTTTAATGGAAAATTTTTAATTAAACATGGCTGGCCTGAACAAACTTTTTTTTGTATCAATTTTTGTTATTATGCATGTAAAATTTTACAGTTCCACCAAACCTACAGATTGAATACAATGCTTCCATAAATCAATTCTAAGCAACAATAAAATGTACATACCATCATAATGTAGATTTGAAGTTAGTTGTAAAGTATAAAATCATTTAAAAAGAACTCTAGAAAGTTCTGAGCTTCTTGACAGCTGACATCTCAATGAATGCCTCAAAATTGAAAATCATGGAGATACGGTCTAATGAACAAGCAATCAGGTCACTTCTGCATGGTCAAGTGATCAGCTAATTAAAACTCACAAGAGGTCTCTGATCCAGTTAACTGACTGATGCTGTTCCTGTAGATAATTTACTTGGATCACAGCTGATCAATTTCTATAAATGACTGCTAACAGCCTGTCGGCTGTTACACTACATATATGTACAGTGCCTTTTTCATGGGCTGTGGTTATTCATTCACTACCAATATCATACAAGGAACTTTTTTTTGCCCAAGATTTGGGGGGGGGGGAGGCTGAATGCTCCATTTGGGGGGCCACTGATTTTTCACTAATCTTGCAGAAAGGAATGCTTTCTGTCTGGATAATTTACTGCAATAGTAATTTTCATGGTTTTTTATTCTCACTGATAATGGTTCAGAGAGAAGAGGTTATAGAATTGTGAAGTAAAACTTCATGTAATACTCAAGAAACCTTCAAAGGTGATGGGGCACTTTTGCTCCGATGAAGGTCTAAAAAAAAAGTTCTACCAAAAATTGCAGTTGATAAACAATACTTTTCTGTTGCATGTTATTTTCTCTGGTAGCAAGAACAGAGTGTTGTTAGGGTGCTGTCATCTTCTTTCAAAGTAGTCTATCCCCCAAGACTCATAATGGACCTGGTAATGCATTTTTGTTGTACCCCATTGTTTTGCCCACTTTCTTTACACCATTATTTTGCAAATGTCATTTCGTTTTCATTTTTGGAAAAGTTGGTGAAATTTGGCAAAATATCAATGAAAGTTTTCTTTTTTTCATGAAAGGTGAGCAGACAAGGCTAGCTAACCATGCATGTATAATATTGCTCATATTTATATACATGTATATGCTTGATATTCACAAAATATACTGGATTTATAATGCCTTCGAGTAAATAATTTATCACATCACTCCATTGTATGGCTCTGAACTTACAGTAACTGTTGGAGTCCTGAAGATGCCATTGTGTGCAGAGTACTAGTTTTCCTTCGGGACTACCATCATAAATGCTCCACTTGTCCGTAAGTGAACATTTGCCGGTTAATGCCCGTAAATGCCCATAAATAAGCGTGCTGGACCATCTCATTGCAGGGACCAGTCTGTCTGTGATTATGTCTGTGGACACCACTCCAGCCCTTATTGCTTCAGCCATCGTGGCTTTGATCTACACCGCTGTGGGCCAGCTAATTGCTGTGGCATACACCGATGTCGTCCAGATGATATTTATGGTCTTGGGAATGGTAAGTTTGGTCTATAGTTGTGTAGTCTGGAATAGTTTTATCAATACGTGATTGTCTTGAGAAATCTGAACACAAAAAATTATTTTCAGTTTTTTTTGTAGGTTGTAGAAAAGTATCATAAGTGAGCAGTGGCGGTCCCAGAAAGGGTAGTCTGGGGGCCCGAGCGTCATTTCAGCATTCGCAGTTCTAGATCACCACATATGTTCTTTAAAATGCTATTTGCCAACTTAGTGGTCTATGGGAGGGGGGGAGACCCGAGTCCCCCAGCCTCCCACCGGATCCATCATTGGTGAGACAGTACCTTGTTACCTGGCTCGAAATTATTTGAATGATCCTCCTTTTTTAGATAGTGCATGATATATATTGGTTTCAATTCATTCCATATCACCATGGGCAGAATCTAAGCTCCGGGTAGTAAAATTCCCAATCATATCTTTAATATTCATCAAAGTAAATCATGGAAAAAAACACTCACCAAACTAACAAGTCAACTTTTCATCTGCACTTGTATTAAATACTTACTGTTAATGTAAGGCAGTGACATCTATTGGCATTCAAGGGCTATGTTATTATTATTTATATAAACAAACAAAACAGCGGGAGGTAACACATTTATATAGTTCCCATCCATGGTAGCTATACTGTAAGTACAGTGGACTGACCCACTTTGGTGTTGCAACTTTACGAGCCGCTGAAATTGTGAGTTGGGTTGACGAGACTTGACAGTTGTTGCGCTTGATTACAGGTGTTGTGCATGCCTTTCACCATGATGAATGAGAACTCCAGAAACATTACGGACGGCAGTGACAGATGGCTGGGTTCTGTTCCCAAGAACAATGTGTCGTCTTATGTCGACTTCTGCATTGTGGAGGTAAAAAGGCATCTGCAGGGAAAAAGAGAATCGGAAAAAAAAAAGGAAACAGGAAATGTATAAAGAACTCTTCGTGAGAGGAAAAAGGGAATGGAATAAAGAAACGGGAAATATGTAAAAGGATAAATGTTAGAAGCCATAAATCCCATGAATGAATCGCCCGATATGTTTTTATAGGCCGTCTTTTCACACATGTTGATAATCAATAATATTTTATCATTTTTCATTTTTCCAGATCTTTGGTTCAATCCCCTGACAGACATTGTTTCAGAGGGTCCTTGCGGTGATAGAAGTGAACCATGTGGGCACTATGTGTCTCATCAGTGCCTTTTCTGCACTTCTTTTCGCTATTCCCACCTGTTCTTATAGGAGCTGTTTGAGCCACTGCAGGTGTTATTCCATTGAAAAAACTTTCCTTTACAAATGTACAGCTCTCATAGTTCCCTTGAAGCTTAACTTAACAATATTTAGGCCCGGTATAGGTAGTACATATACAGCGTATGATGAGGTCCTGGATTTGGTTTTGTGTCCCCCTGTCCCTTCGCCATTATACTTTTGTTTTCCATGTCCCAGTGTCCCTTGGCCATTTAACTGAATCAAATTTTTGTTTTGATAACCCCCCCCCCCATCTTGTTTCTTAGCACTCATTAAATATGTTCCTTTTCAGACTGGAATTCCACAGACCTTGGCTACTCACCAATACTGGAAGGCCAGTACAGTTTAATTCTTCCGTTAGTACTACAACATTTGACCCCCGCAGCAGTGTCCATCATAGGTCAGTTCGTTAATTATTCAAACCTGCTTCCAAGTTACAGGTCTCAGTACATGGGATTAACTAGTGTCCAATACTGTCCATTACCTCAAGGCTGGTCTACACTGGGTTGGCTGAACCACACCCGGTCACTTGACACCACTATAAAGCAATCTCTCAAATATGACAAGATATTCTGGACCTGTCTCATTACTAGACATGACCAATGCGATATGTTGTATTATGTAGGAAAACTATAAATTATGTAACAATCTTTCTTGAGTCTACGTGTACTGTAGACCTCCAAGGCAAGTTATTGCTTCTCTCAACCTACTGAAGATGGCGAAAAGGAGCAAAGGTATGGATGGATGGATGATAGGGGCTTTACGTCCTGTATTTATGCACTTGGTAGGCTAATTAGGACAGGAGGAGGACATGGCAATGAGGCGAAGGATGATTGAAACAGCCGTCCAACATAGGCCCAGGTGACCCAGCAAGAGCTGGATTCGAACCCTGGACCCAGCGATTGGCAGTCCAGCACGCTACCACTAGACCAACCCTCCCCCAGGAGCAAAGGGAAATAAAAGGATTTGAAAATTTGAGAATAATTGTTGTAATTGAATTAAGGTTGCACACATTTAAATTGTGGTATAATTTACCAAAAATAGTTTTTAAAGAGTAGCGCATATTTATTTCTGGGCTGGCAGCCATCCAGGGAGAAATCATGTCTTCCTTGGATTCCCTAATACTTGGGAAGTCTTGGATCTTCTTCTTTGTTGGCCTATAATGTGTACAATATGGCACTGAGAAAATAGGTGAGTGGAATGCCAACAAAAAAGAATTTATCATAGTGCACAGACATACCCCAGTCCCTTTTTGCAGAATAGCTCCAGCTGTTACCCCAGTCTCTTTTGCTGGGTGCATATTCCCAGCATTGAATCAGAATTCTGGATGACGTTCGGAACTCAACTTCTATCGTAGCAGCAGAGACTAATCTCAACAGCCGGCTATCAATAGACACAATTTGATTTCATTTCCGGCACCTTTCTTTATTTCCTTCACTTGTCCTCCTCCTCATACAGGCGTACCCTACTGGATAGGGTGCAAGGGGAGCAAGCGCCCTTCTCCCCTAAATGAGTGGTTTTAAAATATAAAAAAATTGGCTTTATGATCAAACATATAATATTACAAAAAACATGGTAATCCATTTAAAATGGCATGAAATCTCGTTATAGAAATCTGAGCGAATATATATATATATATATATATGCTCGCAAAATGCCTGTGTTCCCCCTTTTCCATGGTATTTTGTAGTATAGTATTTATTTATTTATTTACTTGGGTGTCCTTTCATCAACTTAAAACTTATATTTTTAATTACTTTTGTCGTGTTTGCATCTATATTGTCATGTAATGTACCTGCGCTGAAAATAAATATTCATTCATTCATACGAATTCAATACAATAATGAATGTAACTGAATTTGCTCAGGTCTAAAAATGTAACATATATTAATGCCATTGAAATATCAATGACACATTAACATACAATTATATTTCTTATAGAACCAAAGTTCTATATTTTATACTGATGCTCTTGTTTTTTAAATGTCAAGGACATAAGAAGCTGTTTATAAATAACAAATTACCAGGCAATTAAGAATCCAAATAGGATAACAAGAATTGCTCATTCAGAGACACTACACGTCGCTTATAAAAAGAAAGATTAATTTATTCAGCTATTTCGAAGAACATAATAGTCAACATAATAGACACAATGTTGAAGAAGAGCCATTGAGCATTTCGGGTCCCCTGGCTGAGGCTCAACCACTCTGCAACCAAGTTGCTATGAAGCAGAAAGACATGAAATCAAACTGAAATTTTCTTTCATATCATTACATGTACTTTACCTTACCTGAGTCAAATAGAATGGACCATTTCCTGATGACAAGGTTGTACAGCAATGATGTGATCTTTTGATAATAAGGAATGCTGAGCGAATGATCCCTTCGCAAGGTTGAAGAAAGAATTAAGACGCTCATAATTATGCTTTATATGCCTGCAGACGGAAATTGTTCTTCCGTTTATTCCCCATTGAGGCATACACTGAATCCATACGACAGGCATGAAGCAAGAATGGTTCATTTCCTGTCTTTGTACTGGCAACTAAAGACTGTAACAATAAAAAACATTGTGTTGCGATCAAAAGATCTGTCACAGCCAGTCTATAAAAGCAATTGCTAGCATTGACTTTTTGCAGCTATTCAAGACTTTAGATGATAGTCATAGCTATAGTGTGACAAATGTGACATCAGGTTCAAATAGATTTGAAATGTTTACTAATAACAATCATTGATCAAGAGTAAAAATGGCTGTTTCTTGGTTTGCCTGTTTTCTTTGAAAACGAAGAACGATTGTCGTCAGGTATTGGTGTGTTAGCGTGGATCAGGAATATGAAGAAAATCCAAGATGGCCGCCTAGACGGCTGTAACAGAATGGCCACCATACTGGAACTGTCCGCTGTGACCTTAATACTTCACTTCCAGTTATGAAATTCATTACAGGTATCGGTTTATTGGTGTGGATCAGAAATATGTAGAAAAATCCAAGATGGCCACCAAGATGGCTGCAACAAAATGGCTGCCATACTTGAACTGTCCACTGCGACCTTAATATTTCACTTAAGAGTTATGAAAGTTTTGTACTGGTGTTGGTCTGTTGGTGTGGATCAGGAACATTATAGAGAAATCCCAGAAAGCTGCCAAGATGGCCGCAACAAATTGGCTGCCATACTTGAAGTGTCTGCTGTGACCTTAAAATTTCACTAACAGTAATGAAATTTTGGTACAGGTATTGGTGTGTGGGTATTGATTTCAAACATACATACAGATATTCTTGAAGTGTACGGTTTGACCTAACTGACCTTAATATTTCACTTAGATTTATAAAATTATGTACACGTTAATATATGATGGTTACCAGTACAGGTCTTGTCAATGCAGCTGTCAATACCAACATGCTCATATCAATAGATTTTGCATAAACAGACGAGCATTGAAACCACTTGCGGTTCTGGTTTTCGTTTTTTTTTGCTCAAGTAAAAATTATTTTTTAGAAATTATTCTAAACTTTAGAAAATTAGATATTTAACTTCCATAAATCATGCATCCAATATGAATCCTTCAAGTTTCATTAAATGAGAGCATGATGTCATGCTGAGGCTTGTTTTTGGATCATCCTTGTGTTGAGCAACTCACAGTCAAAAACCAATAAATCAACATGGAATCGGATGCGCCCCCACAGATGCCCTACCCGCTCGAGATCTCCTTGTTTTGGCACTGAGCTGACCTTTGTGAGGTTTGCATACATTAAGGGGCCGACCAGATTATCTTTGGGGGGGGGGCTATGGATATTTGGTGAAAAGATTGTTTCCCACTTGACACTGAAAAAAACGTTTGTTCAGCACATGGAAATAAAAAAAAGTTTTTTTCCACCTGTAGCTAGGGTACCGTAATGTTAAAATTCCGATAAAAAAGTTTGTTGCGCGTTCGCAAGCAAACAAAATTGTTTGTCGACACGCCACAAACGAAAAAAAAAGTTCGTCACGGGGATGAAGTCCATAGTCCCCCCCCCAACTATCGTCTGGTCGGCCCCAAAGCAAAGCTGAACAGGAAGCCAAGTTCTTCCTACTTGGAAGGGGTGCTGGTACATGATTGTATAGTGTAGAGTAGGGCTCTCACGATTAACCGATTAATCGCCGCCGATTCGATTTTAGTTAAAAATCGATTCCAGTTTGCAAATTCGATTAATCTGTTATTTATATGTTTGTACCTGGAAGAAGCTGCATGGCATCAAAGTTCCAGGTGTAAAGAGTGAATTGCAACTGGATTGGTCAAGTGGATTGGCTAATTGGATTGGTTATACCCAATTGAAGCAGATTAGAGAGAAAGGAGTGTCAAATCTTAATTGCTGTTATCATTTTCATTGGAACATCACAGGCTCTCATCTCTTCTGTAAGGCACTCATGTTAAACAGACTAGAACTTTACATACTCTTTAAAATGGCGGGAAAACGGCGATTAATCGATTACGATTCGATTTTTGTCCAGAGATTAATCGATTTTGATATTCTGTAATCGTGATAGCCCTAGTGTAGAGTAGGTCGGGGCAAGAAGCCCGGTGTAGGTGAGAGGCCCCCCAGGCTTATATCCAAACTTACATTTTTGGTGCGATTATCTACTGATAGGATTGAAGCACGAGCGGAAGTACCAGTGACAGACATTGATGGACATAGTATATCAGGGCTTGTAGATCGATTTAATCCATCCATATACTAGCATATGACCAAATCCAAGAAATGCCCTGGACATGTGTGTTTTGATATATTTATCACTGATTCTATCACATTTGACAGTTGACTATGAAAAACATTTTCTCAAGATTCACAGTTATTGTTGGGTGTTGTTAGTTCTATAAGTTGCAAATTCTTATATATTTTTATCTCTTGTCTAACTGCTAAAAGCACACATTGTAACAAACAATGTGGTCACTGCTATGGTTGTATTCTAATTGGAATTTGTCACGTGACTTTGGCATAGGCTCCCACTATTTTTGCATTTCTTCAAAATATGCAAATACTATAAAAAAGAAAATATTTTGCATGGTAGAACATAATCAAAATAAGTGAGATGTACAAGGTCAACTATTGCATTTGCACCATATCTGTATGTTATTTGCAAAATGACCCTGCTTCTGCAATCTCCAAATTCGAATTGCATACGCTTGTATTGTCTTATAGGGTATTATTGGTATGCATGCGCGTGGATTGAAGCTACAGGCGTTTTAGGTGACGTCACAAATTTTCAGGGCAAACAGCACCAAACCATTGCAGAAATTTAAGAAACAAAAAAATGTGCATGGTTTTTGTAACTTTGACTAATTCTTTGAAAGGGGTTGTCAGAAATAACTTGGGAAAATTTTAAAAGTATAATGGATATCTGCATTGCTTCACTTTATGACCATCACATAAATATGATTTGGATCATGTTTTTTGCCTTTTAGTTCAAAATACAGAGGTCAAATTAAAATATAAGGGTTTGGGGCGAGAGGCCCCACAAGATATGGGGCATGAGCCCCCTTCACTGGGGGGGTGGAAGCTGCTTCTGGAACCATTTAATAATGTGTACTTTACCTTAAATCTTGAGAGAATAGCTAATTAAAATAGAAAAAATTTGGCCCGAAATTGAAACAGGGCAAAAAATATCAAAAAATAAATGCAAGAACAGAAAAATTCTGAAATTCAGAAAAAGTGAATAGAATGCCTTGAAAATGATAGAAGAACCCTAAGAAATAACTTTTAGGCTGAATGCGCTCGCAAAAAAAATTGCCATAGGATTATAATAGGGGGGCTTCTTGCCCGATGGGTGGGGTAAGAAGGCCATTTTAAATTTTTTACAAAATTGGCCGTAACTCCTTTATTAAAATTGGTAGACATTTGTTTCACTATAGTTATTAGTAGAGTCAAGTGATACATTCCTGACAGCATAAGCATTCAAATAATCGCCCATGAAAAGTAGGTCAAATTGCACCTCAAAGTTAAGGGGGGCCGCATGCCCCGACCTACTCTAACCCTATACATACAATGCCATAGGCATACATAAAACAGGTACATGTCCATGAACGTAACCCATACCATTGAAATATGAGCCGTTTGCTATCCAGAATTAATTAACCTGAAAGATAACGTTTCATAATCATATGTGACATGTTCAAATAATATAATGGCCAGTATGATTACACGTTTACATGTCCTTGGTGGTATATTTCCATTGATGTGTTTATACTTGCCAGGGACTGTATTTACCAAAGGGATTTTTCTGGGATTACTGTCGCAGACCTGAACGAGACTTAGTCCTGACACATAATGAAGAATAATGTCACATTGTTTACGAGATCAGATGTGTGATGAACAAGATTAGTCAGATAAACCATCTTAGTTTACTCAGCACTGACATGCAGCAGTTTTTGTCATGATGGATTAGTGTTGGAAATAATTTTTTTCTGCCCCTGATAAGAATTAGTGTCATATATGAATATTGTTGTTTGAACTTTCAGGGCAATATTTAGAGGCTTACAGTAAATATGTTATTACACTGCTGAATCTATAAATTTGAAGTTTATTTCTCAAGATTGTATAGCCTTGTGTATATTAAGGATGTATACCATGATTAATCTTATCCATTGATACAAAGAAACATCTGTCTAAGATGGGTTATCTGGTTTGGGAACTTTACAAGTTGTCGAAATGGGTGTAAAGTATGTGTAGTACTTCACACATTAACATAATTACGATAGTTCAACTTTATGATGACGGTTGACGGCAGTGTACAAATGAGTGTATATTCTTGTGAGTTAAAACATGTGGTGTATTGTCATCAACATTAAATAAAGGTTTAAAAATATCTTACCTTACCTTTGCTTTTCAATTTGAGAACTGAGCAGTCCTGGCCTGAATTTTACCCGGGTTAGGTTAGGGCCCGACCAGATGATCTGTTTTGGGCTATGGACATTTGGTGAAAAAAAAAGATTGTTTCCCACTTGACACTGAAAAAAAGAATTTGTTGAGCACATGGAAAAAAAAGTTGTTTCCACCTGTCTCTAGGGTACCGTAATGTTAGAATTCCGATAAAAAAGTTTGTAAAGTCCATAGCCCCCCCGCCAACTATCGTCTGGTCGGCCCCTGAGAGGCCCAAACCCACGAAGAGATCTTCGTACATTTCTTGAGTTGAATGAACTTGATTTCAAATGCGGAGCAAACATGAGGGTAGCTATCTCTTGAGATTTAATCAATTCTATATTTAGCATTAAATAGGTTGAGTGGTTTTGTGTAAGAAAACAGTCCCAAATGGTTGAATTATCATAATAGGACCCAATGTGTATGGTCGTATTCCACAAAATTCTGAGATGAAGGCTAGGGTGCATCAAATGCCCTTTTTTTCTCCAAATATAACCAAACATGGATTTAGTTGTGCCTTTTGATTGGTAAGACACCTCAGAAAAGTTTTAGTGAAATCGGACAATGGCTAGGGGTACCACATCGGCCATCTTTCCCAGTAATTAAATTAGGTACCGCCGACACGCGGTTTCGCATAACTTTCTCAAAATTCTATGTAGGAAAATGGTTTTGTTATTTTTGGAATTTTCATAAAAAGAGCTTTCAAATGAATGGTAACACCAATGGGTTATCTTATAAATTCATCTGGGAATTAACTGCCCCCTTGCCTCATGCATAACCGCATTAAAGTTTCTGTCTAACGATGTTGTAAAGTTGGACATCATCTCGGGTTTTGGTTACATTGAATGATAAAACATTTTTTGGCTGGACCTTACTCCTGTCTCCCACTGTCAAGTACAAATTTATCTTACAAAAGGTAGAGAAGGCACTGAAGTCCATTTATGAATATTAAATCAAAATTATTGAGCCTCATATATATTGAATGTTGAGTAATAAATGATTATAAATCCAATTACGTAAAATTCATCATTCGTGTTGATCTCTTTCTTAAATGTCATACCTACAAGACATCAAATCTATTTTGACAATTTAGCCTTTTTTTAAAATTTCAATGTTTTAATTTGTTAGGCCTACTTCTCTGGGTATTTAGTATTTACTGTCTAATATGTTAGGTATCATATTCTGTAGAGTCCCAGTTTGACTGAAAAGTAATTTTTGTTGCTCACAGGATTCAAATTTCTGTGTATGAGTGATATAAATACATCTGTAAAGGCATTTATGTTATGGTTTATGGAACTAGATGTGGAATTCGTAATATGTAGTGTTGTTCATCTTCAGGATTTAAAGAATCTTCTTGGTGTAATGACTTCGTAAATACATACAGAAAAACTTCCCTGAAGCAGGACATGTTGCTTCTTCAAATTATTGAACACAAATGACGTCAGTTCTTAAATCAAGATATCCTGTTGTTTATATAAGCCACAACTGAGGATTTTTAAAGCGTTAATTAAAAAAATTATTGAGAAAAAATTTCTAAAAGTTGGAGATTATGTTAACAAAAATGTTAATACACGTAAATTGCATTATATATCTAGGATTCAACATAAGTGACACAATTTGAAATTGCATAAGATTTATTCTTATAGAACCAATTTATCAATTATGCACACATTCTAGTATCAGATGTTTTAATGAGGCAAGATGGAGTCAAAAATTTAAGTCTGTCATCGAATATAAAATTTCAAGCATACGCTTCTACGAAATGTTGATATTCAAATTATGGGGGGGGGGGGCAATTATCTTCGAAATATTACTGCATTATATACATTGACTGATTTATATTCATGAAGGAGAAGACAAAATTAATGTCTGAAAAATTCGGGCTAAGACCCCTTTTGGGCAAAAATAATTAATTAATGCTCAAAATAAATCATCTCCCATACACTTTTGGATTCTTGATCACTTTAAATTAAAAAATATAGGCAATGCGGGTACTCATTTGAAAGCTCTCGTTGAGAGGAATTCAAATATGATAAAATAATTATGATACAGACATTACAGTGAAAAATACGCAATACCGCGAATCGGCGATATCTCATTCTATTCGCTTATTTCAGCTGCTTTGTGGTACCCCTAGGCCTATCTTAATCTTTCAGAAAATTTGCAGTATTTTTCTAATAGTCAAAAGCAACATTAAATTCCATGTTTGGTTGTGATAGCAAAATATGAGGGGCATTTGATGCACCCTAATGAAGGCACCCGGGAATGACACCCAGATGAGATTTTGCTCTTGAAGGTCCACTGAAAATATGGAATTTTAGATTCAATATGCCGTATGTGTTAATGAATGACAGTTCCAAGGGTTATTCATTTGACTTGAAAATATCAGTAGACTTCAAGAGAGATTGCCAAGGCATTGGTATGAGGTTATTTTATGAACAAGTTTATGGTGTGTTACAGGGGGAGAGCTGTTAGTCATTAACTAAAATAAACTCTTTAAAATATAAAAAATATGTATTCAGGGCAATGACGACCATCGACAAAAACAGTGATGGAAATTGATCAGAAAACTGGGTGAACTCTTCCTTACTACAGGCTACAGCTCCCTCAATGATCAGTGGTGAACATACAATATCCTGTCACTTTTTCAGTCCTCCAGGTACTATTAGCCAAAATTATACACTGGACTGGGAATCTTTTCCTTTTAAAAATTTGGAATGGAGCGCCACTGCTGCATTACCCAAGAGCTCCCCCGACTCAAAATTTCCCATTTCAATCATGGACAAAAATGGTGTTCCTGTTGTTTGCTGAAGTTGGGGAAGATGAGTTATAAAAAGATATGTCACTTGAAATCCATGGTCTGAAATTGGAATCATGAAATCCATTCAAAAATTTGTGGGCCCTACCAGACCAAAGAGAGGCACATTTGAGGCATAGAAATATTTCAGAGGTACATTTTAGGCACGTTTCAGGCATACTTGAGGCACATTTGAGGCATAATCTACCAAGTGCAGTGTGCCTCAAATGTGCCTCTAATGTTAATGAAGTGCCTCATCTATGCCTCCCTGCATAATGATATGCCTCAAACATGCCTCCCTGACTTACCAAGAAAAGCATTACCTGCATCTATGCCTTAAATGTGCCTCAAACTGGACTCTGTTTTTCTACCCTGTGCCTCAAATGTGCCTCTCCAACATAGCCAAATTTTTGTGTGGCCTGTATTCCCCCTTACGCCTCAAACATGCCTCTCCTGTAGATTATACTAGGGTGTCTCCTTATGGTGACCTAAATTTGCATTGAAAAGGGAAACCCCAACTAGGGAGCATGGTGCCAATGTTGTAAGTCACATTTTTACTTATACTTCGCTGTACATGTCATACTTATAAATATGCAAGTTGTAGTTTTTATTGTAAAGGTGTTCTGAACAATTAGTTCAATTTATTTGGTTGTGTTGCTGATGTAACTCTTACATGCTCTTTTGTTAGAAGTCAAATAACAATTTCTTTAATTTGACAAATAATCCGGAATGCATGTCAGATTGAGTGTGCCACCCATTTGGCATTTATATCAAGGTCATTAAGTTTATTTAGTAGTTCTGCTTTTGTACCAAGTCTTTCCTTTGTTTGAGATAGAAGCACTATTTGAAAATTCAAATATTTGGCTCACTTCCTTAACTGTCAATGTGCCTCATTCATGCCTCAGATATGCCTCTTCTGTACCTCCAAGCAGAGGTACAGAAGAGGCACTATCAAACTATTTGGAACGCCTCAAATACGCCTCATTTATGCCTCAAATGTACCTCCACTTACATGATGAGCCTATGCCTCAAATACGCCTCAGTTATAGAGAGAGAGAGAGAGAGAGAGAGAGAGAGAGAGAGAGAGAGAGAGAGAGAGAGAGAGAGAGAGAAATTCTTTATTTACGTGAAATGGGCTCACATTCTAGCCCACCGCCCTCTTGGGCTTACAATTCACTTCAAAAACAATAATACATCAAAATAACAGAATTTTCGTTGAATAACACAAATTGGAATTAAATTTGAAATGATTTGTTGATATACATATATACATTAGTCCAATATGTAATAGCAATCCAAAAAAAAAAAAAGGTAATCTTTGTTCGAGTAATACTATTAGATATATAATTCAAACTCTTGAAATGTTAATTTTCATTAGGCCTATTTACATATTTACAAATATCATATTGCTAATTTGAGGTCGACATATATAATTACAAAAATCGTATTGTTATTGGCTAGTATCGACAATTACGTAAATTAAACTATGTATACAAAGCACTTTGTCTTTTTTCAAAAGCGTTACATATAAAATTAGGTGTTTCTTTAATACAATCATCTTTCATCAGGAATTAAATTTTTCTGTCATCATTTAATAAGTCAAAGAGGAAATTAATTTGTCTTATCCTGTTGAAGAACTCAAATTTACCTCAAACGTACCTCATATGTGACTCAAATATGCCTCTTCATTTCCATATGAGGCACATTTGAGGCACATCATTAACATATCTAGAGGTATATTTGAGGCATTATTACAATTTTTGGAACGCCTCAAATACGCCTCCTATATGCCTCAAATGTACCTCGAAAATGCCTCATATATGTCTCTTGCATATTTAATGAGGAGTTTTATATGCCTCCTTTACGCCTCCTGTGATCTCAGCTTATGCCTCTACCTACTCCATGGTATGCCTCAAATATGCCTATTCAGTGCCTCAAATGTGACTCTCTTTGGTCTGAGACTGCTCCTTTGCATAACACTGATAGCTACTGATTGATGCGCAACTTCCAAGGTTATTGGGGAGGACCCGAAGTATAAAGAAGGTATTGTGTAATTTAAGACACCACAAAATGGCCACCATTATAAATTTAATTGTCCACGGAGAGCCTAATAATTCTTATGTGATTTAGTATACGGAGTCATTTGTGGGAGTGTAAAAATCATTGAGCAAAAAACACATCTTTAGAATCTTAACTTTAAATATTTTAAAAGTACCAACAACAATGACATGAAAATTTGAAAAACCTTGGATTGCTGTATAAAACCCATGATTTATATCATCTTTGATTTGATTTGATTTGATTTATTCAGTAAGAGCATAAAATACGCCCTCACCATGGATTTCACAGAAAAGCTATGAAGCTTATTTCCACTGTTGTCCATTTGGTGAACATGGCGAGCTTCAAAAAATGTGCACTACAGGGGAGTGTGCTTAGACAGAAATTGTGTAGTAACATATACAGGTGCAGCGACAATAATTATAGTTACTAGTAATAAATAAAGTCCAGATTTTCAATTGAGTGGGCCTGAATTTTTAGAAATGATCTTACAGATTTTTTAAAGCCGTCTTTACTGGATGATAATTTAATGCTGTTAGGCAGGTTATTCCATTCCTTTGCACCGACTTTGCTGAAATTAAAAGCTGCTATGCCTCTTGCCCTCGGAACAATAAAACAATTTTGGTTTGATCTTGTTAAGTATCTGCCATTATTAAGGTGGAATTGTTTACATAAGTATTCAGGCGCAGTATTATGAAATACATCGTACATCATATGGAGGATCATCTGTCTCGCTCGATCATTAACGCAGAGTATACCAGCCCTATCTAATTCTGTTTGACCAATGTGTTCACGAGGACCTAAACTGATCATGAAACGAACTGCCTTGTTCTGTGCCACTTGTAGTCGTCTTTTGTTGGTCTTACTCAATGCCATATACCACGCAACAATTGCGTAGTCAAAGTGACACAATACTAAAGATTTAACTAGTTTTTTACGGGTTGTGGCATTTAACAATTCCCTGTGTCTATAGAGAAACTTAAGGTGATTTGTTGACTTACTGACAATAGAATTGACAATTTCTTGCCCCGTTAAGGAGCTGTTAATTTTTAACCCCAGGTATTTTACATTTTCTGAGGGGGTTGTGGTATGATTATCAATAGAAATTTGAAAATCACCAATATTTCGTTGTTTTCTTTTTGATGACATAACGAGGGCTTCTGTTTTCCCCCTATGCATAGACAATTTATTGTCAGTAAGCCAATGGTAGCACTTTTGTAGTTCGCCACTTAATTCAGCGGAGACTACATCTAAGTTTTTACTACTCGTATTCAGATCTTATGTAGTCATGTAAATATACCAGACATGAATTAGTTGAGTAATTGCTGCGAAAGCCAGATTGCATAATATAAAGCAATAATAATAATCTTATTCTTGTGTAATAACTACGGTGATATCATGGATTTATAAGCCATTGGCCTGTCAGGGAACAATATAGATCAAGGCCTCAAGAAAAATGGCCCCAGGATTTCATGAAAACTTTAGTCGAGATCAGATATTTACACCTACTTTCACAACCACCAGAGGGCATAAAATGCTGTTGCTAAATTGAACACCAGGGCAGTTGCAAGGAGACCATGCAGGGTCAAGATAGAAATTGTGAGAAGAAGAGGAGGGTTCTTTGGAAATGAAGAGTGTTAAGTCCTGTGAGCATAATATTTGTTGATGGTATTAACAAAATTTAATGTAACTACATTATCTCAATGCTACTTGTTGTACAGCTGAATTGGTAGACTATGCAGACCTGTATGTCAATGTATGAAGTTATAGGCATGCAGTGTGTGTACCTATTCGGCAAGAACAGTTTACAGTTGTTATTGGTCAATCAGGATTTAGGTCATTGCACTGGGTCAAAACCCTCAAGCGGGGGGGGGGGGGTACTCCCTGGGGTAGGAGGGTGGACACTGTATTAACATGTTATGAAAGATATTCCCTTCCTTTGGCAAATAGTGGGACAAATGAATCAAATTGTTTGATAAGACTGCTAATGTTACAAATTTTATGTATTATATGATTTAGCTTCTGGCTCAGTTCTAACTCCTTTCCATAGGCGGATCCTAAATCCTTGATAGCTATTTGGGGAAACATTAAATTTTGTTCTGGAGACTCCAATGCAATAAGTATAGCCGCCCTCCCCCCCTGTCAGAAAAATCCTGGATCTGCCCCCGTTTCCCTTCTTCACCCTTATCTTGACCCCTGCAAGAGCTTGCATGGCATGCATTACATTTCCCTAAATTTGGGTCAGTACCCTCTCCAGCCAGGTGGCTGCATGGGGCCCCTGGGGACTCAGATTAGACTAATTTGTCTAGATTCTAAATTCTAATTTTCTTTAGGGTGATAAAAACCATGCATGTGATAACACCCAAATAAATAAGAATTTTATAAAAAAGAAATATTATACAATGGTGCTAGAAAAGGACAAATAATTTATAATTTTTACCCTCAAAATCATTTTTATTTGGCCGCCTGTATTGCATAACTTATCCCATGGATGTCTTTTAAGTTAATGGATTTGAAATGTTAATTTATTTTACCATTTGACAGCTCTGTCAGCCAATCATATGCCAGTATTTTTTTCAATAATTCCCATTCTTTATTCTCCACTTATAATCCCGTCATTCCCATGTTGTCCTGTTTGAGTGATTGTCTCATGGTATAAGCCAGTTATTCACCGTGCCCTCGTGCGATACACCACATAGTATAGATAACAGATATTTATTCATAACAGCAACAACTGCAGCGTTGTGTTTTTCAATTTTAGAAAAAAAAATTAATGGTACGTAAATGGGAAGACTAAAAAAACAACAAATGATGTCAAAAGCAGCGTATTGATCAGGACAACAACATTAAATAAATGTAACATTGTTTTCATAGGTTATGGACCATGGTATGACATTAGGTAACAAAAAATGCACCTTTTCACCCATTTTTGGCGTAAATGCCTATGTTTAAAGGTAAACATTGCGCTATAAAATTGAAATAAAAAATATCAAATATAAAGAAGCTTCTTGGATTTGGAATATAGATTCCGAATATGTAAATTTTATATTTGTGTGGCTACCCATTGCTGAAATATGTCCAGATACATTTTAAAGAGAATTCTGCAGTTTAATCAAAGAAACACAAACTGGCTTTCCTGCACAGGCAAAGTGATTAAACCTGTTGTTTTAAAAGTGGATTCATTTGTGGAGAATATAACAAATATTAGATGGTTAGTGTCCAATATAGAGTATAATTGACTCAGAAATCTATGTTGGACCCGGCGCAAGTCCAATATAATTTTTCTGAGTCCAATTATACTCTACATTGGACTCCTCACCGTCAAATATTTATGTAATATTAAACTACTATCTCATTCCGGCCAATTGAATAACAAAACTTTATTTGTGTATTTTCAGAAACCGCAATCCTAATTGGTGAAGGTAATGGGTGATCTACAACTCCACCATGCCTGTATTACTTTAGGATATTTATTTATCCGTCACGGATAACTTGATATGTAGGATTATCTTTCTATTTTTATTAAAAATTTACAAAAACCATTGGTTCTGAAGATGTAGTGCAAACGGTAAATCTAATTTATAAGTTACTTTGGAGAGGAATAAATTTGTTATTGCATCAATATTTAATGTAAAGGTTTTGGAACTGACATTTCTTGAAGAACACCTGCAATAAAAGGGATATATATTTTTTCACAAAAACAGCATCGGCCATTGTTGAAATCGCAAATGTATACAACAATGGTTCCAAATCAGATTCAGCGGACTGCAAGAGTCGACCCATCGAGCATGTCAATCGATTGCGACAACACTGGCAGCGCCCTCCAGTGTGATGTTTGTGCAATAATATTTGCAGAACAAAATGATTTAAAAGACCACATCGAAAGTCATATTGATCAAGTTGTTGATGATTCATTTCATGATAAACCACAATTTGTCATCACCATAGCTCCCAAACAGGAATCAAAGGATTACAAACAAATATCAAAGGATTACAAACAAGAATCAAAGGATTACAAAACTGGTGAAAAAAACTTTGAACTGGAAACCGTTCACAGTGCTGCTCAATCAATTGAAACAGAGTTTGAAACTAAGGTAGAGGAGACTTGTTTATCCAGAGAGAACAGTTGTGATGACATTGAAAGCGAATTAAATCATGAATCCATTCTCACTGAAGTTGAGAAATGTGAAATGAACAAACAAGAACCAACGGGGGACCAAACGGGCGAAACAGAAGTTGAGCTACAAACAGTTGAACAATTAAAAGGAACAATTGCAAAAGGAATAGATGAAGGAAGTAACTTGGTTAATCATGAGACAGGGCATTGTGGGAAGACCTCTGAACCACACGATTTGAAGAACTCTGAGAAGCCACGCGATGGGAAGAACTCTAGGGAGTTTCGGAAGCTGTATGGATGTAAAATGTGCCATAAAAAGTTCAGGGAACAACGCTACCTGGATATGCACATGAAAAGACACAGTGGGCGGATGTCTCAGGAATGTTCTATGCGTGACAAAGGTTTCAGTGAAATGGAACCGCCTCACAAACACCAAGAAGAACCTGACATGAGACGACTTGGGTTCAATCGTATATCTCCTGTCCAAAGTGCCAAAACAGAGGATGTTGCAACAAATGCAGAAGAGAGAGATCGGTGCGATGTATCTGCGAGTGATCCTTCAGAAACCCCGAAGGCCAATCACACTATTGAGCTTGTTAATCAAGGGACAAACGCTAGCGGAGTAGAGCCTCATGGATGTACCGTTTGTGAGAGGTCGTTCAAAACGGATAGAGATCTCACTATGCACTTAATGACACACTGTGGAAATAAGCCACCATACTGTTGTGCAGTTTGTGCTAAATCGTTTAACAGTAAAACCAAACTCAAAAGACATTTAAGAATACACTCTGGCGAGCGTCCTTACGGATGTCCTGTTTGCGGTAAAAAATTCAAAGAATCTACACATCTGAAGGTGCACGCGAGAACTCACAGTGGAGAGAAGCCATTTGGATGTTCTGTTTGTGGCGAAAGCTTCGCAAAGAAAGACGCAATGGATAGACACACAATGTCACACACTTGGGAGAAGCCATACAGTTGTTCTGTGTGTGGGAAAAACGTCCAGACAAAACAATCTCTGGCTTTTCACATGAAAATCCACACTGATAATAAACTGTACAAATGTTCAGTCTGTAAAATGTTGATTATGAAAAGGTTAATGGGTGAACATATGCAGAGTCATCGAGCAGAAAAACCACATGGATGTTCTATTTGTGGTAAAGTGTTTTGCTTCAAGTCATCACTGTACAAACACTTGAGGATACATAAAGGCGAAACGACCCATGAACAGCTATGTTCTGTTTGCGGGAACAGATTTGCCACAAAATATAATGTACAGAGACACATGAAAATGCACATGTATGGGAAACTGAAATCAGTCACAGGTCGGACCAAACCAAGAAGGCATAGCCATGAAGCAATGGTCATCACCATAACTCCAGGGGGAGAACGAACAGGTGACCAAATGGGTGAAAAGGACTCTGTGCAAGAGAGGAAAGAAACAGAATTTGACACAGAGACAGAGTTAGCAGAGTTAGAAACAGAGTTGGAAAAGGAACTAAATCATCCTGATTTATCTCTGGAAAACAGCATTCTCCAAGACAAAGGACTGCCAGAAAATACTGGACTACCAGAAGTTCCCATAAACAACCTTGTCAAAGGAACTAGACGCTCAGAACCTAAAAAAGACGCTTCATTTGAGGGAAATGACACTTTGAAAAGATGCACCTTTGTTGAAAGGGAATTCAATCAAATAAATGAATTGCATAATCGAGGGACAGGCACCAATGGAGAAGAGCCTCATGGATGTTCCGTTTGTAAGAGGTCTTTCAAAACGGATAGAGATCTCACTATGCATTTAATTACACACTGTAGAAATAAGTCACCATACTGTTGTGCAGTTTGTGCTAAATCATTTAACAGTAAAACCAAACTCAAAGGACATTTAAGAATACACTCTGGCGAGCGTCCTTACGGATGTCCTGTTTGCGGTAAAAAATTCAAAGAATCTACACATCTGAAGGTGCACGCGAGAACTCACAGTGGAGAGAAGCCATTTGGATGTTCTGTTTGTGGCAAAAGCGTCGCACAGAAACACGTAATGGATAAACACATAAGATCACATGGGCACAAGAGGTACAGTTGTTCTGTGTGTGGAAAAACCGTCAAATCAAAGGAGTACCTTATTAAAGTCCACATGAATTTGCACAGTGATGATAAGCCACATAAGTGTTCAGTCTGTGACAGAGGGCACCGAACAAAAGAAGCGCTTAAAATACACATGCAAATTCACACGGGGCAAAAGTCTCATTTGTGTGCCACTTGCGGTAAATCCTTCAGGACGGCGGGAGTGCTGAAAGAGCATGTGAAAACACACATTGTCGAGATGGAATATCAATGTTCTACTTGTGGGAAACGGTTCAACAATAAAGCAAACTTGAAAAGGCACGAGAAAAATCACACAAAGGAGAAATTAGCGTGCAGTGTGTGTGGAAAGGAGTTCACTAATGGAAGATACTTGTCGAGACATGAGAGAAATGCTCATTCCGACGGGAGACATGAATGTTGTACATGTGGGAAAGTCTTCAAAAGAAGAGATTTCTTGCTAAAACACATGAAGAACCACAGTGCTGACAAGCCTTACGAATGTTCTGTTTGTGGAATTGCATTTCGTCAAAAGGTGACTCATGACACGCACTTGCGGACACACACCGGAGAGAGGCCGTATGAATGTTCCGTTTGTGGCAAAAGATTCAGAACCTGCGGCCACTTGAAGACACACGAAAGAACTCACACAGGAGAGAAACCTTACGGCTGTTCTGTTTGTGGGAAAAACTACGGTGACAAACGAAATCGTGATAATCATGTGAAAAAGCACCATGGAGATGCTCCTTTAATATGAAGTGTTTACTAAGTAATAAATGTTAAACTGTGTCTGAAGATATATAATATGATGTCTTTGATCAGCCAAAATATATATAACAGTTTGTGCAGCATTGATGGAATTAGGCCTAAAAATTGATTATATAACTCATAATTTATGTACTCAAAGGCAGCATATTGAATTTTGTTATTTATATACATCACAACATTCGTTTATTTTGGAGACAAAGGTTAAACCATTATGGAAATTGTTAGACGAATCTTTTGTTTGAATCAGGGTTGCTGGATTTAAATCATTCGATTTAAATCATTGATTTAAATCATGATTTAAATCACTCAATAAAAATCATGATTAAAATCAAAGTTGTGATAAAAAGGCTTAAAAAAGCACAAATAAAGCTGGCAGTGAGATGTTACAGCTTGCAACCTACCATTTAGCAATACTCTTTCATAAATATGTCTAATGACATATCGCACAGGCCCTTCGTATATATATAAGATATAATTTTAGATATATGATAAAATATTTCTGATAAATATATCCGAGTAGAATGACTACATACATGTAAATAAAGATTTAAACAATTTTATTTCAATCATGGCAATCTCATGATTCTCTAAACAATTTCATTGCTGCAATGAAAAAACAAAGCCATGTTCTGCAAATGCAGCACTGTCCCCAAAGCCCCTACTGCTAAACTGATATCAAATACACTGCATGTGAAACAAAATTAACAGGCATCGTGAGACTGAGTGCTGAGAATGGTGATTTAACGTAGCAGTTCAGTTCATTGCAGAGTAGGGAAAATGATGACTCGTTTTGACATCCCTTTTTATCTTTTAGAAGGTGTACTTCTATTACAAGTAAGCTGTATAGTTATGATTGATGTTCAGTGAAAAAGACATTTATTAACACATCCGTAGCAAAATGTGGAGCTGCCGTAGCTTACATTACGATTATTATATTTAATACATCACCTGCCTTGATTTCATAATTTTGCATTATAATTTCTCTAATTTAAACAAAATTATTATATATATGCCTTATTGACATCCATATATGTGTTATTCATAATATGTCAATGCATAAAAATTAATAAAAGTTGGTTAAATTGATACGGAAAATGAAGTCTTCCCATTAAATTAAATCCGATTTAAATCAAAAAAATCCGATTTAAATCAAATAAATCCGATTTTTTTGATTTTTTTATAAAAATCAATAAAAATCGCAACCCTGGTTTGAATTTTCCATTTGACATCAAGCTGTAGGTCACAGTTCTGTGTTGTTGCATGCGACGGAAGTATTCTGGCGGCAGAAGAGGTAGGCCTAAGTGATTGGAATCTGTCGCTCTAACTTATCTCAGATGTTGGAGATATACCAGATTTTGATGAATTTTCGTGGACATACCGAACCACTACTGAAGCTTAAATAACCTTTGAATCCCTCAATTATTTTGGAATTTTTTGTTACTTTGTATCACAAGAAGTTTTGATTTTGGATTCTTTAAATGTCGACTGTTATGCCAGTCCAGATTACTGTTATTGACAGTGCTGGTGTCGCCACTTTCAGGAGTTTATTAGTTACCTTGTGGCGTCCTCTGTGGTATGGTGGCCATTTTGTATGTTATTGCTAACTTTTACACAGAATTAAATGGAATGAAAATCTTACTGGAGGCTTGTCAATTTGATTGAAAAAAAAAAGCTGAAAATGAAGAATGACAGCTTGTAACAAAAATGGGGACTCGTCGGGGATCTTCCACAATATATTGTGGCGTATCCAAACGTGGCACCATATTTTCTTCATAAGTGAGTGAGTGAGTGAGTTTGTGTTTTGCGCCCCGTCAGCACCAGTGTGGGCTACTTAGAGGCAGCATTTTCTTCATAATGTTGTTTTACTTATTTGATCCTCTAAAGTATTCTGGTGGGGGGGGGGGGGGGGCGCCCGCGGCCCCCAGGCAGCTCTTCCTCCTTGATCTGCCACATACGAGGGGTGTTCAGGAAGTTCTGACCAATTTTTGTAGCAGACCTTACTCTTTGACATACTTGAATGAAATTTTCACAGTACAAAATTCAGGTGTATAGCCATTGATTCTGAAAATATTACATCCGTGGCCAATGTTTAACTTACTTTCTGTTGCCATGGAAACCAAACCATGGGGTAGGCAGCGCAGCTAAATTTTTCATACAAAACTCAACAATTGAGCTGTGTAAATCACCATAAATTTACTGCATATACACAATTGATTGTGAACATAGATAGTCACCAACAGCTTCACAATTTTTCAAAGTACTCTCTGTGGCATGAAACAAATTTTTGCAAACTTTCAATCCACTTGGTGAAGCAATTTTCAAAGTCTTAACTTAGAAAAGCACTGGAAATGGTATGTCAAAAGTCCTGATTTGTAGCATATCTTTCACCTCTCAGCTCATCTTTAAGATTAGGGAATAAACAACAGTCACACAGTGCTAAATCATCATTGAGGTATCTAGCAATGCTGTCCTAATGAGATCCTGGGTTTGCGTACTATTCTTTCCTGTGAGAAAACACAATTTGATTGAAGTTCTCTGATCGTGTTTCGGGTACATGTAAAATGTTCATTGAAAATCACTCTTACAGTGCAAAAATCCAGGGGCGGACTGGCGGCATTTCGAGCCCCATGGCACAATAAATCTGGGGGGCCCCTGAAGTTCCTACCGTCGGCATAATTCCAAAAGAGAAAAGGAAAATATTACAGCATAATACAGGTTGGTAAAGAGTTATTAGGATGGGGCCCCATGTGAGAGGCTTCTGTTAAAATTCACATAATTTTGTTTATCACAAAATCATAAACCTAATAGTAAAGTTTTACTCTTCAGTTTTTCACAGATTTTTATATTTTCTTACATCATGAATGGGCCCCCCTGAGTGGATGGGCCCGTGGCAGCTGCCACTCTGCCACATAGGCCAGTCCGCCTCTGCAAAAATCAGGTTTAAATGGCTAAACAATGGATTGTCACAACAATTTGACATATTTAAGTTACAATCACAATTGCCAGTAGGCCCTGCACAGGTTTGCAGTCATTTTTAACATAATTTGACCCTAGATTTCAGGGAAAACACAATGATAAGTTCACTAGAAAAATGAGCTGCGCTGGGTTCCCCGTCTTGCCGTTTCCATGGCAACAAAATAACAACTTAAATATATTGTGTCTCAAAGGTGCTTGGCCATTTGTTTCCTTGATACCTCAAGATGTATTCTTGAAAATTTGAAGACTACCTCAAGTATAAGCATCTCTCAGAAAAATTGGTCAGAACTTTCTGAACGCCCCTCGTATATAACCGATAACTGATACTTATTCTTATTATCAAAGGAGAAAAGTTGTTATTGATCACTAATCCAGCATCACAAAAGAGCTGAATGTCACTGCTAAGTATACTAAGATTTTTATCTGACTATTCTTGTTTATCACACTTCTGATCTCGTAAACAATGTGACATTGAGGTTTATTCACGATTGACCATATGGCCAAACACCTTTTGCAGTTGTGTCACAGTTATTGCAATTTTATTGTATTTGACCACTGTTTGAAAACTCTCTTTTATTTTTGACCACTAGCAGTTTGGTGAACAGTCATGCCTGGTTACTTTAAAGGTATAACTGAGAGACAGCATGAATGAGAGCCCAGATTTGTGTGATAGCCAAACCACAAGGATTAGAACTTTTTATTCAACGTTCAGGGAGCACATTTCATATCAAGGGAGGGGGGCTTGGGAGTTGTTTAAAAAAAAAAAAAAAAAAAATTTCTGTTCAGTTTTCGTGTCCTGTCTGGACAACCAATGATCGATCTATAAAAGTTCCATCGGTACCAAGAGTGGTACATAACATCTTACTACTTTGTACTGCACCCTGCTGGTCCAATAAAATCAAGTAGTACCGGATGTCAGACCTATCAAACTATCACCCATCCTACCCCAACCCCTCTCAACAGCCCTCCTGGCAGGATACACCCTCGTGCTGACATAGTCTAACAGGGTAACCACTGTGATGATGGGGTAACCAATAGTCGTTGAGGGATACAGAAGGTAAAGCTGGGGGTGATCTGAGTTTGGTTGAGTGAGGGGCTAGTTGATGGTATTTGAGGCCAGGTGAGGGAATTTAAGGTAAAATGAGGGAATTTAAGGTAAAATGAGGGAATTTGAGGCAAAGTGAGGATGAGAGGGGTTTAGGTTAAGGAATTTGTGGATTGGTGAGTGTGTGGCAGTGTAGGCCTATCCTACCATGAGGTATCTTAATTGTTTCTAACATACAGGGCATAATATGAGAAAATTTAATTTTAATCATTGCTCATTTTGCCTCACATGAACTATGAGTAATTCTTGGCAAGTCCCAGCATTCATGCAGGTTGCTACTGGATGAAAATATATTATGATCTGTGATTATGAAAAGCGAGAATCAGTTCATATGATTTTTTTTTTGTGACAAGCTCTGGTTTGGATTTTTTTTTTTTATAAAAAATTAATAAACTCTTTCTGGGCAGTCTTAAATAAATATTTCTGGTGGGGTTTTTATTAACCCGGTGTTGCTTGATTTAGAAATGAATTTTTTGAAATATGGGATGCTTGAAAAATAAATAATTAATGTTGCTGTTACCACAAAATAAAATATAATTTCCCATTGAGGGAAATTTCCAAGGCCCTCCCCCCTGAAAATCTGGATGTGCAACTCAATTCCAATCACTGCACACCATCCCATTGTAAGAAATTAGTTGTTTGTCATTGTTCTGTGACTGAAACAAAACTGAGCCAGAAGTGGTCAAATACAAAAGAAGAATTGAAGCTGTGAAGTGAAATGGCAGTTGATAACACCTGAAGCTGTGAATCTGTGTCTTGACCATATGGTCAATCGTGAATAAACCTCATTGTTCTTCATTATGTGTCAGGAATAAGTCTTTTTCGGGTCTGAGACAGTAATCCCGGCAAAATCCCTTTGGTAAATACAATCCCCAGGCAAGTGCCAACACATCAAAGGAACTGCATATCCATATATACCCAGGTATAATCATACAGGCCATATTTGAGCATGTCACATATGACATATTATCTTTTTGGTTACTGAATTCTGGAATCTGGATAGCAAAAGGCGCGGGGCAAAAGGTTCGTTTCAATGCTATTTGGTTACTTCAAAGCACACGCACCTGATTTATGACATTGTATGTAAATGTAGGGTTGCACTATCCATTCATGTACCAGGATACCTACCTGGTACACTATAGAGAGAACTTGCCTTCCTCCAAAGCTTTGCTTCATAATGCATTTATGCAAACCTTAGAAAGGTCAGCTGACCAATACACTAAGTGCCTTGAACAAATTAGCTTATGACCTCTGAGAGTGTGGATATCAGCAGGGAAATTTATGCGAAAACCAGTGGTGGATGCAGGGGGGGGGCTAGAGGGCCGGGCCCCCCCTAGACCACCAAGATAGATAGTGGCATTTTGAAGATAAAATGCGATAACGCGGCCCGCGAATGCCGAAACGCGTCTCGCCCCCCCCGACCATCATGTCTGGATCCGCCACTGAAAACTGTAATGTCCAGCATGCTGTATGTCCTGGTCATGCATACTGAGACCCTGAACTGTTGGGAAATGAACTCGATGATGCAGACCTATCAATACAATACATGTAGTAGTGCAGCTGGGTAGCCAAGTAATGGAGGTTCCTGCCTGTTCTACTGGAGGTCGGGTGGAGGGTTGGTTTAGTGGTAGCATATAGGCTGCCAATCTCTGGGTCAGTGTTCGAATTCTGCTCTTGTTGGGTCGCCTGAGTTATATGTTGGACAGCTGTTTCAAAACTTTCAATCATCCTTTGCCTCATTGTCGTGTCCTCTTTCTGTCCTAATTAGCCTACCATGTGCATAAATATGGGACGTAAAGCACCAATCATCCATCCTTCAACTCAAACTATTCTGTAAAATAGCAATTTTAGCAAAATAAGCAAAGAACGGTTTGTTTAAAACACAGTTTGCGGCAGGATGCTAACATCCAAAACTGTCAGTTAGCGCTTTTCACAGCGAACTCCTCACACATAAAAATGCACCCCTATTACATGTAATACAGCTGAAAAAGTAACTTCTAATTGAGGTATGGCCACGAAATTTTGCACTGACGTGGCTGAATATCCAGGCGTAGGAATCGGTAGGATCAATGAAAATTTAAACATTGAGAATCGGATGCTTCGTGCTGGCTACATTTCGTGTGATTTCTTTTAAAACCAACGTCACAACCGATGCAAATTGAGGCGGCAGAACACATTTTTGCATTTAATCCATCAGAGTCCCGTTTTTGCAGTTCACAGACAATATTTATAATGAAAGTGGTTCCCCAACTTCCCTTGACCTCTTCAAGCATTTTCACTGCACACAATGAAAACTGTCCTTATCATTCATGGTAAAATTTGATCCAATAGTGAGCTACATGTACATAACGTTCACAGATCAGACATTATGCCTCAAAAAATTTCTAATAAAATTTGGATTCATAAAAACCATGTCTGATCAGTGAACCCAACGTAGTTCACACTGAAAACTGGCTTTGAAAATTTTAATCAGGGAAATTTCAAAATGGCCACCATTTGTTATTGCCTTCTTCACATGCTCAGTAGGTCTGAGCATGCCCAGTGGGAACCAGGTCACCTCTGGGCATGCTCAGTTTATCTGGGTCAAAGCAAATTTTCCATTGCATTTCTATAGTGCTGCATTTTGTTGGTCATTGGTTGATTGTAGCCCAAATTTGTGTTTTTCAAATTTTGTTTTTCGCATCCTCAAAAAAGTTGTGTCATAATTAAGGTGGGACAAATACCCCCAAAGACAATTGTTTGCAATGCGATCTTGTTGGACTTCTTTGTTGACAATTTGAAATCATTCACTGTAAAATTTGAATTTTGAGTTAGCTTACAGATGATTTCATATTTGTAGACATAAGGACTGAATGTGAATTTTTTTTCTAGGACATGTATTCTATAGGGAAAAGTGACATCAAAAAAATTATGACATCACTTTTCCCCATAGGATAGCATGTCCTAGAAAAAAATTCAATTTCAATTGTTATGTCTACAAATATGAAATCATCTGTAATTGATTGAGTGAGATGGTTGCACAATTCCTTTGAGCCAAGATAGCTTGTTGTTAGTAAGTTATAACAACATAAAGATTATCATAACTCAAAACAACAAGCTATCATGGCTCAATCAAATTGTGCAACCATCTCACTCAATCGAGCTAACTCAAAATTTCAAATTTGACAGTATTAACATGAGGATGTGATGCGTATTTTTTGCATTACAGACTCTTTCAATTTTGCACATACGAATTTGAAACAAGCTTACAAAAAGGGGTTCTGGCTCTTTGATAAGTAACGGATTTTCTTCAAACTTCCAAAATCGTTGGCCGAACAGTTCATTAGCAGGTTTGGAAATTTTCAAAGAATTATCTCTTAGACTAGTAGTTCACAAGTTGTGCCTCTTTAAACAGGTGTGCGCTTTTAAGTGTGAGCAGTTCATAAAATTAATTATGTGGAATCAAAAGGTCGACATCACATGCTGCAAATAACAGAATATTAACAACGGATTAGTTTTGTCACTTTACATGAATGATTTATTTCCAAAAGGAAAATGATTGCATGCATCAAAACATAAATAAACAAAAAATATATAACTCAGTCAATTAAGGCGTGGCTTGTCATTTGTTCAACTAAATACAATGTTCTGCTCAGTGTTTTGCATCGCAAAGAAAAAGGAGATGTAAATTAAGAGTCATAAACATAACCCTATTCAATTGCACATTGCCCTTTGTTTCCGCTTTCATCCGTATAGTTCATCGATCGTCTAAAAGGAGAGTCATCTTCTGATAGCGGTCGAAATGGATGAACCAAATAAAACAGATTTATGGTATTATTTGTATTATTATGATAATACAATTGCTGATTGAAAATGTTATCCATTATTTGTGTAAATGTAGACAGAATCCTTGTAAACTTGCAAATTGGTAAGTTACATGAATAACTTAATTCATAACTGAATTCAAAATTTAGTCACTTGCAATATTTCTGCGGGGCTTTTCTCAGTCTCTTTTGAATCGAGGCTACTTTTCATATCCAGCATTCGGTCCATCGACCGACAAAAGTCAAACTTCTCGGGAAGAATTCCCTTTCGAAAGAGCGTGTGAGTTATAGAGGACACAGTCATGTTTACTATGAGAGAGGTAATCATTGCAAATGACTTGTAGGGAAACAGTTGTCCATCCGTTTCATCATAAAATGGATATTTGATGAAAGGGTCAATTCCGAGGGAAGCGTCTCCACCACCGAATCGCATCAACACGCCGACTAAATATCCACAAAATGACCCATAGGCATTTGAGTATTTGAAGAACACAGCACAGGTAAGTTGGGGAAACAGGATGATGAATACTGTATCAGCTGCCAGGTAGAATAAACTGTAGACAGAGTTGATAAATATTGCCAAACATGTCGCAGCCGTGGCAGAAAACAACATGGCCACCCGTTGTACTATCAGCGTCTCTCTGTCACTTGCCTGAAATAATATAATATGCAAGTTAATTAATTCTAAAACTTTGCAACAACAAAAAAAAGTAAATGTAATATTACATGTAGCCTACAATATAACTCGATTTTGATGGGGAGACCTGGCCTGTACACCTTAAATTTATGCCTGGGTCAATGAAGTCCCTTCCACCAACTGTGTGTTACTATGTGAACCTGTCAAGGCTTTAGTGATTCACTAACACTGTTTACAAAACCTACAAAATTGTGCGATAAGGCCAAGGAAAGCCAAGCATATGTTTCTTTTGATGTGGCGAAACAGAACAGCTTGGGCTTATCCAGGATTTTGTCCAGGAAAAAAAAAACACAAAAAAAGGTTCAGCCAAATATATAGTTCTTACCATTGTTAACTGTTGATTACTTATGCCCCAGTCTCACGGCGGCTCCCGGAGAACTATTTAGATCGGCGTCGAAGTATTTCCTGGTAATTTGGATGAATTTGGGTGATCCGCCGTCGACTTTTAACATCCCCCCAGGGGAAGTTTTTGTTCCCCTCAGCGGTTCCTAGAAATGGGAAAACTGCGCCGTGGATGTCAAAAAAGATTCAACAGGTACAAACTTTTTTTTCATGACGGCGGAGCAGAGCCCAAAATTTTCTTAATTTTTGGATGTCCGGCGTGGATTTTTTCAGTGAGAACGCCTCAAAAACATCTCCGCCGGGATATTAGGACATCCCCTGCCCCTGAGGGGACCTCTCCTGCCCCCGCGGGGACCTTTCCTGCCCCCGCGGGGACCTTTCCTGCCCCTGGGAGGACATTTGAAGCCTCGCCGGCAATTTTTGACATCCCGCCGCGGTGAAATAGGTTCACTGAGGGGCAGTTATAGGTTCCCTGAGGGGTACTTTTTATATCTCGGGGCGATATAAAAGTATCCCTCAGGAGGAGGAAATTCCTTTCCCCCGGCGAACTTTTGGGGACGGCGTACAACTTTTCTTCCCCGCAGTGAATAAAAAGAACCCCGCCGTGATATGCTTTTAATTAATTATGTAATGGTTCTATAAACATTGTATGTCGCCGTGATGGTCATTTTTTTCCTAGAATTCAACTCAAGCTGCCCCTCAGTGGTATAAAGTTCTCCGTAACGTGCCGTGAGACTGGGGCATTACTTGGAAACATTTCAAATCTATTTAAATCTGATGCCACACTTAAAGATATGGCCATCATATTCTTGAATAGCTGTTAAAGTCAATGTTGGCAATCACATTCACAAATTGGCTTTGACAGACAGACTCTTTGATCACAATGCCATGGTTTTGTTGGATACAAAATCGTAGGCAGACTCGTTGGCTGCGGGTACAGAGAAAAGAAATTACCCACTCATGCGTTATTTCCATCGTACAGATTCATTGTATGCTACAACAGGGAATAAATGGAAGAGCAATTTCCGTCTGTAGGCGTATAAAACATAAATATGAGCATCTTAATTCTTCCTTCAACCTTGCGAAGGGATCATTCGCTCAGCATTCCTTATTATCAAAAGATTACATCATTGCTGTGCAACCTTGTCATCACGAAATGGTCCATTCTGTTTGATTCAGGTAAAGTAATGTACATGTAATGATACAAAAGAAAATGACTATAGACATGATTTCATTTGTTGTTCCCTCATAGCGGCTGGGTGGCAGAGGAGCCGAGGTTCCCGCATGCTCCACTGGGGGCGGAACCGTAAATTTTCAGTACTTCATGAGCAAAAGCCGAGATTGATGGCATTTGGAAGAGACACTAAGTTTGTGGACCCTTGTATCAGTGTCCGTGCTGGGCAAGTAAAAGATCCCTCACATGAGGTAATATGTAGCATGTTGAAGAATCCCATCTCTGTCTCACATCTCATTACTGCAATTTCAAGAAGTATGAGTTTCTGCTGAAGGATGGTGAAACGTTGCAAATACAGTTCATGTGATTGGTTGAGGGACTGAATTACGTAGCATAAATGTAATTTGAATGGAATGGAAACGTTTTTCAAAGCCAGTGATGTGTCTGGAGGGATAGGGATTGTCAGTGTTTTCCTGCTAATCTGATTTACTTTTCAACCTCACCTGTTCACTGAAGCAGAATACTACGTTTTTACATTCCTGGCTATGTAAACCTTAAGGATTTGGAGGACGTTTGATTTGCTAATAGACCAATCAGGCAAGCTGAAAAAGCTACGTATATAGTGAGAAAAGTAGTCAAAGAAACTCATACAAACTGAATCTGCAGTAATCAACTCGTTAGCTGCGGGTACAAAGAAACGAAATTACCCGCTCATGCGTTATTCCCATTGTACGGATTTATTGTATGCTGCAACAGGGAATAAATGGAAGAGCAATTTCCGTTTGTAGGTGTATATACCATATCTATCTATTTCATGAACATGCACACAATGCCTGAGGTACACGTAGACCTGTTTTGCTTAAATAAAAATGGAAGTCAATTGGCTTTTCTATTGTACAGGAAACAATTAAACCTCTGAATAGGCCTTGCAGATGCCTGTTTTGAGACACACAATTTAATGCAAGGACGACTTAGTGATTATTAATTTGGTTTTGTGTCACAAAAAGCAAGCCGTGACCTTGCACTTGCAGTAAGAAAATACTAAATCAGTCATAATGTTCACCATACAAAGCCTCCTCTCAATTATGAATAAATGTACATGTATAACTGATGAAATGGACATCCGCCACACACCTACGTCACTGTTAACGAGTTCACCTTTGCCATAATGGTTGTTGCATATTCTCCTAAATTTACATTGTGTCTGTTATGTTAACTATTATAGCAAGCTCTTCGCAATAGCTAAATATATATTTCTTTTGCGATAAGTTGTGTTTCTGAATGAGCAATTCTTGTTACCTTATTCGGACTTATCAATGCGTGGCAATTTTGTCACTCAAAGACAGCCTCTTGCAGTCTTGCATCCTTGACATTTGAATGAGAACATAATGATATAGGCCTAATAAAGGACCTTGGTGTTATAAAAAATAATTTATGATTCTATATTCGTGCGTCATTGATATTTAAATACGTCTATGTTCGTCTAAAAAATCAAGCAAAATAAGTAGTTGGAATCGTAATGGAGTTAAATTCATATTCAACCAAATACCACGGAGCAGGCGAAGCACAGACGTTTCGCAAGTGGACTTATGGAAGGTAAACTGATATTTGCACGGAGTCTGTGTGGCCAATATGTAAATCTACTGTTTCGGGTTTTTTTTAATTGTTGACCTGCCTCTCACCTGCTTCCTCAATGCCATTTTGTATACATTATAGGCAAACATAGAAGAAGACCCAAGTATCAGGGAATCCAAGGATGACATGACGGCTCCCAGGATGGCTGCCAACCCTAGAAATAAGTATATATTCGATGGTGAAAGTGCAAAACCTCGTATGTCAAAAAAAGCCATTTTTCAGAAATTGGAAAAAAAATATCACCGATCTTTTTTTATGGTAATGTTTATCAATATGTGAGTTAGGCTCAACTTGATTTGTAGAAAGTGACACCCTGTTTTAGCATAATTTTTTGTCGAGGTCATTGACCCCTAGCATTGATGTTACCATCAGATATGATGGAAAATGTTGACTTACAAGGTTTTGCACTTTCACTTTCTTAGGTGCAAAACCTTGTAACTCGACCATTTATCACACTTTAAAGCAACTTGCAGCATTGAATGTACTTCCAATGTATAGGTGAACAGTAAAAAATATAATTTGACAATGATAAATAACAACAGCTAATTTTTATTAGTGGCTACAATAGCAAGAATGCGGAAAATGACACTTTTTTCAAATTTTTGTGCACCCTCTTTTTCAATAGCCTGTATCACCCAAATAAATATAGGGACGTAAAAAAATTTTTAAAAGGAAATTTCCAGTAAGCCATAAAAAATGTACTACAATCATAATTTTTCAAAAAAGGTTGAAATATCCTAAATATGTGCTTCAAAGTTCTGATTTGAGTCACGAGGTTTTGCACTTTCACTTTTTGGAACAAATCGACATACAAGGTTTGGCGAAACCATGGTAAAATCATTCTGTTACAGCTTCCAAAAATAGCAAAGAGGCAAGGTGACCCATTGCCAACATGTATTGGATATTGAAATAGTCATTCCACCCAAAATCTAAAAATAGCAAAATTTTGACATACAAGGTTTTGCACTTTCACCATCGAATTATGCTACTTTTAAAAACTATTTTTAGAATATCACAACACTTTTTAAAAATGATATAACCTTAATTACAATAATTAGTCTCAAAACTTTTGACTCTCATCTCTCTTTGCTAATTTTCCACTTCTTTAGTCTATTGAGAGAAGCAATAACTAGCCTTGGAGGGCTACACTTCATGTATACTCTTCATACAGTCCTCTTACTAAATATAACACACGCACACACACATATCTCATTGGTTATGTCTAGTAATGAGACAGGTCCAGAGTACCCTTGTCATATTTGAGAGATTGCTTTATAGTGGTGTCCCGTCACCTGGTGTATAGTTCAGCTAATCAAGTATAGTGAGTATACATGATTGATAGCCCAGCCTTCAGCTAATGGATAGTATTGGACGCCAGTTAATCCCATGTACTGAGACCTGTAACTTTGAAGCAGGTTTGAATAATTAATGAACTGACCTATGATGGACACTGCTGCGGGGGTCAAGTGTTGTAGTACTAACGGAAGAATGGCACTGTACTCGCCTGCCTCTATCGGTGAGTAGCCAAGGTCTGTAGAATTCCAGTCTGAAAAAGGAAAAACATAAAATTAATGTATAAAAAGTGACACACAAAATCAGAGGAGCAGAAAGTTTATCAGAAAAAAATTATTTTAGTTATAACCAAGGGAAAGGGATTTCAAAAGTAAAATTGCCAAGGGATATAAAGTCACGAAACAAAATATGCTGGACCAGAGTCTCATCATACTAAAATATATACTAGCAGGCCAAAATAAGTTAAGCCTCAAGGGGGCTATGAGAGTTGTAAATTAACGTAGGAAAGTATTTTCAATTGAACGTCACCTGCAGTAGCTCCAACAGCTCCTATAAGAACAGGTGGAATAGCAAAAAGAAGTGCAGAAAAGGCGCTGACGACACACATGGTGCCCGCATGGTTCACTTCCTTCACCGCAAGGACCCTCTGAAACAGGGTCTGCCAGGGGATGGAGCCAAAGATCTGGAAACATGTAAAAAGGTCAGAGAAATGGAAAATGAATCAAAATGTCAGTCTCTCAAATAGGATAGCCCTAATTTGACTTTTCTCTCCTCTAAATGTCCCTGTTCATATTGGTCCAAGTAATTATACAGCCAGGAGTATTGATGAGTAATTTTCACAATGTATCACAAATACTGCTTACAAGTGAGGTTTCAGGTTTTTCAGTGAGAAAAATGACCACATGGTTTCAAGATACACTGTAGATAGCATTGATGGGTATAGTGACATTGTCAATTGATGCCTTCAAACAGCCAAATGTAGTCAACAATCCTTCCCAGGCCGAAAACACTGGTAAGCAGCAGGAACGTGCCTTTAAGGGTAGCACTTAGACCTCATAAGAATAATTCAAAGCGATTTCACAGACAAAACTTTTTATCTAATTATCATAATGGAACCACCCTCGCCTGCCGAATAGACAGGCAGCTCATCAACCCTGGGTCCTGTATATATAGGCCAAGCTATATGTATATTCATTAACTTGGAATTGGTCTGGACACTCTACCACCCCCTCCATGAATTCTGGAAAAGATGGACGATAAAAACTCCTGTCAGGCGGTTTCAGTCACAGGATTTATATATATATATATCTTTAATCATACACTAAGTACATAGTACAAGGTATACATTGGAATGGAATGGGTGCGTGGAAGAAGATTAAAAATAATCAGTTACAGTATATGTACACATTAATGGCAAATTAAGAAATGGCAAGAAATTCAAATAGTTCATTTGTCTCTGTGTAAGACAATCCTGTGAAGTCGTCTTTCAGCTCCCGCATTGCCTGTAGGGTGGCCAGGTCATCATCAGGCAAAACAATTGAAGACAATCTTCTAAACTCCCCCAACTGATCCTTAGACACATGGTAGGTTCTCTCAATGTATTTACAGCTTCATTCATTTATTCTTTTATACATTTCCTGTTTCTTTATTCCATCCCCTTTATGTTCGCACTGGGAGTTCTTTTATACATTTCCTGTTACCTTTTTCTTTCAGATTCTCTTTTTGCTCTCAGATTCCTTTTTACCTGCACAATGCAGAAGTCAGCATAAGAAGCCACACTGTTCTTGGGAACAGAGCCCAGCCATCTGTCACTGCCGTCCCTAATGTCTCTGGAGTTCTCGTTTGTCATGGCGAAAGGCACGCACAACACCTGTAATCAAGCGCAACAACTGTCAAGTCTCGTCAACCCGTCTCAAAAATTGCTTGTAAAGTTGCAATACCAAAGTAGGTCATTCCACTATACTTACCACATACTGTAGATAGAGAGATATAAATTATAGTTGCCTTTGCAGCTTTGCTTTATTTTGTATTTAAATTTTAAAACACAGGCGTATACCAGTAGATGTCACGGCTTTAGATGGGTAGCAAATGTTCAATCCATCTAGGGACCTTCCTGTATGGAAAGATACGTATTGACGAAATGTTGACTTAATTGGAAGTTGATGTACGTTTAATTTCATTCTTGTTCAATGAATATTTAAGATACGAATGGAACTGTTACTCACACAACATACATGTGGATTCTTCGCATGGATAGAATAGACACAATACATAGTATGCGCTACCAAAAAAAAGTACTATCATTCAAACAATTTCGAGCTGGGTAAGCACATAATGTTTCACTTATAAATGATACTACTTACATCCAAAAAATTTAAATAATGCGTACGTGTATGATCACTCTACAGTCTACATACTCCCAAGACATCCGTGCCCAGACAAAACTATTCCAGATTCACCACTATAGACCCAACTCACCATTCCCAAGACCATAAATATCATCTGTACGACATCGGTGTACGCCACAGCAATTAGCTGGCCCACAGCGGTGTAGATCAAAGCCACGATGGCTGAAGCAATAAGGGCTGGAGTGGTGTCCACAGACATAATCACAGACAGACTGGTCCCTGCAATGAAATGGTTCAGTACGCTTATTTATGGACATTTACGGACACTTAGGGGCAAATGCTCACTTACGGACAAGTGGAGCATTTATAATGGCCGTCTCAAAGGAAAACTAGTACTCTGCACACAATGGCATCTTCAGGACTCGCAAGCAGTAATAGTAATATAAGTTCAGAGCCATACAATGGAGTGATGTGATAAACTCCAAGACATCGTGAATTTTTTTCTAGATTAAATTTGAGACTGAAGCCCGAATTTAGTGATTAATTTTCTGAGTAAAACAACACAACCTCAGAAGAGAGGGCATGGATGGATGAAGGTGTGAATTTCAACAAACAGTGAGAGAGATCTGACATGCTTTTGGTCGTAATGTGAATTGATAAATTACATATATTAAAGAATGTGTTACCCAAAGATGTGAGAATGGCAGCAGCCCAGAGCAGATCTGCCATAAGAGCTCCGAGGAAAAGAAGGCCGGTCATGAATCCGCCATACTTTTCTGTAAAGGGGTCAAGCATTGTCACATACTTCCGGGCTCTCATCCGTGTCCCGAATACAAATCCCCCTGAAATGAAGGCCGATTAATAGTGTACATGTGTGTATATATTTATACAGAGAGTCAGTTTTAAAGAGACATTTGGAAGATATACAGTTTCTATGGACATGGTCTTGCATATAACATTTATAACAAGTAGGCTAGTATATAGGTGGTCCTGGCTAATCTGACTTGTCCTGGACCCCCTTCAAGAAATTTATATTTCTGGGTGTTTTAAAAGAGTATCTTGGAGAGTATGATATTTTTATTATCAAAAAAATCTGTCTTGGTTGTCTATTATGTCTAATTTTTAAAGTAAAATATCTCACCTATTGTAACTCCAATGAAAATCCCAAGGGGAGCCACTGTCCAGGCAAGACCAAAGTTAGGATCTGCCACTCCCTCTGCTGTACCATTGATGAACCCTCCATCTACATAGGTGGCTGAATTGATCAAATAACAGGAACAGGTAATATGTTATCCACCAAGCCAGTAGAGACTGCTAAGCAGGTATAGATAAGGTCAACGCTGTTGTACCTATTGCTATGTATGCAATCACAGCCATCCAGATCTAAAATTTCGTATTAATTTGTGTCATTTTTGCAGATTTTGTGAACAGCTGCTAGGGGCATCACCGTTTCGGTGTGCCCTCTGTTGCATTTATGCGGCGTCATGATTTTCATTTGCGATATCATGCTATAATGGCGGCGAGCAAGGGGCGAGTAATGTGACCAAAATGATAATGGCGGATCCCACAATTTTTCTGAAGGGAGAGACTTCCATGATTTTTCAGTCCATACATGACTAGTGTGGGAAGGATCGCTAAGCAATCGCACTTACCGCTCCATTAAATATTTTATTTTGGTGTTTACTGAAGGTGCGCCTTAATAAATCTAAGATTTTTAGGACTGCATGGACCATTGCAATTTGCATGGTGTGAAAATAGATAAAAGGCTTGGTCGAACAATTTACATGGTTACTGCTATTGTTGAAATGCAAATTATGCAAAAGCTCAGAATAGGTTTAAAGGTCTCAGTGATATGCTGAATTTTGTTTTTTACCTTCAGCGAACGAAGTTCGAAGAAGGTATTGTAATCACTTGGGTAAAAATGCTGTCCGTCCGCCGGGCGGGCGGGCGGGCGGTCGGGCGGCGGGCGGATAGATCATTTCCGGCCCAGGACTCAGCCTCTATTGAATGTACGTGGATGAAATTTGGTACACATCTAGCCTGCATGGTCTAGTTGTGCCTTTTGATGGTCTGATGAATAGATCTTAAATACTTTTTGAAATAATTAACAAAATATAAAAATAATTTTTTTTCGTTTCAGGGCCAAGGCTCGGTCATTATTGTATGTGCATGGATGAAATTTGGTACACATGTAGCCTATATGGTCTAGTTGTGCCTTTTGATGGTCTCATAGACAGATATTCTATACTTTTTGAAAAAATGAGAAAAAATGTAAAAACATATGTTTTTTTGTTATTTGGGCTAAGACTTGGTCACTATTGCATGTACGTGGATAAAGTTTGGTACACATATGGTCAATATAGTCCAGTTGTGCCTTTTGGAAGATCTGATGGAAAATGTTATATACTTTTTTGTAATATTGAAAAAAATAATAAAAATTTATTTTTTGTTGCTTGCCCAACATCCGGTCACTATTCCATATATATGGATGAAGTTTGGTACACATTTGGCTTATATGGTCTATTCGTGCCTTTTCATGGTCTGACAGATGGCTATTCTTTAGTGTAATATTGAGAAAAGATATTAAAAATATTTTTTTTATATCGGAGCCCAAACCTGCCAACAATTGCATATACAGTAATGCAATTTTCTAAATAAGTCACCTATACAATGAGCAGTGCTTTTTGATGGGTATAACACTTTATGAATCATTGGAAAAACTTCAGAAAATTACAACAGAGTTATATTTTTTGGTTTTCAGCCGACACCTCATAACCTATACTTTGTACATGCATGAAACTATAAAACAATATGCCTAAATTAGTCTAATAAGGCCTTTTCCTAATTTTACAAATCCTGCCAAGCAGATGGGAAGATGGCAGGGCAGCGGGCAAATAGAGATAATTGAAGGCCACTACTAGACCACTATTGCATACCTATAAGCAATTTCGTAAACACACCAATTTTATGATATTATTGTAATCTTCTAAAGGTGTTATTCGCTGAAGGTTTGCTGCTGCGCAGCCTATGTTTCTACATGGATATATATAGGCCGATATAGATTTAGATCTTCTATATTCACCTGCTGATGATACGATAGCCAGAGGGAGACTGAGGCTCCTATTGGCTACAATTGAATCTCCGGATGTCTTTGTGTTGATCCTGGCTTTTCTGGCGGCGATGACCCCCACAATCACAATCACCAGGTAGAAGAGAATCACCACCACCAGGGCCGCGATATTGACGTCAGCCATCTTGGACGGAAAGGGTTACATCAAATGGCCACTCATTTGGTGTCGTAATTGTTGTTACATCTGAAACACAACTATTTCGTATTATTATAAAAAGCAATGTTTTATACATACAAAAAGATTGCAAACTGTATGTTGATGAACTCGTAAATGTGTGAGAATCATGACCACCAGGGCGGCGATGTTGATATCTGCCATCTTGGACAGAAACGATAACAACAAATGTCCATCATGACCGCTCCACTGCATCATTGCATCTGAAACACAATTAACTATTAATATTGCAGACATTTGAGGTAGAAAATACATCATTTTTCTTGCAATTTTCATTGGTCGAGAGAAGGTAGGACACCACTCTCTCCTGAAAAGTGACATAGTGTTTTACATGGGTGACCGTGGCATATTTTAAGCCATTGATCTCCAAACAGGGACTGTCTTTAGCAGTTTCAAGTGAGGCGTTCAGTTTGTGTTTCACACATTTTCAGTACATACATTCTGCAAGTCCAATACTGTGCATTCAGTCGATTAGGATCAGGTGATCCATGTAATGACTGTTTATACAGAAAATAAAGATGTATAATATATTGTGATTGTAACATTTTCTGAGAAGAGGGGCTCAGCTCAGCCAGCAGGACAATGAGCTACCAATCGCGGGGTCCTTGATCTGATTCCCACTGTGACTTTCTTATGAATGTTGACCAATGACCACATCACTGGACACCATCCTGTCCTGAGGGACTATTCATAATTTATGTTCTAGGTTGGGGTGTGGGTGGGAATTTTGTTGGAACTTTCGGTCAAAAAATGTATACCCCATTTGGTTTCATGCTTATTTGTGCCTCTCATACATTATTGAAATTTTGTACCCCCCTTAAGCATGTTGTGGGTAATAAGAACCTCCTTGAAACATGTGTGAAAAATTGGTGCTCTGTCGGGCAAAACTCCAACTCCCCCTTAAGTCATAAATTCTGCAAGGCACATAGATTCTAGACAAAAGGTAAAAATTAGCGTCCCACTTGAAGCATGTAGCACCCGCTCAGGTAAAACTCCCATCTCCCCCTCAACCCAGTCATAAATTCTGAATAGTCCCTTACTGATGTCATATACAATGCTGGAGGCTTTTGTTCAAGGCATGATAATTAAGTGTAAACAGATGTGAAGCCATTCAGAGTCAGCTTGAAACTGATTCAATATCAATCGAAATAATCAACAGTTGTACACAAGAGTGTGACATACAAATGTTCATGAAGAAGTGAAAGAGTTCATGTGGATTGCGGCTTGACTTGTGTGAACAACTGCCACAATAGTTGGCCTTTGCTGTATACTATTGGTCAAAACTATGACATAATTTTTCCAGCAAACATCACTTGCCTGAAGCAAGCTGAAAAAAAAGCGACACGCAATGGGCAACTTGACCAATCACCTGGCAGAATTTTCTGATATCAGACCAGAAATTTTGCAAAATATTTAGTTATTTGAGAAATGTTTACAAATATGAAATCATCTGTAATAAAAGTGATATGTTAAACATACAAAGACAACCTATATGCGATGGGTTGACAGGACTCGCAAATGTGTAGCAAACCAGTCTGTTATCTTGCTTTATCAATTTTTGAGGCGATTCATTTGCCCTCAAAGATTTAGCTTCAGTCATGCAGGAAGCAACATGCATGGCTTCTTTTTCCAGATCAATCTGTCCACATTTGAACACTGTGAGTCATATGCATTCCATGCATTGTTTTAAGTTCTTTTTGTGAATATTAGAGACTGTAATGTTAATTATGAATATCCATTTGTTGTTTTTGCATAAAAATTATGGTCTCTTTGATAAAATCCAATTGGCGGTTTCTTAAAAATCTGACTTGCTCAATGCACAAGGCAGATAATTCACAAAAGAAAATTTTAAGAAATATATTGTGGAAAGAATATTTTTGTAATCTCAATTTCAAAGAAGTAGAGTGGGTCGGGGAAAGAAGCCCAGTTTAGGTGAGAGGCCCCCCCAGGGTTATATCTAAACTTACATTTTTGGTGCTTTTTCTTATTGATAGGATTGAAGCTAGAGGCCTTTTAGGTGACGTCACAAATTTTCAGGGCGAACAGCACCAAACCATAGAAGTTATTAAAGAAACAAAAGAAGGTGCATGGTTTTTGTAACTTTGATTAGTTCTTTGAAAGTGGTTGTCAGAAATAACTTTAGAAATTTTTAAAAGTATAATGGATATCTGCATTGCTTCACCTTATGACCATTACATAAATATGATTTGGATCATATTTTTGCATTTTAGCTCAAAATATAGAGGTAAAATTAAAATATGTGAGTTTGAGGCGAGAGGCCCCACATGGTATGGGGCATGAGGGCCCCCCTTCACTGAGGCCTCAAAGCTGCTTCAGGAACCATTTCATAATGTGTACCTTACCTTAAATCTTAATAGAATAGCTAATTTAAATCGAAAAAATTTGGCCGAAATTAAAACATTGCAGAAAATATTAAAAAATAAATGCATGAACAGAAAAATTCTGAAATTCAGAATAAGTGAATAGAATGCCTTAAAAATGATAGAAGAACCCCAAGAAATAACTTGCAAGCTGAATGCGCTCGCAAAAAAAATTGCCATAGGATTATAATAGGGGGGCTTCTTGCCCGATGGGTGGGGTAAGAAGGCCATTTTATATTTTTTTACAAAAAGGGCTGTAACTCCTTTATTAAAATTGGTAAAGATTTGTTTCATTAATTAGAAGTAGAGTCAAGTTATCCCTTCCTGACAACATAAGCATTAAAATAATCGACCACGAAAAGTAGGTCAAATCGCACCTCGAAGTTAAGGGGGGGGGGCTGCATGCCCAGCGCTACTCTAAGTTTTGTCAATTTTTGGGTGCATAATTCCACATTAGCCATTTCCGAAATGGCTCAATTGAGTTGAATATTTATAAAAAGTGTCTCCCATGGCAGTAGATTTGTAATTAAACATTCATTATGATATTAATATTTTTATTTCATGTCACAGAGTTGAAGTAGAAGAGGTCATATCGTAACGAGTGCTTGAAGTATAGGCAGGGGCGGACTGGCCTATGTGGCAGAGTAGCAACTGCCATGGGCCCATCCACTCAGGGGGGCCTATTCTTGATGCAAAAAAATATAAAAAATTCATGAAAAAACTGAACAGGAAAACTGCACCATCAGATTTATGATTTTGTGATGACAAAAAAATTATCTGAGTTGCTCAGAAGCCTCTTTGCATGGAGCCCCATCAAAATAAATATTTACCAAACTATATTAATCTGTAGTATTTTCCTTTTCTCTTCTGAAATACGCCGGAGGTAGGAACTTCGGGGGCCCCCAGACTTATTTTGCCACGGGGCCCAAAATGCCGCCAGTCCGCCCCTGAGTATAGGCTATGACCTCATAAATTGCTTATGACTAATGGAGAACATTTCAGTCCAATTCTGTAAGCTCTCGTTTTTCGTCCGCTGTAAGTGAATCCATGTTCATCTTTAAATAACCCATTTTATTATGTATACACCCTTTGTAGCTTAAGCAGCAACACAACGAAAAGTTCGAAAATTATTTTGTCGAAAATTAATGCACTCAATGTTGATTTTACCTTAGATTTTTCACTGTAGAAGCCTTCTTCAAGTCAACAAGTGGTTTCGCCTGTGTGTACACTCTTGTTTGCATGTATATCATTGTGTATATAGGACAATGTTCACTCCATGGGTAAAGTGGGCCAAGAAAAGCTCATACCAGACATTTAAAACTTACTCCACTGAATATAATTGTAATACATTACATTTTATATGCTGTCTGAGTCTGACTCCATAAAAGGAAGGGCCTATCAATGGGGCTGCAAAAAATAAAGCTATTTTTTAACATGTTTAAGCTAGACATATAATTTGTTTTACGAGTTTTTGGCTTCATTCCTTCTAGTGTTGACAAAATATGAGCAATAAGTGAAGGGATGGAAAATCATGGCACAATTACTTAAAATTGTTTGAAATTGTTTCAAATTGTTTGCATGAATGAGTGATTGACAACTGAATGGAAAAATGTACCAATTCAACCCACCCAGAAATGTGGAAAACTACTACAAAGAATTGTAATTTTTGATGATTTTTGACTATATACTTGTAGTTTTAGTATGTGCAGTATGGCCAATGCCAAAGTGCATGTCTCCTTGACCGTACTTGAAATAATTGTAAAATGTTTTGTACTAATATGTAATTAATTTGGTCTAATAAAATAATTATGTCTGTCTGTCTGTGCATACAATGCATTTTTCAGATATCAACTGCTCTACAGCATTCTATGATAACAATGTTGCAGTCACAGAAATACAAGTGATTAAAACTGCTTACTTACTATCATGACCATAATGGAAACACTGCACTTCCTTATTTCTGTCCTTGTGTGTCATCCTTCAGTAGATTTGTGATTGGCTATAGGCCTAGCATAGGCGATATGTAATAGATAAAGCCCAGGTTTGTGATGATAGGAAGTTTATCCAAGACCGAGGCTTGTCGAGGATGAACTTGCTAACTTATGCCACTGTCCAGTCAAATGTTATATTATTTACAGTTTTTTTGGTCCGTAAGTGTAACAAGTATTATATCACAGCTATTTCCAGACTTCTTATTCACTTCTTTGTTAAAAAGGCAAATAGTTGTATAAAAATATTCAATTACCTGAATATGAACAACCCTCTTCAAGTCATGTTGTTTACAAAGAGTTTAAAAGTGTTTACTAGTTGATAGTGAAATTCAATGTTGTTGTAATAGAATATTGTAACTAAACATTGATACTTAGTACTAGTAGCTCATTCGGGAGTTCTTGTTGCATTGAGATGATAAGGAAGTAGGTTATCATAAGCAGAAGACCAGACACGTTACAAGAAAGTGCAAGTTAAGGTTAAAAGGTCGAAATTGATCATTTCTCTGCAAACAAAATATCTTAAAAGCCCTCTTTAAGAATACTTGCAATACTTCTCAGAGACCTCTTACTGTGACATCTTACTGTGACCTCTTAATGTGACCACTTAGTGTGACCTCTTACTGTGACGTCTTAATGTGACCTCTTTCTGTGACCTCTTATTGACAAGTTACTGTGACCTATTGTGACATCTTACTGTGACATCTTACTGTTACCTCTTACTGCGACCTCTTACTGTGATCTCTTTTTGTGACCTATTACTATGACCTCTTTCTGTGACCTCTTACTGTGATCGCTTTCTGTGACCTCTTACTATGACCTCTTTTTGTGACCTCTCACTGTGATCTCTTACTGTGACCTCTTAATGTGACCTCTTACTGTAACCTCTTACTGTAACCTCTTACTGTAACCTCTTACTGTAACCTCTTACTGTGACCTCTTACTGTGATGACATTAGAGCAAGTTGTTAGGATTGGCATACTTGGAGGCTCAGTGTGCCAAATTAATTTTGAAATAAACATGTTATGAGAAAAGTGAAGTTAGTTCAACGAATATAAATAAGATTACAGTACAGCTCAGAATATTTCGACCTGTCCGATTTTTTTTTCTGACCCTGTGTCCACTCTGTGATTGTCTGCTTCACGCTTCATTAGGCAGCGTCCACCTCACGCCATGCTGTGTCTCTCCTTGCCTCTGGTCCACGTCGGATGAAAAAGCCTTAATAGGCTTGTGTTTCTGTTAATGTAACAACGACAATAAATAAAATTTCTTTGACTTTGACATAGACCCAGGAGTCAGTTGTTTTGATGAATCAACTGACTTCCTTCATTTCAACTGACCAAGTCAACTAGTTGATGACTTTTCAACTGCAACTGACTGAAGTCATTTCAACTGACTTCAACTGACCTTTAAGTGATGTATCAATTAACAGACCTTAAAAAGCCTAGATCTTCGCATAAATAAATAATTAGGGAAGTTCACAACCAAGAAACCTATGAAATTTTAAACTCAAAAGGAAATTTCAGACAACATTTAACCAACTGTCTTATGAGATTTGCACAGTGATCTCTAGATTCACATGTTAAGACCTGTCAGTCAGCAGTCAGCCAAAATTGGCTGCCTTGAGCAGGGCTGTTAAATTGCTGGCTGAAGCTGAGCCATATCTCCTTTGGTGGCTGTGTCTGGCTTGAATTATTAGGGCTATTTGAATAGCAATTAAATTATGTTGAAGAAAAGAACCAAAAACAAAGGTTATTTTAACTTGTCAGGACTCTTCTGTTATCCAAGTGCTGATTGCCATCAGGGACCAATTAGCTTAATTGCACTTCAGGTGTCACCCACCAAAAGTGTTACACCAATGCAGTTTGAACAAATCAATCCAATTGAACAAAGCAGCAATTAAAGCAAAATCATGTCCTAATTGCAATACAACATACTGCTGCTACAGGTGCTTAGAGCAGTTTATGTTATGTGTCAGGCAACTGACGCCAGTCAAATCAACCACTGACGACGGCGACGGACGTTTGTTTTGATGACGACGACGTCAACGGACCAATTGTGACGGACGACGACGATCAATGACGACGACTCCGGGGTCTACTTTGACAGTCTGGGACAGGCAGAGTGTAACCTGCGTCAGGCATCCTCACTTCTCAGTGTAAGCTTGTCAAGCCTACCCCGACCACAGGTACACTTTTTTGTGAAGTCGTGACAAAAACATTACCTCTCCTCCGGTGTTACACACATAATTAATAGTTTCAGATCTCTCAAAGCAATTGAATGAATGCTTGAGTGTTTCATTGTTTCCCGTTTGTTGTTTCGATTCTAAAGTTTCTCTGTAGAAAGCCATAAACAATCACTTGATTGCGCGGGAAAAAAGCTGTTAAAGGCAAACGCTCATCGAAATTCTACTTTTAATCAGCATGTCTTCCCATGAAAGAATCAGATGTTGCGAATGCATTCATCTAACATTTCTCAATATTGGTTTTCACCATAGATGAGGAAAAATTTATGAAATTGGCATTTCTGTCTAATTTTGTGCAGTGGCGTAGCTAGAAATCCAGGAGTGGGGGGGCCAAGGAGGGGCCAGGGTCTGAACCAGGGGGGCCCACTTTTTGCGGCATTTTTGGGACAGTACAAGGGTAAAAATCGACGCCGCGACTCAAGCCCTCTTTACAACCGACATAGGAACATTAACGCAATTTTCTTCTGGGAAACACTGCATAAATTTACTATTTAATTCAGATATATGGTACAAAAAGCACCAAATATTCTTTCAGAATTTTTTTTACAGAGAAATGACTTTCCATAAAACCAGTTGGACAAAGTGCAGAATGTTGATTTCAGGAATTTAATTTGTCTTGTTGATTCATAATGCTGATGACTCTGATGATCTTCTTGGGATTGGGTCGTACTTACTTTTGAAAGAACACGGATCCTATCTAGATAAAAAAACTTCCTCCCTGATACAACATCAATGACCATGTTTGTACATAAAGAAGAAAACCTCAAGGGTGCATAGAATATTATTATTACAATAATGACGTTAAAATCATTGCCTTGATACAAGTTTAACACAAACTTGAAAGGTCTCATGAAATTACTTCTCTGGTCATATACCCCTAAAATCTAATAGTGATTGTTGAAAATGACACAAATTCCAAAAATGTAGTGAAATTCCATGCAACAAATGAATAATTGAGCAGTTTTGTAAAAATGTATTAATCAGTCCTGTCCAGAGATATTTCATGGGCGCAATATTTATTTCCTAAGCTCAACAATATAGCAAGGGAAATATTTCCTCAAATCACAAGATTTTTGATGTTGCATGGAACTGTTACGTACACATAGGCACACCGGAGGGTTTAAATTGGAAAACAATAAGATTCGAAGCAAAGATTATTAAATAAAGATAATTAAAAACCAGGCCATCCTTGAAAGTCTGGATGCAGGTACGCCTGTTGCCAGATATTTTCAAAGAAAATAAGAAATTGTCAAATGCCTCAGAACTTTATAAAGGGCAACTGTTATTCTGGTGAGAATCAGGTATAAGTGAGCGCCGGTTCAGGTGCCCAAGACGGACGTCCCCGGGCCGTCCTCTGCTCAAATAATTTTTCAAATTTCTCAAATCTGAAATGGGGCCCCCCCATAGCTACGCCACTGATTTTGTGGTCCTTGAAAATGTTCTGTCAGCTGTCCAGTGACGTAGGGCTGGGTGCCCCCCCCCCACTTCCCTCCTCAGACTGCATGGGCAATGAGAAAATGAATTTTGACCACTAGGCAATACTATGATATACTGAGTTGGATTAATAGATTCTGTTATAAAGGTGTAAAAATGAATTTTAGACAAACGGAAACCGTGAAAAATATTTCCAGAAGAGTTCCATCAACATTGCTGTCAATCAATATTTTGCCTTGTGTACTGATTGGCTGGTCATGGGTTGGGTGGGGTCTGTTAATTTGACAGTGGTCAATTTGCTCCATATATGACATGTCCAAATCGCATTTTGTGACTGAAATGTATTTCATCCAGGGGCGGACTGGCCCTATGGGCCAGAGGGCAGTGCCCTGGGGCCCATAACCTCAGGGGGGCCCACCAGCAACATTTAAAAAAAATTAAAATATAAAAAATGACATAAAAGAGGTAAAAATTGAATTGTAGGCCCACTCAAATAATAATAATTCATAATTTCATATCATACCTTGAAGGTAAGAGCAATCTAGCAATATATGCTCGGCAATTAGAATAGATTTTGATGAAGATAAAAATAAATCAAGAACTTAAACTGAAAATGCTGATATTGCGATTATAGGGGCCCGAAAATGATTTTGCCCAGGGGACCACTGTGGGGCCAGTCCGCCCCTGATTTCATCTGCAAATTAGAGACATACAGGCAGATAGATAGATAGATCGATTGATCGATTGATAGCTAGATAGATAGATAGATAGATAGATCGATAGATAGATAGATAAATAGATAGATAGACAGATAGATAGATAGATAGATAGATAGATATATAGATAGATAGATAGATAGATAGATAGATAGATAGATAGATAGATAGATAGATAGATAGATAGATAGATAGAGAGATTGGTTGATTGATTGATTGATTGATTGATTGATTTATTGTGTTCTGTATGGGATATAGGTTTTAGGATCATGAAATGATTGAAATTTAAATGTATTATGAAGCTATGTCCTGAACTGTTATCTATTTTTGCAGTCTGATCTTATCATTTATCAATCTTGGTCCTGGTCTGTCACTGTTCATGTACGTTTACCTTGAGACAATCAAGGTGTCATTTTGGAGGCAAAACTGAATGATTGAAATTAAAATTACGATTCATCACAGTTTTAAATCGTTTGGATTGTTTAAAGGTGTCATTTCTAAAAATATTTCACAGCTTTGGCAATCAGTTTCAAAGGTTTTGGGAAGCCACATGTATTTGTTTATTTAAAACCCAGCCTGATGTCACTGGAACACTTGCCTTCCAAGAGAGGTCGCTTTTTCTTGTGCCAAAATTTGGCACAAAATCGTTGATCAAACTCTCGTTTTTTGAGGTTTTATCTTTAGTTAAATTATAAATAATCATAGCAGTGTTTCTAAAATATGAAGGCTGGAGGCTCTGAAATAATAAAAAAAGTCGACGATTGTGGCCCTTTAAATGATTTGAAAACTTCAGAGTTTTATGGCACTTGCTGGCAGGGCGAATACAAATAAGCCCTGCAATGGGCGGATGGCGTCAGGCCACATTTCTTGACACAGACAACAGTCTTAAAAGGCAGCAGTTAGAATCATATAGATTGGGAAATAATAATGTGTTAACAACTAGATTATTATTAACTGTTGGTCACAGGATTTCAGTTAATTTGCAAACAAACCAGATAATAGGTCATCTGGTGGGCTTCCCCAAAGACAAAAATAGCCCAGCCGCCTTATCGTTGTGCCACCAACTTACAATCACTGTCGTAATCCCCGTATGGAGACAGACCTATAACCATAATTATATTTGCGCAGCGAAGCGACCGAAGGCCATTTCGCAAAGCCAATTGAGCACAAGAAAGGTTTCAAAATTATGTGCAGTGATGGACTGATGGTCTCAACATCAATGGTCGACAGCAGGAAATTAGGTCGAGTTGGTCCAGCTTCTTATCAATGATTAAGCTTCGAATTTAACAAAACATGACACATTCATATATTCTAATGTGTCTTAAAAATTCAATTTTCTCCAAAAGTATTCCCGGCACCTATAATTTTTATGGAATAGTTAATTATAAGCCTTGACAAGCTAAATTAAATTATTAACATGTGATTCATTTAATTTCAAAACAGACAACAAAAATACATAACAAAATTAAAGTTACATAATCTTTGTCAACTGATGATTATGTAACAGTGAGCAATTAACCTACAGGCAGATCAATTTATTGTTTTATTTTTGTCACTTTTATGTAATATCAACAATAAACCACAGACTTAAACTTGGCAGCTTTCATTGTTGTCTTCCTTTTTACGGATTATCTATCAATTAAATTTATCCTTAATCCTATTTATTTGTTATCCTATCTATCTATCTATCTATCTATCTATCTATCTATCCTATCTATCTATCTATCTATCTATCTATCTATCTATCTATCTATCTATCTATCTATCTATCTATCTATCTGTTCTATTTTTTATCTATTTTATCTTTATAGTCTAAATTTCTCTCTGTTTTTCTATATATCTGTCTTTTATATTTTTTGAAACAGTGACATGACTGCCTTTCATACATTGAATATGAAATAAATTTAATGAAAGTTATGACTTATGGTAACACCTTAAGTCCCACCAAACTTTTTTTTAAAGTGCTGTGCGAATTTCATGGCCATATCATTTACATATTATAGAAAATGAGTTAGCTGTCTCCTTCAACAGCAGGATTTCTCTAAATTACAAGGACGCAAGGAGGCTGGCCCCCATAACTATATACTGCATTTATTACACATGTGCGTGCATAAGGCTTACAGATGATTTCATATTTGCAGACCAAAGGACGAAATGTGAATTTTTTTCTGGGACATGGTATCCTATGGGGAAAAGTGATGTCATAAATTTTCTCATGTCATTTTTCCCTATAGAATACATGTCCCAGAAAAAATTTCACATTCAGTCCTTTTGTCTACAAATATGAAATCATCTGTAAACTAGCTTTGTGATCAACTCATTCTTTTCAGTTGAGACCAAATTTAGGAAATTGTTCCGAAAAAGTACATCATTAGTTGGGTTTCTGCATGTTGAGAGTAAACAGTCTTACCTAGATCTGCAACAGGCACAGCTTCTAACGAAGAAAAACAGTCTAATAGCAACCAAGTGTGTTTTTTCCTTCAACTATTTTTGGAATTATTAGGGCATAACCAGTTTTAAAATAGCACACGACTTTTAACTTTTCAGAACTATAATTTTACCTTTTCTGAACATAATATATTCTAAGTTGGCAGAGGTTGAAGAGCTCTGTGAAAATAGGGGAGACCGGCGCATGTTGGTCCATTTTTTTATTTTTTTGCCAATGAATCGAAAACCTGTCAAAATATAAGAAAAAACTATTTTGTGACTGACTTCCTAACATTTACACTACCCTTATGCCAAACCAAGTCTGTCTAAATAGTATAGTTGTGGATAAAAATGAGCCTAAAAATAAATTATGTTTTTTAATGGTCCAACGTGAAATTTGTCATATCCATTGGAAAAGCCACAGATTTTTGAAAACAAATACACACATTTAGTGTCGATTACAGGCCTGTAGATCAGCAAACTTTCCTAAAAATTGGAGACTGAATCTCTGTGGTATTCAAGTTTATTTAAAGGGGGACTTGTTTTTGTTGAACCGTTCAGGTAGTTTTTTTTAGTTTTTATTAAAACATTTTTTTTGCTGGGTGACACATTTAGGGCCAACAGATAGACAGATAGATAGATAGATAGATAGAGAGGTAGAATCTGATTGGTTGATAGATAGATAGATAGATAGATAGATAGATAGATAGATAGATAGATAGATAGATAGATAGATAGATAGATAGATAGATAGATAGGTAGATAGATAGATAGACAGATAGACAATTGGACAGATAGATGGATAGATAGATGGTAATGACCACACCAGAAGTTGTTTTTTTTCATTTACATATCTTTTTTACAAGTGAGGATAACTACGTCTGTTTATTTTTAAAGTGTCATACAGAAGGTTCTCCTCCTGCTTTCTAAAATCTCGGTTGCCCATTGAGTTTAAAACACTTCAGGTTCAACCAGATGACCTCTTCTGTTGCTTTCTGTTTGCCGTTTTCTGTTTGCAGTTTGTTGTTTTCTGTTTGTATTCTTGATTGATTGTTTTTTATCATCACCTATTTCTTGTAATGATTTGAAGAGTGCTCAGCCATAGGAATGTCCTCAGTCTACGTTGCCTACGAAGACCGTGACCTCGTTCTACCTGTGATGAGCTTTCATGTCACAGCTTTTTGTGTACTGTTTTGAGCCAAAATGCAGACAAACTGAAATAATAATTACCAATCATAATATAGTAATAATAATAACAATAATATTTATTTCTATAAGCATTACATAAAAATCTCAATGCTTTTCACAACGGTAATAGACAGATAAAACAATGTACATATATTTAAATAAAATTAGGCAACTTCATAATAACATTTAAAAAGATTAGTCTTCAATTTGCTCTTGAATTGTTCATAAACATTGGTTGTCCTTATATTGACCGGTAGGTCATTCCATAGAGCTGGCGCTCTAACCGCAAATGCATGACTGCCGTATGTCATTGTTTTCGATGGTGATGGACGTTGATGATTCTTTCAAGTAGGCAGGTGCAGTACAAGCGTAAATACATTTAAAAAAAATACAAGGACTTTGAAAATAATCCCTGCCTTGACAGGCAACCAATGTAAATCTTTAAGAATTGGAGTAATAACACATCATGAACAACATGCACGCCAACAGCTATTTTGCTAATTTTTGTGTACTGTTTTTTCTTCTCCTCAAGCCCTCGATCTACTCTAGCATCTAACACAATTGTTCCTATTAAATATCTGATTGCATTTTCACCAGAGTATACTATCATAGATCTGTATTGAATATGTAGTAGCACGAGAGAGTTTAGTCAACTCAAAAGCAAGAAGTGCAATTAAAAATGTGGCGTCAGTGACGTATTTAGGGGGGGCCATGGTGCCTCCCCTCCTCAGGCCCAAAAATTAACATGGAACAGATAGGAAGTGCCGCGGAGCACCGCCTATTTACCCCATGTTATGGCCCCCCTCACGCCATCTCTAGATGCACCCCTGTCACGGGCGTATCTAGGATTCTTTTGGTGGGGGGGGGGGTGGACCTGAGGAAGGGCTGAAATCTCAACGGCAGGGGGTCTGGGGGCCCCCAGAAGCTCAGGGTTTTTAGATTTACTGAGACGCATTGTGAGCTCTCAAAGGGGGATATTTTCAAGAATTTTCTTCAACATTTTTACCTTTTTTGGGTACTGCTTGGAGACAAATTAAATCAAGCTTGACAAATTGATCGATAATTTCACATGGAAACAGTGTCCCAATCACAGTTTAGGAATATCAAAAATTGGTTCAAATGATTATACATGGTTTCATCAATTTTTCTCCATGTAATATACCAAGCCATCAATTTTGGGTAAAAGAGAGGTCCTGCAGTGACATCAATGATGTCCTCGGACAAATTTATGTTGTTACTCATTTTCTTTGACTGCAACCTCTATTCATGAGGCTCTCGATGGGGGGCTATGGGGGAAAGGGAATTCAAAAGTAAAATGGCCAAGAGACAGGGGCACAAAAAATCCAATCCCGATCTGAGGGACACTGAATTCAAAATTCAATTAGAAAACTGCAAAGAAATGGCCAAGGGAAATAAGGGACATAAAACCCCATCCAGGCCTGAGGGACAGGTAATTCAAAATTCAAAGGTAAAATTGCAAAGGGACGGGGAATTCAAAAGGCCATCCAAAGCCTATTTCATATAGGGAGCAAAGTGGGGACAGCCCATTAGTTCTGTAACGGGGCTTTCAGCCAGCAATTTTCTTTTCTTCTCTTTGTTTCAATTTAATATAAATTAATATAATGTTGGGAGATTTTTAGGAAGCAACTGTCCTCCCCCGGTCAGAAAATCTTGTTGGCATTCTGGAGGTCATCTCATTCAAATTTACTACATTCTCTGTAAGTTTTAAACTTTCGACCAGTCACTTTTGGTACCCATCTATTATGGAAAAAATAATAAAGATTAAAGAATCTAAATGGACTGGCTTCCATGGGTCAAAGGTTAATCATGCCTTCTTCTTCTTCTCCTTTGTATATCCGTGACCGCGTGTCTGTGTTACAACCACTCTCTACACAGCTTAAAGTGCTTGCATGTTATTTTTATTTCATATTTTAAACAAAAGCTTCTTTTAAAACCAAACAACAATATTTTGCATAATTTTGTTAATTTATTACAATTTTTCAGCTGACATCTCTTGCATTTATTCACTGTAATGCTGTTCGTAAATCGCAATCAGGTTAAACAAGTCAGAACACTGTTTCGAACAAGTTGCGGTTAGGGGCGATCATTTAATATCAAGGCTTCAAGTTTTTTATATAGATAATTTCTGGCTCAGTCATGTTAATATAAATGAATTATTCTTAGGCAGTCTTGAAATACATAATTTCTGGTTGGGTATTTCTTAAAAAGGTGTTGCTTGACTTAAGATAGTACTTAAATATTTGGGGACGTCACATGTTTAAAAAAAAAATTACTTTTGCTGTTACCCTGAAATAGATAATTTCTTGCTGAGGAAAACTCCAAACCCTTCCTTATTAGAGATCTTTGCAGATTGGTGGTCCACTTGAAAAAATTATTTTCTCATTTTCAACTTGAAAACTGGCTTTAGATAGATATAGGTTTTTATTGACTGAAACATAGGTCACATTTGACCAAAAAGTCAGTTACAAGAGATATCAATACACAGGTTAAAAACAAGAACAGAAACAGTTTCTAATACTAACACACTAGAGATATAAAAGTCTAAAGCTACTTCTACATAAAGAAATGAAACATTAATCACAGTAGCAATAACATATTTTAAAATCACACTATGCTAGACATACTGGCAAAATTTAGCACTGAGGCGGCGTAAGATATTTCTTCATAGTACATACAGAGATAAACATTATTCACAGTAGCAATAATAATATATTTAAATCACACCAGGCCATATATACGGCCGTTATTTAGCACAGAGGCGGTACAGAACCATAGTATATAGCACCAACATATATATACAGATTTATGAGGGATGAAACCATAGGGAAATGAAGTCAATGAAAAACGTTCAGGTTGATGAATATAATATATAATATATACAACACAATTATATAAATTTGCTATTTTATAAATGGGCATGACAGCAACATAAATATGCATACAGGTACAAGGCATATATTCACAAACAAATTATTGCTAGCCAATCACATGTGAAAACAATGTGTCAGTGCCATTAGCCACCCTGACCTTGTGGGCTGATTTAATTAATTAAAATTTACATTAAGCGCTGTTATCAGTTTTAATGACTATGTTTAAGAATTTACCTAATGCAGAATTTATTTCAGACGATTTATTTGCTAGTATTTTAATAAATTGAGCTTTAGGACTTAACACGGAGAAGTTTTCTATCGTTTTGGCTGCCGTGTCAAATAGTACTGCTCTGTTGTCTTTCCAAAAATCACAAATCATAAGACAGTGAAATTCATCCTCTACAAGTCCAGATGTACATCTTTTGCAAAATCTTTCATCAGCAGGTATGTAGGGGCGTTTGTGTCTCCCCAGCTCTATCTTTAAATTGTGAGAGCTTAGCCTGAATCTGGCTAGACTGCGATATACATACATAGGTAAGCTAAAATTTAAATATGGTTCAATGCGTAAGTCTGTTTTAAATAGTTTATATGTTCTTAGTTTTGGGTTTTTATCACTATCGTTTATGTCAGCCAACATATCTTCCCCTGCTTTCTTATATACCAAGGATGCCATTTTACTGGGCTTCATTTCAAAATCACTAATTCCATAAGCAATGAGTACTTGTTGTATTCTAGACAACCAACAAGGCAACTTTTTGTGGTTCAGAACCACTTGGATTTCATAACATTTACGAAGTAGTTTTGGACAGTTTTCCATTTTTAATCTATGCCAGTAGTTAATTGCAGATATTTGTTGTCTATAGATCAATGGGAATCTGCCAGTATCTGCTAAAATTGCTACAGTTGAAGTCTGACTTCGGACCCCAAGAAGATTTTTGAGAAATTTAAGTTGTATTTTTTCCAAAGAGTCAATTTGCTTAGTTGGGAACCAGATTTCACTGTTATATTCTAGAATAGGCACTATGTGGGTATCAAACATTTTAAGACTAAGATTAGGCGAGAGATATCCAACTGTAGATTTTACTCTCTCTTTCAAGGCATGCATTGCTTTTTGGGCTTGTGATGCCAAGTGTTCATACATCAAGCTGTGAGTGTTTCTTTTATTACTAATTATATGTCCAAGGTACTTATATGAATCAACAACTTCGAGTTGCTCATTATCAACCGAAAACTGCTGCTGTGTATTCTCAGATCTATGTCTACCACTCGGCTGTATTATCATCACTTTACTCTTTTGCGAGTTAATAAGTAAGTGCCATTTTCTGCAGTAAGTTGCCAAGTTATCTAATAGGATTTGCATACCTGTAGCACTCTCTGATATAAGTACTAAGTCATCTGCATATAACAAATGTGTAAAGGTTGTGCCATCGATTGTTAAGCCCTGAGTTTGATCAAAGTATTCTCCCATATCAGAAAGAAACAAGTTAAATAATTTTGGGCTAATAATACCTCCTTGTAGGACCCCATATGTACTTTCTATCTTTGAGCCAAGCTGGCCTTCCCACCTTACCTTGGCACTGGAGTTAGAAAACAGACTTTGAATAATATTCAGAAGTTTACCACAGTAACCTTGTTTTATCAATTTATAGTACAAGAATGAGCGGTTGATGAAGTCAAATGCTTTTGAAAAATCAACAAAAGTAATAAAAAGTGTTTTTTTTCTTAGAAGCTTGGTATGACATCAATGTATCCAAAATAAATACATTATCACTAGTTCTGCAGCCTTTGCAGAAGCCAAATTGATTTGGGTCAGCTGAATCGGTAGCCTCCGTTTGGAAGATTAACCTTTTATTTACAATTGATTCAAATATTTTCCCCATACATGCCATAAGGGTTAATTTACGATAATTGTCTGGTTCGCTGCGACTACCTTTTTTATGCAATGGTTGAATTATGCCTTCGGACCATTTCTCATGATAGATCCCTTTATCCCAAATATAATTGAAAAGGATAGTTAGAGGCTGGATCATGTATTCAGATAAATATTTATAAAATTCATTGCTTATACCATCGATGCCAGGTGCTTTACCTAACTTAAGACTCTTTAATTCAATCTCTACTTCATGAGTAGTGATGGGCGCATCAGTCATAACTGGATCATTAGAAAAGGAATTTTCATAGTTTCGCACAAACTCCTCGATTTCTCCAAGAAACTGAGTATCAAATTTCAGATTAGCATTTTCAGGTGGACACTGTATACTCTTGAAGTATTCTTCAAACGATTCAAGGGAAATAACACCAGTTATAGAGCCCGAAGAGTTTTTCTTTAATCTATCCCAGTATTTCCAATACTCAACTGGGTTATTAGTTTGCATCTCACATAGACGTTCTCTTATACTAGTTTGATACAATCTCTTTTTCTTCTGAGTTAAAGCCCTGTACTCCTTCTTTAACTTACAGTACTGGGCGAGATTGATCTCTATACTAAGGTCATTATTTTTTTGAGAAATCATTCACAGCACGCTTGAGTGTCTTGCACTCGTCATCAAACCATTCATTTTTGGGAAATGTATCTCCTTTACTCTTTTGATATTTTCGTTTGAAATTTTTTGCAATAGCAGTATCAAGCAGGCAGTACATATTGTGAATGACATTGTCAACTCCCTTATCAGAAACAATATTATTTATAAATTCATCATGCAATGATTCACACAAATTACCATTTAATGAGCTTATGAGGCCGGATGCTTTCACCATATCAAATACATATCTAAAGAATTTATCGCTGGATTTACATTGTTTCTTACTTGTAGGGGTGGTTTGTTTGCCCCTAGTGAGCTGGAGGGAGAATAACAAAGGTCTGTGGTCAGAATCTGAATTTAAGGGATCAATTGTAAATGACATCAATTTCCTAAAACAGTATGTGTCACATATCAAGTAATCAATTAAGCTTTTGCCATTGGCTGTATAGCAGGTACACATTCCAGTAGTATTATTGAAATAACCATTCATTATGCGCATATCTGTAGATTTACATAATTCCAATAATTCCTTGCCATACTTGTTAACCTTGGAATCATCGGAATGCCATACACTTTGAGGAAAATCACACGGGGCATTGTTACAAAAGCATTGTACATATCATGACTATCTTTGCCTGCAGTTAGTATAAAATCAGATTGATTACCAGTCCTGGCATTGAAGTCACCACATATTAAAACATTACCCACAGTGCTAAAATGGGTTATCTCATCTTGTAATAAATGAAATGCATTATTGTCTTGAAAACTAGAAATTGTAGATGTGGAATCTAATGGGGGAATGTATGTACCCAAGTAAATGTCGGGACCATTAATTTGTTTAATTCTAAGCCACACTGCAAAATCAGAGTTTTTAACGACAGATACAGTTCCATCATCCAATAATTTACTCCGAACCAATATTCCTATACCTCCTGCAGGTTTCCTCGCTCGTGAATGTTGAAATTTTCTTTGGTAATGTATAAATTCAAAGTTTTTCACAATTGGTTTGAAGGTGTCAAGTTTCATTGTTTCGAGAAATACTACTAGATCATGATTGTTAATATATCCTATAAATTCCTGTCCACTGAGTTTATCACCTAAACCGTTAATATTCCATACCATTATTTTCAAGTCTTCATGAGAGATAACGTCATGTAATACTGAATCTTCAGAATGATATTGATTGCCATCCAGAGTGTCATTTGCGACACTGCATCTTATATTAGAAGAGTTAGTATTATTTAGAAGACTGTTTGACACCCTATCATTTATCATATCATTTACAAGCACAGCATCTTGCTTTTGATTACAATAATTTAGATTCACATTATCAGTTATATTAACAGAATTCTCTATGCTAGCATTGTTGGTAACATTTGCATTTTGACGATCTTTAACAATAAACTTGATATCAGACAATCCACAAGGAATCTGGGTGGCAGGCAGAACACTAAACACACTGCTTCACAATGTGAGCAGCTGCACGGGCAACAAAGTCCTTAGACTGAGCGATCATATGAATATTGTCTCTTGCGAGTTTTGCTTCCTTGTTGCAGATGTACTTTACTTCACGGTAATGGCTGAGAGCAGCGTTCATCTCCGATATACGTTCGTTCAACAAATTGTTCCGTTTTACGTGAGGGAGACTGCTGACAAGTACCTGTGCACAAGATAGATAGATAGAAGTACCTCAAGTCATTTAACTAGTTTTTCTATAGTCGCCAACACAGTAAAATTTGAAATTATGAGTCATATTAAATAATTGAGTGAGATGGTTGCAAAATTCCTTTGAGCCAACATAGCTTGTTGTTTTAAGATATGATAATCACTCCATTGTTATAACTTACAAAAAACAAGCTATGTTAGCTCAAAGGAATTGTGCAACCATCTCACTTAAAATCGTTCAAGCTGACTCAAAATTCAAATTTTACAGTGTTTGCTGCTTGAAATGACAAGCACTGAATCAACTGATTAACCATAAGTGACACAAACACAACATATTTAAGCCAGGGACATCACACGACCAAGTTGAAAGTTAATTTTGAAACTGTTTGGACTGCTAACCTGCAAACATCTATAAAATGAAATGCACGCCACCTTATGGCATAGCATCGAAAGAAATTTCATGTACATTCAACTGATCTCCTTTGTGGAATGGCATGAAGACAGAAACAGCTTGAGAATATGTCATTTGTGAGCAACTGACATTCAAATGGCAGGTAGAGACCCCTGGTGTTAAACGAGATTCACACAAAACAATCATGTGACTTTCCAGCGACTTTTCATTGGTTGATTGAATGTGCTTTCCAATCTTTATTGGCAGTACATCGGGCTGACCTTGACATTTCTCTTTTGGTATGAATACGCTGATCTTGGACGCCATAGCATACACAATGAGGTTGAAAAAAGGCTTGACGCCCACTGATGTTGAAAAATCCTGATCGTACAATGATCTGAGGTATTGGGAATCCTGCAGAAATATGCGTCTACCCGTCATAGAAGCTGCAAAATATGTTCAAATACAAAGGTCAGATCGATTGGTTTGTAATTTTGTGATTTTGAAGTGTGAAGTTCTTTGATAGCTTCCAAATAAAATACAAAATGACAATTAACATTCGTTTTCCACGATTCGTTTCATTCAGGCCTTATGAAAATATACATTATACAGAGATTATAGGCTTACTGAGATAATATTATTAAGTCAGTCTCGAAGAAGTATTTAAAGATAAGGCTCCAGTTGCGCACTCGTAAATCTTAAAAATACTTAGTGACCTAAATGCAGCAAATTTCTACTTGGCCCACAGGCCGGAGCCTAAAAGAGTCTATAGAGTCTTATTTGTCTCTGGAGTCTTGCTTGTCACAAGACTAGAATCTTAGATGTCATTAGTAAATACTTATTACTATAGACATGTAAGACAATTCTTTATTTAAGACAATTCTCATCCAGGTTCTTGCCTGTGCTTGGCCCCATTGTAATCCATATGAGTGAAAGTTACCTTTTGAGAGTCTGAGATTTTAGCTACAGGAGCTTCCGTCTGTATCCCACAGACTTCCTCAGCTGACTGAAGTGGGGCATCATGCAGAGCCGGGCAGCCCACTCTCAGCCGTGACACTGGATACCACCTGCCACCCATCTACAACACGCCAATCTAGTTCCGATCTGTATATCAACAGACAAGCAGGGAGTACTGCTTTTTGAGCTCTGATTGGCAGAGAATACAATCAAAGTGACATCATCGATTGAGAAATGCTTTGTGACGTAACGCAGTAGGTGCCTAAGGCCATAATATGAGCTAATATGCCGTGGAAACCAGATTGCAACACGCTGCTCAAACTCCCCCAATCCACCAGGGAGAGCTGTGACTCAACATGTTCCCTCTTCAGTCAGCTGAGGAAGTCTGTGGGATACAGACGATAGCACTTTGTAGAATCAAAATGAAATCTGCCCTAATCTCAGACTCCGGAAAGGGTCACTTTCACCCATATAAATTATCTTTTATAACTACGTTTTGTCACTGTACTGTAGGCCTACCTCTAATGGGTTGGACTTGGAAAGTGAAATTTCGAGGGGCACAACTACCACAGTAACCGCCACATCTGACATGGAAGGTTTCGTTGTTCAACGGGTCTTCGGTGGCTTCAGCAAGAAAAGGGTTATAACCAATAGCTTTCCACCATACCTGCAGGAAATATATAAAAACCTTGTACCAATTTTGCATAACCATATATATAACATCAGCTTTTTCAGAAAAATTTAATATACGAGGGTTTTTACAAAGTTTCTACCATTTTTGTTTTTGGCAGACCTTTCTGCTTAAAGTAACTAAATTGAATTTTAGAATGGAACATTGTACTTTCCAATATATATCTAAAATAAAAAATATAATTTCGGTCAAAATTGTCAACTTGCATATATTATTTTTCTGTTACTATGGAATCGGCATCACTGAGCATGATGTGGAGCTAAATTGAACTTTAACAGGTATACTCACAGTTTGACTAAATCCGAAACCAGTTTTTCTCAAGTCTCCGTGTCCGTACTCAGGAACAGCAACGTTAGCTCCATGGCAACTTCCAGTTGTGCCATATGGTACAGGCCCACGAGGGTCAGTTGTGCTGGAAGAAATCAACAAAATTATCTTTCAGTTTCAATAAAATACAGTTAGTTAAGATTATACACTTCCGCTTTGTTGGCGTCATCGTAGGTGTATCGGGGGGGGGGGAGCAGGGGGGGGACCGCCCCCCCCCAAAAGTTTGGGAAACTGTATAAGATTCGGGAAAAAGGGCTAAAAAATTTGGGCAGATGATTAAAACATCACTATTGAAAATCAATGATTTACAAGCAATTTCATCTGAAATGGTATTAAATCTAGATCTTGAAATTTGGGCAAATGTCGCCCGCCCCCAAAAATTACGTGCGCCGTACGCCTATGGGCGTCATCGAAAAAGGGGAACACAAAAATGCCATAACTGTATTAAAATATTAAAGGCCAAATTGGTTATTTTTGGATTTGAACATTTTTGAGACGAGAGTCAAGGGGAGGGGGCAATTGGGTACAGTGCTCACTGCCCTGGCCCAGACTGTACCTATCCCTCCTAGACATATTGATATTGCTTAAGAAATAATATAAAAATACCCTGTTGCGCTGGCACTGGAGGCCATTTCTCGCCATTTCGTTTGCTTGTAAGACGCGTGGCAGCAAACCCTCGATATACAGCTGGTGTGTTTTTACCTTTATTTACTGCTTCAATAAAATTTCTCTAACTCAATTCAAAAATGCCTGTTTCTAAAAATGTAATAACCTAAAAACAGCAGGAAAAGCAAACTTGGTGACTCATTCCTCCTCTATCCCTGATACTAATGAATAGTTATATTCATGCAACAAATTGAGCACAAGAAAGTTTTCAAAAATCTGTGCAGTGATGGTTGCTCAACATCAATGGTCGACAGCAGGAAATTAGGTCAAGTGGGACAAGCTTCTTATCAATAATTTAGTTTCGAATTTAACGAAACACGACAAATTCATATTCAAAACATGTGATTCATTTCATTTCAAAACAGACAACAAGAAAACATAACAAAATTTTGGTTACATAATCATTGTAACAGTGAGCAATTAATCTACATGCAGATCAGGTTATTGTTTATGCTATCACTATTATGTAATATCAACAATCTAGCACAGACTTTAAAAATTTGGCAGCTTTTGGTGTTGTCTTCCTTTTTACTATTTAGCTGATTATCTATTAATTCTATTTATTCTTAACCCTATTTATTTGCTATCCTATCTAGCTATTTATCTATCTATATATCTATCTATATATATATTCTATATTTTATTTATTTTATCTTTCTAATAGTTTCTTGTCTATATTTCTCTCTATTTTTCTATATAAGTCCTTAAAAAAAACTTTTTAAGAGCTGCGCGAATTTCATGGCTGTGCCTTTACATATTATACTACAGTTTCAGTCACTTGACAAACAAAATTGTGTGGAAGCACTCTCTGGGTCTTGTTATTATGCTTTACAAGGCATCATGGTAATTGTTCACTGAATCAGATGTGTACTTGTTGGAAAAGAAATCTGAAAAATAACTCAAAATGTGTTATACCCATTGACGAAAGCTGCGGCACTTATTGGCAGCTTCTGATGGTACGAGAAAGTCCAGTCATCCGTTATAAGCATTTTTGTCTGAAAAGGACAAATGTGAATTCAGGGATTAAATCAGTGTATTAGTGATTTTAAAAAAATGGATAATTATCGATTTATTCATTTATTTACATTCTAGTTTTTAAAACATGATGTCTTGTTTGAAAAAATGATCCTTTAGAACAAGTAGATGATATCAATCAAATTTCTGGGAAAAATATGTAAAAGGCAGGGGACTGGGGGTTTTATGATTGAGTCCATGCTAAAAATTACAACTGCATGCTCAGCCAACGTTACATAGTACCTTTTGTTATACCTCCACCATGAAAGCAGAGCTGTCATTGGCTGAGAGCTGGTCAATTTTTTTTTCCATTTTTTTTTCCAAAAATTTTTTTAGAACAACCACATTTTTGCTTTTCCAAAATGGTTTTTTTACCAAAATTTTTTTGGAAACCAATGCTTCGCAATATTGCAGGAAAAAAATTAAAATGAGGGCACTAGAAAAGACCATAATAATTGAACTGCATTAGTCCACAAAACAAAAAAATATATAGTGGATAGAATAAACCTTAAAGAGCACCTGTGCCAAATTTCATGTTTGCATACCAATTTGAAATATTTCTTTGGTTATCATGCAGCAATTATCTGCTGCACTACAGAGATTGACCATCAAGGTATGGCAGCTATGGCTTTTACAAAAAAAAAAATCATTTACCTCCAGATTGACTGCAACCTTCTGGAAAAAGGTGCGTACAGATGTGTGTGCAACATTGGGATGGTGCACTTCAAATTTGTTCTCATAATGCAGAGTGATGTAGGCCTTGGGTGTGGAAGTGCTCATGTTATGACAGTAGATGACACCAGGTTGACTGTTGATGTCCAGAGTGTAATGTCCATCAGACGCACCAGGTAGAGCCACTTGTACTTCGGAACAACTTTTGGGCAGTCTTAAAACTAAAAAATGGTCAAACATTCTTATTTCGTTTGAGCGGGTGAGGTCATCATTGTTTTATCTGCTTGCCTCAGCTGGAAAAGACGTTATTGCAAGAGACAAATTTAAAAAATCTGGGATTTCATCTAAAATGTTTATATTATAAACTAAACCATATTCAGTGATGCACAGTTGAAGTGGATTCACATGGCTAGAATCTGGGGAATCCAACCTAGTATGAAATGACATCAAACCTGTAGCTATTTATTTAGTTGCAATTCTAAAGAATCGGAATGCCAGGTGGTATGGCAAAAGTGTTGAGGAAGATATACGTGTAAATGATGTATAAGTGAAGTTGAAAACGAAGTTAATTTTCCTTATAATGTAACCTTTTTGATAAAGAACGAAGTTTAGTATTTGAAAAAGCTCAAACCACACTCATGATTTTAGAAACCTGGAGCATCTGGAAAACTTTAGAATATTAATGCCAGAAAATGTCTTTAAAGAGACGGCCAAATTTATCCTTGCTTGTATGGAAAAAAATAATTTTCTCTCTAGCTAAACCCACGCTGCTAAAGATTCTGCAATCCCTATTAAAGTATAGTAATCTTTGTAATTGTACTAAATGCTTTTTGTAACTCAGTGCAGATAAGCCAGAGCTAGTATAGGGATTAAAAATCCATAGGGGAGACCGAAGTAAGTTGTGCCGCTGGGTAAGTTGTGCCACCCACTGTTGGGGTTAAATGAAGAACTGGGCCAAGAAGGCAATGCCACCCATATATACCCACTTGGTAAACAATACTAAACATCATTAGGCGCCAAGAAAAAAACTAACAAATATAATGGTATGAAAAGCTACACTCATAAATTTGATTTTTTTGCTGAAAACTTTAAGTGACGAGGACTAACTATTCTTGTTTCTCAGTCATTTGGTATTAATTTTGTAATCAGATGATGTCCCTCTGGTAGGGTGGAGTTAGGAGGTATATCTAGACATTTGTGTTGTTAGATTTCATTTCGCATTGTTTGTTTATTTTTGAAAACCAGTTTCATAAAGAAAAATCAATTTGGGGTAAGTTGTGATATTTTTATTGGGGTGAGTTGTGCCAATGGTATGACATCGGAATTAATTTTTTGTTCATCTTTTTTTGTCTTAATTTTACGCAAGGCCTAAACACGTTGTGAAATAACTTACACTGAAAGGAAGATGCGTTGAAAGTGTAATACCACCCTCTAAACAATCAGTAATTCTAGTTTTTTGAGCATTTTTAATTTTGGTATAAAATGGCTCATCAATGTTTGATTGCTTTCATTTAACAAGTCAGTTATACATTGAAAACATGATACAAGTGATCTATCCGAAGAAACGGGTGCAACACAAGAATTTATTGGAATAAATTAAGCGGAGCAACTTTTTCAAATGCCTACCATGACCTTCCCAATGGTCGGACTGCCCTGAAACTTCGGTCGATTCTAGCCAATGTATTATATTTTGATATCTTATTTTCAGATTACATGATTCAGGTTTAGTTTTTCGGAAAATCAGCCTGACGCAAAAAAATGGCTCCGGCCATGTCCAGAGGTTATCGCTATAATGATTGGTATATGATTGCTGTTCAGAATGGTGAGCGCCGGTGAGCTGATTTATCTGGAATGGGCGCTATATAAAATCATACTATATTATTATTATTATTATAAGAATTGTTGCAGGCTAACAAAATCCACTTGATGAACAATTCTAACATTTGCATTGTTACACACTGACTAACCTTACCAAATAATAACTGATTACAACATTTAGATGATCAACCATATAATGCTAAAATACATTTATATATATTTTTTTACATAGGCCTATGTATGTTTATTTTTATGTTTATGATAAATTCAAATCAATTCGAATTTACCTTTCTCAGTCGTTTGAATTTCATTGGGATGTAAAATCAAGAAGATCAACACCAAACCAAATTGTTTAACGTCCATCTTGGTCAATTGAGCCTTGTTCCAATGGTTTGCATCTCAAAGACTGACATGCGAAATACCCAATGATCAAATTTCGTATTGACTTGGCATCAGAAACCCCGATAGGAAAAATCAATTTCCAAATATTTTCATGGGAACAGTGACAGAAGTGTCATTTGATTATCAGCTGCATGCATAATTTAGAGGTAAAACGTTGATTAATCAGTCAATTGAAGATATCCAGTCCTGAGAAAGTTTGGGTACGATGAACTCAAGTCATTTATAATCACACAGATATGTTTTTAGAGGTGCCACGGCCTGGTGGAAAAGGTGCTCGCCTGGTAACTGAGGCAGGTTCGACTCCCAACCACGGCACTGAAGAATTGAGCAGATCCTCCATAACTCCTTTGCTTCACCCAGGTGTAAATGGGTACTTGCAATGTGAGCTAGTGTGTGCAGTACACAAAGAGTTCACCACCTTCGAGTGCTAAGAAACATCAACATCGATCAAAAAATTTTAACACTCATCTACAAGTCAAACATTGAATCAATTCTTTGCTTTTCCATTAAGGTCAGTTGATGCATCAGGGCAGATGAGTTGATACACCAAACCCTGGTGGACAATGAGCTGCAATGTAAATAATTGTACAGTGTAGGTAACCTACTGCAATGAAGAGATCTCATGAGGACTTCATCTTAATAGGCTTGAGTTGTTTCATGTAATGTCCTGGGTAACACTTGGCATTATGTTATTAAATTTACAAATCAGGATTGTTGTTTTGAAATAAATGCAGTAAGTAATTTATTGAAGTCTTTTTCAAAAGTATAATTTATTTTATTTTTTCAATATTTTGCATGTATATATACATGTGTTTTGAAAACATAACGGTGTTTCTTAAGCAATATTTGTACAATGTGTAAATGTGTTTGAGAGATAAATAAATAATAAAAAGAGAATTCACTGAGTGCATTGACATATATATATATCACAGTTAAGAAATAAAAACTTGCATATTAGTAATACATGACTATTTACACAAATAAATTACAGTCTCATGTCAGCCTATGAGATATGCTCATATATATAAAACCTAGATCTAATAAGCATTATGAAAAAATATATAACACCAAATATAGATTTCTAATAGTACAGTGGTCCCTGCATTATGAGACCGCCTTGTCAGGGACCATGAAGCTGTCTCTCATTGAGGTTCGATCCCCCCTTAAATTTGCAAAAGCAATGAAATTACAATACAGTGGCTCCTGCATTATAAGATCGGCCCCTTCTGCAGTTACGATGTGGACGCTCGTGGGGGTGCGGTCACTCATGGGGGTGCAAAATGCATTAAAACTACAAATTGGTGGGTGAGGAAGGTGGTCACATGCAAGTCGGTCTTACATCATTCGGTCTTACAACTCAGGTACCAATGTACTTATTGCAGGCGCAAACCAGCCTCACAATACCTCATGGTGCGACATCGTGGCAGCACTGTAGTTATTGCTCACTCTTGCATGAAGAAAAACATGGCTTCTCTGGGCAAAAAGATCTGATATTGCAAGTTGAAAAATGGGATTTCTGGATAATTGAACCAAAGTCAGGAGTATTTGATGTGAGCCGATTGCAATTGAAGTCATCGATAATCACCCAGGAAACTTACTGAAGTGTCGATAATCAATCAGGATTGTAATTATGGCCTTCACCATCTTCAAAATTGCAATTAGCGGCAATTCCTGACGGACCACAAAATTAGCAATAAATGCAATTAGGAGGTGAGTGCTCTTCTTTTAATTGTGGCATAGCTTAATTGATCCAATTAGGAATGATTGGAATGAGACAGACAGTGATTTCAATTGCTTGTTCAGATGTAAATGCCTATTTTCATCTTGCAAAACTCACTTGTTTGATCACAAGCAGCCATGTTTTCCCATCATACTTCACACAGGATCACTGCCAAGTGCTGCCACGATGGTGCACCATGAATACCTGTGCTACAATGCTAATTTAAAAACAATTCAACACAGAGTGCAATAAGTTCAATGTAGATGACATAAGCACAATAATAAATAACAGAATGAACTTCAAGGAAGTAGAAACCAAGTACAAAATGACATACAATTTTTTTTACCAAGAAAGGGAAGTAATATACCTGCATTCAGCCAGTTGAGACACGTTGGCATTACATATGGGGGAAAACCCAACAGAACAAAGGATTGAAAGGAATGCTTAAAAAGAATTACTTCCTATAAGACATAATGTGTGCTATAGAAGCTGAAAAAAATATTTTAACATGTCATATGTAGATTACACAACAAGTAACAAAAACAGGCGGGTGAGTGTGAGCCTTGTGATTATGTAACAATTTATATGGAAGCATTGCACATTTGAAAAAAAGATCATAAAACGTAAAGGTAGATATTATGCAACCAGGTACACTGGCACAGAATAATAGAACTGAAATTGTGTGAATTGTCGAATTGTAAACCTTGTACACTAAAGTTTGCAGAACAAATACATCAGTAGTTTAAACTTTATGTCTCTAACTCAAGGAATGGGAAGTATACAAGGTTGGGTAGATATATCCTGATTGAAATATTTATAGATAGATAGATAGATAGACAGATAGATAGATATGGTAAGTGCAGCCCTCTATTAAAACCCAGTTCTGGGCGCTCACAAGGGTTGATTGATGAGATGAGAGAGAGAGCAGTAGTCCTCAACATGTTACACATTTACCCCATGTGAGGGATCTTTTACTTGCTCAGTAAAGACACTGATAGAAGGGGCCGCCTATTTAACGCCTCATATGAACGACATCCAGCTGGGATTTTGCTCATGAAGGTACAGGGGTGCCGGTACAGGGGGGGGGGGGAATTGCCCCTCCTGCCCTTGTCCAATGGGGGCAGGGGCGGGGGCAAGGGTGCCCTTCAGATCTTTGAGAAAAAAAACATTAAAAGGCCTTATTTTACTAGTTTTAGGCACAAATTTGTAAGTATATTTTCAAAATTATTAGTGACTGTCTATTCAAAATTTGTCACTCTAAATTGGCGAAAATATTATTTGCCCTTTTTTATCTGACCGCCCCTGCCGCCCGCGATTCCTTCCGGCACCCCTGTGAAGGTACACTTAAAATTTTTGATTGGGAAGGACTGTGTGACTTCTTGTGTGTGTAAAATCCCAAGTTTTAGGAGTCTTTTTGTCTTATACCAAAAGGTCACTTGTCGTTAATTTCAAAACGTTCCAATGAGAGTCATCATTTCATTCAAATCACAATGTTTCTTGTAATGATGCAGTTACTTTGTGAAAACTACTACCCGTAACGAACAAAAGAAGAGCTTGAGCATGGTAAGTGTTTTTGAATTGCCAATTGACGGCACAAGCCTTATGAATAAATGTGTAGGATGTCACCAAAATCTTCAAGTGAATTTAAAGATTACAGCTGCATGAAAATGTGCTACAGTTGTTGTGTCTTCGATCATGAAAACATTCCCTGCGTTCTTCCAAGACAGTATGATGATACGAAGGCCAAAGCAACTGAAGACGTCAAGAGTGTCATCCCGCTAAAGACTGTCACTGCGGCACTATCAGAGGAGAGAGGTTCAAGCTTCTGACCTTCGGTTTGATCAATTATTAAACCATTTGGAAAGGGAGTTGGTGCCAGAGTTGGTGCCGGAGTGGGAGATGGAGATGGAGCAGCAACACCAGCCGGATCTGGACCAACTGCAATTGAAATAACATTAAAAACTCATTTATACACGAAGTATTGATCATTATGATTGATTGATTGATTGATGATTTTTAGAAATTGAAACGGAGTTACAAAATTAAATTGATGGAATGAAAATGTAACAATAGACTAGACAGTGTGGACAAAACCAGACCAACTCAGACCACACCAGATGATATATTTACATATTTTTATCTACTAATTATATCATTGCCTAGTAACATTGTGCCAAGGGCTACGCATTCCGCGATGCAAAAACCTGACAGACCGTCCTTACCAGAATGTTATGGATCAGCCCCCAGAAAAAACTATCATACATTATATTTCTGTAGATTTACAGGACAGTAGAATGAAATTACTTTGGCCAGTTACATGCATATTTTATTTTGTTTTGAGCGAGTGTTTTGTGCTATTTAACGGAGGATTATAAAGTATTCAAATCTATCAGTGTGGCAGAGCGTCTTCCTGATAGTGATATCTTTGTCATTCAGCGATTGGTATGATATATAATATAACAATATGGATTTATATAGCGCTAATTTCAGTAAACTGCTCATCAGCGCTGGTAAGATTGATTTCATCATGTAGTACATATAATCTATTAGGGAAAATGTTTTAAATTGCTCTTTCACATAAATGTAGATCTGGCTCTTGTGGAATCTAGTTCTAGTTTCCAAATCTACACTCTAAAAAAATTCAGACAAAATTGGTTTTTTAGATTCAAAATGGTTTTTTGAAAAACCAAATTTCAATGCAAAACCAAAATGGATTTTTAAAAAAATCCATTTTGGTTTTTTAGAGTGTATCCCCTGTGAACTGTTGTGTGGTTGGTAGGCCCTGAAGGTTATTCACCCAGGGAGAGGGAATATGTGATTTATCCAGCGAGAACGTTAGACCGAGCTTTGATAAACATATATTCCTGATCCCATGGTGAATAACTGGCTTATACCATGAGGAAAACACTCGAACATATAAACATTGAAAAATAAGTGGATAACAGAGAATATACGGGATTTACTGCAGTGAAATACTGGCTTGAGATATACTGACAGAGGTGTCCCATGGTATAATTGCACTCACCTATTGCATTGCATAAGAGTATGGAGGATGGCACGATTGTGTTGACGTAATTATCCACAATGTCAACAAACGGAAGGTTTATTGGAATGGAAGCCAGTTTGAGAGAACAATCGGTGGCTACTGCTTTGATGATGTTGAGGGAAGCACTCACGATGCTGAAAGGAAACAATTATTCTAATATTTCATCTGTAATAGACTAGGTTGACGATTAGTACATTAATTTTGCATCAAATGTGACCTAAAGTGCGCCCTTAGCAGTGGCGACCCTATGGGGGGGGGGGCGTGGGGAATGTGCCCCCCATATAAAACCTACCCCCCCTCTGTGTTCCCCCAAATGAACTTTCTAACTCTGGCTAAAATATACAAATAGTTTAGTGGGTGCCCCGCCAGAGAATCGTGTGCCCTCCAAGAGCCCCCGGCTCGAGACCCCTCAGTTACGCCACTGGACGTTAGAAAATCTAAGGAATACATAATGTATCAAGTGTCTTGTTGGAGCGCTTGTCAGAATTAAAAAATGATAATAACTTGTGTTGCTGAGAGTTCAGCTTCTAGATCATGAAAACGACCCAGCCTGGTCTTTCAATGTAGAACTCCTGTTATATTTCGGTTTTATTTCACTTCTGATAAAAGAAAATATATATGAAATTTATTATCATAACAGACATGAAGTTTTTTGCCTGGTTAAAATAATTATGTGCATAATTATATTGTCAGCAGCAATATTATTCAACCCCTTGTTGATTTTTCACAAAGACTCCATCTGAATAGTAAATGAGTCTTTTGCAAAAATTAAGTGCGGTGCCTTCAGAATGAATCAAATCATGAAAAATGAGATGCCGTCCGAGAACATATATATAACATCTACCAAGTCTGCTATGGAGGAGATCTGGCAGGTAGACTGTCTATACATGTATGTTGTATGATGGCATCCTATTTTTTATTGTCTGATACATTCTGGTGTTACCACACCCATTCTTGCAAGACTCGATCACTTAGGAGTCCATCCAGTAACTGTAATAAATATCAGATCACCCTTTTCTTCGAGAAGAAAGGAAACTTACTCGCAATCATCTTTTGCACCAGGCTTGGTCAGCGCTTGTACTTGGCTAACGATGCTATTGGCGCAATTACCTGGCAAAAAAATAAAAAATGAATAAATAAAAATAAAACATACAGCAGAATTTATCTCGTGAGGAGAACCCCAAACTTCTTGAATTGTGATATAAATAGGACAACAACTTTGGAGAGAATTGAGCATTGAATTAAAATTGGCAGTATCGCTTTAAAATCTTTAAACGCAAATGGAAAATGCATGAAGGGCCCATATGTGAACACTGCGAAAGTAGTCACTAAATATGCCTAATCATCGGTTTTATCGGTAATTTTTTTTTTCCTGATTCTGTTTTAAGGCGTTATAAATATTCTGTTGTGAATTTTGAAATATGAAGAATGCTTTCGTTCTACAATGTGTTCTTCTAGTCATACAACTAGTCACTAGCCTCTGAGCAGTATTTTATTGACTTTTTAATTTGTGATATTTTAGATTTTATGGACTTCAAAGACTTTTCGATTTTACATTTTACATTTATATTTTTACAATCTCATTGTATAGCGTTTTGAGCAGGTTTTTGGATTCTACGCTTTACAAAATAAATTTATTATTATTATTATTATTATTATTTGTAATACCGACTGATGTTTCGTTTCGTCATTCAGCCGGCAGTTGTCTTTTGAATATTCCTTCAAATAAGCTTGATGACTACAAAATTGATTAAAGTCTAGACATTTTATTTTGGCAGTTGGTTTTTAGCCAATAAAACAATCCATGATTATGTCTGAGGTTTAATTTTTAGTTTATAAAGGTGAGTACACCATGAACAAGCATGATTTGGATGAAATATATGTCCTCTAATCCCGCAGCTTCATCATACAGGCACTTACAATGTTAAATTGCTGCTGCTCTTCAGCACATTTTGAGCTATTTTTAGCCTTCTGTTGTGACATCATCGGCATTGTTGGCTCTATGACATCACTGAAACAATGGTGACGTCACAACAGCAGCAATAAAAGAAAATGGCTTCTTGAGCTGCCTGTGTTGACAGTGATGTTATTCCAATGGGACTACATCAAAACCAGGGCTACAACATGCCAATGCTTCCAAATGTTAATGAAACTGTTTGGTCAAGGTGTCAGGAACAGGAGGAGACAAGCATTTTGTCATGAGTAAGGAATGTTTTTAATTATTACTCAAAAACTTACTGCCACAAAAAAAAAAGAAAAATGACTGGACTGTAGTCACCTTTGTGCTTTATACAAAATGATGACCATAGGTCAGGGTATGATTGACAGAGATTTGAATATTTGTACTTACATCCTCCATTTATCAGTGTTGTGGTGATGTTAACATATCTCATCACTTCATCTCCAAAGGCGGAAGATCCAGGAATGGCCGCAGTAATGCAGCGGGCACATCGATTCAGGGTGGTGGTGAGTCGCGCAATATCTCTAGAAACGAAATCGAAAACAGAATGAGATTTCTTTTGGAAACTAACACCTCAATTCCAGAGAATGCATCTAGTCACATATAATTCAGAGTTGTAGTATCCTTTATATAACATAAACTACACTGTAAAATTTGAAATTTTGAGTTAGCTCAAATGATTGAGTGAGATGGTTGCACAATTTGTTTGAACCATGATAGCTTGTTGTTTTGAGTTATGATAATCTTTATGTTGTTATAACTTACAAACAACAAGCTATCTTGGCTCAAAGGAATTGTGAAAACCATCTCACTCAATCAATTAAGCCAACTCAAAATTCAAATTTTACAGTGTAATTAAGCTTTTGAGCTATCATCCCATTCGAAGAAACATATTTTTCAAGTTCTCGTGTACTGGAACTGTTGAAGCAACATCAAAGTTATGACATCAACATACGACGTTGTGCCTAAGGCTCGTGGCAACGTTATCGCAACTTTGAGAAAAAATCTCAATGTTGAGTTCATGTTGTGGCGAGATATTAATTTCTTCTCTATATTTCTACCCGACAAAACAAGACGAGCCCTCCACCAATTTGCAATGTTATGTTTATGTTGCATGCCCCTTTACTTGGGGAAAGAACTTACGTGCATAATTTGGCAACATTGTCCACTTGAAACTGGGCTATTACGGGTATGAGAGCGATAGACTCCAAGGCACACTGGAGTATATCTGGAGTGTTACACGTTGTCACTGAAAAAAAAAATTATGGTGAGTGAATTTATATAATTGGCGCAGTAACCATTTCATGCATCAGCTATATAAAATAGGCCATTCTTTATTTATTATGTAAAAACAAAGTAAAAATGATACATACGTCTTCCTCCATTGCAATTATTTTCAATTTCTCTCTGATCGAGTTTGGCTGCAATCGGACGAAATCTTGATAAGAGGTCCGACGTATTGTTGCAACTGAAGCACTCTTTTAAAGATTGTTGCACTTCAGCGCTAGTTTTCCTGAAATCCATCAAATGGGTATAAATTTTTCTTTACAAGTAGCAGGAAGTAAATTTATTTAATTTTGCACAAAAAAACTTTGTGTAGGTTAGAAACTATATATTGGCAGGGGGCCATGTGGGGAATGGCTTGAAGGGGCCATAACATGGGGTGAATAATTTATACAGTCGCTTGTGGCTCTTCCTGTCTTCCCAATGAGTTTAGCTAAGTGTAGGGGGAGTGGCATAGCCCCCCCTCTCTAAAATCTAAATTTGCCACCGGATATATAGGCCCAACCAAAACACAAACAACTCACCCACAGACATATTCTTGTTGCAAGATTGCAGCAGCATTTTCTTCACACTTCTTGGGGCAATCCTCACCATAAACTAAATGAAAAAAAAAATCATCTGTAATTTTTGCTCATGCAGGTGTCATGCTCATACATGGTAAGTGAAGGGATACATCTCACCAAGAACATTCGTGTTTCCATAACTCTAGAGGTATAATAGAAATTCCACTTACCAAAACCCATTGTTATGACCAGAATAGTCAAGCACAGGAAAGACGTCATCTGAAAGTAGATTACGAATTATTTCAAAGTTTATCTTATCCAGTTGCAAGCAATGGCATCCATATAGGGGGCGGGGAGACACGGGGCATTTGCCCGTCATATCAGGCCAGTTTCCCCCAGGGTTGCAATTAGAAACATTTTGACTTCAGACGGCTAAAACAGACACAGGAAAAAAGATACTCTTATGAACAGAGCTAATGAAACTAATTGGTTCAGTAAGTAATAAACATGTTAAGCACCTGTTACATTGAATATGAAAAAAGTAACAAGCATTGACAGCATATGTAGAACGGTAAAATCTGAACTTTATGAAATAGAACAGGAGCAATTATTCATATGCAGAGCAACCAAAACTTAGAACATAAAAGCTTTTTAAGACTGATTGAAGATAAGAGCCATATCTCAGGCTGTGACAAAATCGTGAGGTTTTAACTAAGATTGCCAGATTCAGGATAAGTTCTCACATTTTACAAATTCAAACAGGTCAACATCAAAAACCAGTGATTCCTGCGGCAAATAGAATATGTGAAAAGTGTTCATTAAATACGGTCCAGGATGAAATCCATTGCCTTGTAGTATGCCCTGCTAATGAATCGTTCCGTGAAAACCTGTTATCAACAGCTGCTAAATTTATCCACAATTTTCTATCTTTGAATGACAGTGACAAGTTCACATCAATAATGAAAAGTAAGGAACTTGACCTACTAAATACTCTCTAGAGGGAAATTTTTACTTTAGGCTGATGTTTTAATTTAAAGCAACACATCTCCTACATCCACATGGTCATAATACTAAATCTTGATAATAATGATAATTACCATACAATGTACACTTTAAGAAATAAATTAATTCTAACATACAATGAACTATTCAGTTTAGCAGTACTATCGATATTAAGGCAACAATGTATGTAATTTGATGCATGTTATGTAAATAATGTTCAAATATCAAATATCTGTTAATTGATTTATAAGTTGTTTTAAAACTTGTATCTCTGTTGCTTAGGTCTTAATCAATCATAAGTTTCTTAAATAAGCTAAAAGGGCTATTTGTAAGCTATCAGTATCAGTGGTGTGTGTATTTTATTGACTGTATCTATAATTGGTGTTTGATACCTACTTTATTTTAAAACTATTTGGGTGGCTAGAGCCTAGTTTGTATTTCTTTTAATCTTGCGTTGGGTGATCTTTTATCCAAAAGTACTATTACTCTAAGATGTTTATATTAATATGCCCACTTGATTTTAGCTATTTATGACATGTACATAATCAATGTTATGTATATATAATTAATCTTTATATAATTAATGTATTTTTATATATTCTATTCAACTTTATCCCATTACAAATGACATATTTATCAATTGTGATATTTATAGATGTCAATCAAAGAATATAAATATAGTATAATGGCATCCCTCCTGCAATTTAACATAGGCGTACGGCGAGCGAATGTTTTGGGAGGGCGATCGATGTTTGCCCGAATTTCGTAATCCAAATTCCATGGCATTTTATCATAAAATGCCTTGGGAACCATTGATTTTCAATAATGTCAGTTTGATCATCTGCCCGAAATTTTAGCCTGCTTTCCCGAATTTCCACTGTTTTTCAAATTTTTGGGGGGGCGATCGCCCCCCCTGCCCCCCTGTCCGATACGCCTATGCCTGCAAATTGCGTAGCCCCCTGTCAAGAACCCAAAGTTACATCACTCATTACAAACACAGAAATTTGTTGAAATGTGTGCATAGGTACTGTGGAATGTGGTAGTCCACAGGCTTTTGAAAAAGGTATCAAAGAAGAGAACAAACATGAGAGATGTATCATGTATGAATGAATTGATAATTTGAGCCCCAAGCCTCAAGGCCACTTTTTGATGGCCTCAGCCAGGGGTGCCGTAACAGGGGGGGGGCAGGGGGGCAATTGCCCCTCCTTCCTTTGTCCAAGGGGGGCAGTGGGGGCAAAGGTGCCCTTTAGATCTCAAAGAAAAAAACATTATTACGGCTTATTTTACTAATTTTTGGAACAAATTAGTCATTATTTATTCAAAGTTATTAGTGACTCTCTATTACGTTGAGGCTGAGGACCGAAAGTGCAATAACTGTGACATGAATGTAGTAGAAGATGAGGAACACTTCTTGATGGCATGCCCAAGGTGGCAACAATACCGTCGGAAATTGATAGATAATATATCGAACCTTATCCCCGGATTTTTAATATCTAGTCAGAATCAGCAATTCCTCAAAATAATGTCAAGCAAATTACTTAATGTAAATGTAGCACTTGGTCATTATTTGAATTCTTCATTCAGTGATGAGAATACTTGATACACCTTTTAGGTATGACCTTCGTTAATCTTGGTAGCGATTGGCAAATTATTGGTACTGTTTTTGCTTTGTATATATATATATATGTACTCCACTTAGTGCTATGGTTTTATTTATTTTCTGATGAACGGATAATTGTGTATATATGATTTGTGTTTGTGTCAACTCCGTCCTGTCAATTGTCTGTGTTTTGTCTTTTTGTAAACTCCGTCCTGTCAATTGTCTGTGTTTTGTCTTTTTGTAAACTCCGTCCTATCAATTGTCTGTGTTTTGTGTTTGTGTCAACTCCATCCTTCATTTGTCTGTGTTAGTCTCTTACTGTTTGGTGCATAACTGGTGCTAACCATAAATGTGATTTCCATTAAGGTGCAAATTAATATCTGTATTTTATAGTTTGTATATATAGTCAGTGATGGAAATGGGGGGGAGCTCAGGGGAGCTGAGCTCCCTTGACCAAAAAACAGAGGGAGCTGTACCCTACTAAAGCTCCCCCAATGATCAGTGGTGAAATTAAAATTATCATGTTACTTTTTTCAGTCCTCGTAGTATTTTTAGCCAAAATTATGCTCTGGGAGAAGAATTCTTTCCCTTTTGAAAACTTATGGGTTCCCATAGCCTAATGGTTAGAGCGCTTGACCGCGAATCCACTGGCACTTGAGGACGCGGGTTCGAACCCCGGTCCTGGAACTCAATTGGAGTGAGTTGGTTGTGGCTGTGGCCGGGGAGGGTGGCCACTTGTGTAGGCAGCAGTTACCCTCCCGTCAGGTGTGAGCAGCAACACCCCAGCCAGACTCCACAAGAATGCATGGACAGCACTGGAGCTCCAAACAAGAATGGACAACAACTGGCCGTGATTCCTGAGGCACTGAAGATCAAATACTGAGCTGTCTACCATGAATTGTACATAATATATACATTGTAAAGTGCCGTAGAGCACAGAGTCTCTGTGAATATGGCGCTATATAAATACTGTATAATAATAATAATAATAATAACTTGGGATGGCGAGCCGCGCAGGAGCCGAGAGCTCCCCCGACGAAAATTTTCCATTTCCATCATTGTATATAGTGGTATGTTCTGCATATTACATGTTTATTTATTATATATACGTTACTCGATACTGTCTTCAATGCATTTAGTGCATTAATTGTTTTGAAATATCATAATTTTTATGTAATTAACATGTAATTATCTTAAACTTGTCTTCTGCAATTACTTTATTGCAAAACATATATGACAAAATTTTAATTTCAACTCGCCTATAATTATTCATTGTTATCCTATATGATACTAAAATATATAATATTTATAAAATATAAAAGTGTAAATATTTATAAATTAACGTAATCAATAACAATGCAATACTATAACTGCTCTTATTCGTAGATGTACCCTGTCAGCATGCCTCGGCGGTCCAACGTCGGCCCTGCGTCAGTCCGATGTCAAGCAGCGACGGACCAACTTCGGGTCGACGTTGGACCGCCGATGCATGCTGATAGGGTATTTGCTATACCTCCTTTGTATATAGATGTAGTCACAATACCTCTCTTGTAAATATCTTCTGTTTTTGACTGCATTACTTATTTTCATTCCTATGTTTTTATGACACATGTATCTTCATGATATTCCGTTGTCGAATAAAAGTTTATATATATATATTTCAATTTTGTCACGGGAAATTGACGCGAATATGATTTGCCCTTTTTGTTATCTGACCGCCCCTGCCGCCCGCAATTCCTTCCGGCACCCCTGGCCTCAGCCTCTGTTGAAGTCTCGGATGCTCAATCCTCGGCCTTTGACTTGGTCTCGAGAGCCTTTTGCCTAAGATATTTGCCTGAGGCATGTCCGAGGCCAACCATAAAAATTACAACTTTGCGAGAATAGCTTTAAAAAACTTTCTCTCTTCTAATAAAATTTTCTGTACGTTTGCCTGATCTAATTGTCCCGAATTTTTGATATCTGTCAGAATCCTTTTCTATTTGTCCATTCCAAGTCGAGTGCCGAGTTAATATGGGTTCATTTTTATCAAATGTGGATAATATTCCTGAAATAGTTTGGCAATCAATTTTAATTTTTTTGGTCCGCTGGCTTCGGCTCTGTCTCAAAAGCTGACGGCCAGGCCTATGTCTCGGTCTGGGAGGATCAATGTCTCGGTCTCGGCCTTGGAGGCTCATGCCTCGGTCTCGGTCTCGGCCGGATATCCTGGCCTCGACTGCAACACTGATATGGTCATTTCCACCGAAGTGTACCATTCTTGGTGATTTTTGAGATCGCTCTGACTGCCAAGCTTTTACAACAGTTGAACAATTTAAGCTGGTATAGCATAAAAGGTTCTTTAAATGCAGTGAAATCATGTTTCATTTTCATGAAGCAAGATTTAACCACATAGTTGAAATTTTCCACAAAATATAAATTATTTTCCAAAATTTGTCAATATGTGCGCGAAAATTTATTATTTTTCTTTTTTTAGAATTATTTTACGATACCTTAACCCCGCATCTTATAACCAGTATTGAATTGAAAAATATTAAAACGTATCTCACAGTTTTCCTAAATTAATCAATTTTGAATATATTTTCCCTAGATTAGAAAACACCGATCCCAATATTATTCTTTGAGATAGTGTCTCCCATGAGTCACAGTGATTTGTCCCATGAGCCAAACTAGAAAGTCACGGATAACAAATAACCACCATAGAAGGCATACAATAAACTAAATGTTGATGTCACTTAAAGGCCGCATTCTGTAGCCAGTAATAGCACATGCATAAAAAGACCTGTCATTCTTTTGAACATCTATTAGATGTTTCAGGTTTAGCGAACACACTCCAAAATGGTGGTCCCAAAATGTCCCATGAGTCACAGGGACCACGTATATTTAATGTCACACCAGAAACAGAAATTGATCTGCCGACCAGTTGTTTTCACTTATTTAATCTTTTTAAAATAAATGTAACTTTGTGCTAATTTTTGGACAGAAAGTGAAAGGCAGTTAGTGCATAGAAACCAGGAAGAGAATTGTAATGGTATGAAACTATCTAGGCCTACATGCAGTAAATATTCCTACAACCTTTGTAAGCGTCTGGAATGGTCCAGATAATTTTTACTTTATTAATAGAAATAATTATAAAACCTTTCATAACACGAAGGGGAATTTGTAATATAAGTGCGCATATGTGGCCCAATTATCAGTCAATTTTTCTGTGCTGGAAGTTTTCAGTCAGGTAAAGGCCAAAATCATATATTTTAGGAAGTAGTGATCCTCATTATCCCATGACACCCCACATTTCAATTTTCGGCATTACTCAAATTGTGCCTAGGTGACACGGGCCTTTCCTGTACAGGGCCAGCTCATATTGGACCCCAACCTAAAAATTTGATGGTTCATGCTGTCACTGGTCACAAAGATAGACATTTGGCTTTTTCTCTGGATTTTATATTTTTGGCACCTTGCATGGGGCCCCCTGACTTTCTGGGCGAATGGCAGCTGCCACTCTGCCACATGGGCCAGTCCGCCCCTGAAACTGATGCAATAAGGTTCATCTTTGGACCTAAGTGACAGTCAAATTGTACACTTAATTATGCAGAAACCGTAACTCTTCCGAAACTCTCCGCATTACGTTATTGGTTGTTTATGTTAGAAGCGTTTTTAAAACTTCTGTTGAAATCAGTGTTCAAATTATGGCACACAAGCAGTTATTTGATGTATTACCAAATTACAGCCAGGAAATTTGATCTGCAAAAAGAATGGACTGTGGCACTGTGAAATGGCACTTTGTGACTCATGATGGCTGATGAAGTGTCATCTTCTCCACATTCATCATGGGAAACAGAGGCTGTTTGATCAGTCATGATCAAGAGAAAGCCATTTGACTCACAACAGATTTTAGAGTGAAAATCAGATGCATAATCCTTTCGTTTGGCTGTCACCAAGTGGGATAAGTCTCCTTAAATCAAATTAACATTGAAAGTATTGGGTTTGATCATGACAAATCATCAGCATGATGACACTCAGAGTGCTATTTTCAGTCCTGCAGTCCACTCTTTCTGTATATCAAATTTCCCGGCTGTAAAAGCTTGAGTACTGTTAGTATCCCTGGCACTCGCAACAATATTTTGGATGAAATTTCTCATGCGGCAGTTGTCTCTAACTGATCATTGATTACATGCTGTATAAACATTTTAAAACAAACACTGAAATACCGGCATTGATGAAATAATATTATAAGAAATAGTTAACCCAATAGTCAAAAGTGCCTACCTTGAAGTTTGGAGAGTTGATGTTTTGGGAAAGATTAAAGTATCCTTGCTGTGCAATGCTGCTAGAATATTTGGTATCACAGCTCACAAACTGTCTTATGCCAACCCACCGACCAATCAGGTTCTTTAGAATTTAGAGAAATCTGCAGTCACAAAAAAAAGTTTCCCAGTTTCTTCCTGCTTACTGTTGTGCTTTACGTAATAACTCTTTACATAACTAAGCTTATTTCTTTAACGCGAGTGAGGGTGAGTCTTTTAACTAGGAAGTACATGTTTAGGCGTTTTAAAACCATAACTAAAATCCCCACATTTACTTATCGTTACTACATTGCAAATACTAAATAATAAAACGTGGAAACACAGGGGGGCATCAATTTTTTCATTTTTGTAGGGGGGGATGATTTTGGCGAACGCAAACTTCATGCGAGGCTCAACGGGCCGAAAGCCGTGCGGCGAGGGATTTCGTGGGCCAGAAACCATTATATGTTACATTATCTATGAAAAGCTCTGAGACACAGGTCTGTAGCTTGCATTTTCCAAATAACATCCAACTGGTATCACGGAAAAACAGCTAAATTTAGCCTAAATAACTAATAATTGACAACACCAAGTAGCTATATTTGACATTCTAAGTGGGCATAATCATATGATCATCCCCCCAGGCTCATCCTAGGGGGGATGCGTCCCACCATCACCCCATGGATCTACGCCCCTGTGGAAACATCTTGGGTGAGGGGGGAGGAGTGTGAAAAGGAAGTCTCACTGGATGATATGTACATTGTTCACCCAAGTTTGCTAAAGTGAAAGTTATGAATCACTCATTTAGAATTACGCCTTATAAGATTATATTATAATTTTGATTTATCTAATTTCCCCTTTCTATATTTATACTCAAATATTTCAAGTTTTCCTTTTTATAAACATTACGAAAGTTTTTTTTTTCTGCCATTACAACAAACCGCCAATTACTATTTGAATAGTTGTGATATTATATCATTATACAGTTATGTTAAAAAATTGTGGTAGGGCCTACACTAAAATGTGAATAAAATGCTCAAAATCTCACCTTGTTTTCTTGAAATTAATTAAGGGGCCGACCAGATGATAGTTGGGGGTTATGGATTTTACCCCAGAAACAAACTTTTTTTATGTTCGCGGAGTGTCTTTTTTTTCGTTTGCGGATGAGCGACAAACATTTTTATTGCGATTTTAACATTATGCTATAGCTACAGGAAGAAACAAACTTTTTTTCTGTTTTTTTAATGTGCTGAACAAACTTTGTTTTCAGTGCAAAGCGGGAAAAGGTCATTATCATCACACCACATTTTCTATTGCCATATTTAAAGAAATTGTAAATTAGGGGGGGTAGGCCCGTAGGCCGTATAGCAGTGATCAGGGTCTGACACTGCATGGCTAAAATATAAGAATTTTCTTTAACCAAACCATGCATCTTTGTGATACTAGCCAGGGAACCTTGAAATACCCTTATCCTACCAAAAATGAGCCCAAATAAGTCATATCAACTTCATATTGCCAAAGAATTTTAATTAAAAAATACCCTGCCGCGCTTTGACTGGAGGATTTTCCCAACCATTTTGTTTGCTAGTAAGATGAGTGGCAGCAAACCCTTAGCGTACAGTTTTTGTGTTTTTTCCTTTATCAAAAAATTCCTGATTCTAAACATTTTAAAAACTAAATACACCAGGAAAATCAGACTCAGTGAATGCCATGGTCATTCCTCCTCTATCACTGATACTCATGAATATAAATCATATATATATATATATATATATATAATAATATTCAGGCAGCTGGGTGGCCAAGTGGTTAAGGTTCCCGCCTGCTCCGCAGAAGGTCTTTGCCTTCATGGGTTCGAACCCCGAGTGGGGAACCCAAAATTTTCAGTCTACCTTCATGAGCAAAATGCCAGCTGGATGTCGTTCGGATGAGACGTTAAATTTGCGGCCCCTTGTATCAGTGTCTATGCTGGGCAAGTAAAAGATCCCTCACATGGGGTAAATGTGTAACATGTTGAGGACTCCCGCTCTCTCTCCCATCTCATCAATCAACCCTCGTGAGCGCCCAGAACTGGCCTTAAAGGGCTGCACTTACCATATCCATCCATCCATCTATTCAAGAACTTAAGAATTTCACCTTATCTTTATATGGCGACCAATAAATATTATATTATGTTATGTTATGTTATTGTACAGAGCAGCTTCAGTTAGGCCTACTCGACAAATTTATCCTGTAGAAGCACTCTCTGAGTCCTGTTGTTATACTTTACAAAGCATCAAGGGTGGATATTGTTCACTAATGTTAGTAATGTGTGCATAATAATAAATGATAATGAATACTTTATTAATCATATTCATGAGACTTGTTGCGTACCCGTTACGTACATATTTATGTTATTAAAAAATCTGCGTACTTACGGCATTGGCTGGAACTTTTGAGAAAAAGTTTACCCAGTACACAAATTGACATTTAGGCAAATAGTCTTGTCATTTCGTGATTGAAATAAGAGAAAATAGGACAACCGAATGACTCAGTTATTAGATTTGACTTCGGTTTTTCTGCTTAAATCACTAAAGTTGAAAAAACAACAACAACAACAACATGCAGTTATCGAAATTGATTGCTGATTATCTACCACTCTAAAATTTGACCCATTGTTGCAAAAAATGAAAATGTAAGTCAACATTGGAAAGTTTATAGAAACGAAATACTAGTTATAAATATTTTATCATTTGCATATTCTTGATTGTCCAGATACATCATTTGAAGAAATGAAGATATTGACAATTTTTTAATATGTGTATGTTGGTTTGGTGAAGGCAGTTATTAATCTTATGGGTTTTCAAAGAAATCACTTATGCATGTAATCTGTAGACATTAATAACCAGAAAATAAGTGGAGCAAACACCGTTTAATTGCATGCTGAGGCAAATCAACAATACACCAAAATAATCCTAAGGGCAATGCACTGAAATATGAATATACGGGTCGTTCAATTAAATGTCTAGGTTCACAATCGTCCCTTTTATGATTTTCGCAGTATTTTTTTTTAATTGGGGAAAACTTTTTATTTACTCAGTGGCAAAGTGAAAAAAAAAAAAACATATTGGGATGCCGCCCTTTCTGTTTGTGTAAGGGAGGAGAGAAGTAGTGGGGAATTATCGGAGGATTTGCTTAACGTTTGTTGCGCAATTTTCTTTGGAAAGTAGCACTTCTCTGCAAACTGAAGCGGGATCGTATCAAATCTGCATTCATTTTCTTTGGAATTCAATCCGGAAAATTAAAGAAGAGTAAGAAATGCAGACAACAAACAAATTCATTGTCATGATGGTCATTTACCTGATAACATCCAGCGTAGAAATATGGGGTGATAACCATGGTAAGTCAAGCCGAGCTTGTGTCTTTTAGGGGTAAAAACTGTTTTAAAAAAATATAAAAAATTAATAAATATTATATATAGATAGTGGATGGTGAGGAGACCAATATTCATTGAGTTTTATTGGCCGAAGCAGTAATATTGGTCGTCTCAACATCCGCTTTTTGTTGAATTCTTCACCACAATTTTCAGACTTATACACAAAAGACTGGTTTTTCTAGAGATACTTACTTTTTTATATGACATATACTTAATTTTTCCCGTTATTTACAATGCGCATATTCATAAAAGTGCTCATAGATTAACTTCCAAGAAGTTAAATTTTGCAAACCACGGCCTTGGCCTTACAGGGAAACACTTTGATATATATAGAATTACAGCGAAAAACTTTGATACAGAAAAAGAGTGTACTGTTGCACTGTGAAAATGGCCCTTCTTGTGTCATCATACAGATGATTTGTCATGATCATATCCGATACTTTCCATGTTAATTTGATTTAAGGAGACTTATCCCTCTTGTTATGACAAGTCAAATGGCCTTCTCTTGATCATGACTAATCAAAAGGCCTCTATGTTTCCCATGTTGAAAGTATAGAAGATGACACTTCATCAGCTATCATGAATAACGAAGTGCATTTTTCACAGTGAACTGATCCTCATTTTTTCTTTATCAAAGTACATCACTGTAAAGTGGACTGTGGCACTGTGAAAATGGCATTTCGTGTCTCATCATGCTGATGATTTGTCATGATCAAATCCAATACTTTCAATGTTAATTTGATTGAAGGAGGCTTATCCCACTTATTGGTGACAGCCAAACAAAAGGATTATGCATCTGATTTTCACTCTAAAATTTGTTATGAGTAGTCAAATGGCTAACTCTTGATCATGACTAATCAAACAGCCTCTATGTTTCCCATGTTGAAAGTAGAGAAGATGACACTTCATCGGCTATCATGAGTCACGGAGTGCCATATTCACAGTGCCACAGTCCACTTTAATTCTATATCAAAGTGTTTCGCAGTAATAACATAACAGGCAATTTTGAAAGTGCATGGTTGCAGCTGAGTGCACTGAAGCTAGTATCACTCTCCACACGCCAATAACACATTTAAGACACCAATATTGTTATTTATTGGCATGCCATGTGACTGATCTCCTGCTACATAATCGGCCTTAAAATATTGTTGATGCAGAATACATATTTATATATATATTTATATGATGCATGGAATTATCGTCTGATGATGCAAGTTGCCCCATGCAGTTCAGAAAGTCATTATGTTGTGTATTGATATGTTTTACCAAGCCATGGACTGCAACTTTTCATGACTCCCTTTATATCTTAGAATAAAAAAACCTTGCCAGTCAGTTATGAGTTGTTTCTGTGCAGTTTTAAGACTACCTCGAAGTTGTTCCGAAGTACAAGTGGCGCTGCCTGGTGCCCCTGATGGACATTACACTCTGGACATCCACGGTCAACCTGGTGTTATTTTTTGCCATTTGATGAACACCTCCACACCAACGGCTTATATTACGTTGCATAATGAAAATCGATTTGGTCACAGAAATGCAAAGGGTATTGCTAGAACATATTTCCAGAAAGTTGCAGTTAATTTACAGGTAAGTTTGTGGCTCTGTTCTGAAAGTTTCTTGTTAGACCATGTTTAAGTCACCCTAAATGATAGGTCATGTTTCAACCCAAAAATTTTTCTAATTTCCACGTCTTCTGATGTGACTTGGTGTTATTTCTGATGTGACTTGGTGTTATTTCTTATGTGACTTGGTGTTATTTCTGATGTGACTTGGTGTTATTTCTGATGTGACGTGGTGTTATTTCTGATGTGACTTGGTGTTATTGCTGTGCCTACAAAATGTCTTTGTGGCCAATTGTGGCGTAGTTTTTCAGCATCAAATGTCCTTAAAGAATCCTGGATTTATTTTGTGCATGCTCAGAAAAAATAATTCAGTTGCAGTGCAATCAACATAATGACATCATCACAAAATGTTGCTAGATTTTTGTAAACTTACAGCTCATCTCAACTTATCTCATCCCGGGAACTCACTTTAGTCCGAGCCCATGGGACATTAAATGGAGGCGGGTTGTATCCAGTATTCTATGTTGGGGCAACTGAAAGACCCTGGGCATCCCTGAATTAATAGGGATATTCCAGACTCCCAGTCTTCTCATCTCATCAGATCCCATCGCTTTGATTATTTTTGTATATTATTAATGTATAAATGTATAGAGTAGGTCGGGGCAAGAAGCCCGGATTAGTTGAGAGGCCCCCCCAGGGTTATATCTAAACTTACAGTTGTGGTGCGTTTTCTTATTGATAGGATTGAAGCTAGAGGCTCTTTAGGGGACGTCACAAATTTTAAGGGAAAACAGCACCAAACAATAGTAAAAATTAAAGAAATAAAAAAAATGTACATGGTTTTTGTAAGTTTGATTAATTCTTTGAAAGGGGTTGTCAGAAATAACTTTGGACATTTTTTAAAGTATAATGGATATCTGCATTGCTTCACTTTATGACCATCACATATATATGATTTGGACCATGTGCTTTGCATTTTAGGTCAAAATATAGAGGTCAAATTAAAATATGTGGGTTTGGGGTGAGAGGCCCCAGAAGTTATGGGGCATGAGTCCCCCCTCACTGGGGCCTTGAAGCTGCTTCAGGAACCATTTATTAAAGTGTACTTCACCTTAAATCCTGGTAGAGTAGCTAATTAAAATAGAAACAATTTGGCCGAAATTGAAACAGGGTAAAAAATATGAAAAAATAAATGTATGAACAGAAAAATTCTGAAATTCAGAAAAAGTGAAGACCCAAGAAATAACTTTCAAGTCGAATGCGCTCGCAAAAAAATTGCCATAGGATTACAATAGGGGGGCTTCTTGCCCGTCAGGTGATCCCTTCCTGACAGCGTAAGCATTCAAATAATCGACCACAAAAAGTAGGTCAAATCGCACCTCGAAGTTAAGGGGGGCTGCATGCCCCGCCCTGCTCTACTTGACCATGCACCAGATTATACCTTACTTGTAACAATGCAACATACTTATGGAATGTGAAATCTCGGACCGAACAACCTGGTCTATTAACTCTAGTGATCTCTATGTGCCATATATGTTAATAATGAAATAGTCACAAAAACTTTAATGTTGTGCTAAATTATGGAATACACTTCCTAGTCATCTTAAGGATCTCACGAATATAGATGTTTTTGAAAGAAAAGATTCATTTTACGATAATTTTACATGTTTACTAATGTTGTTATATATTTTATATATATTGCTTTTACATTTATTGTTTTTAATTAATGTTATTATGTTTTGTTCTTAAGGGCATCAGTGGAAAACAGCTATAGCTGACTGATTTTACCCTTGTACAAAATATTTGTAAATAAATAAATAAATCTCATTATCAACGGTGGTCACAAAAAAATATAAGTGCAGCTCCCTCCACAAAGATGGTGGTTGAGCTGCCCCGGCTGATCCGGAGTACCGTAATGTGGGATGAATTGGGACACTGGGGTGAATCGGGACAGAACAGGGACATGTTATATTTGCTAAATAAAAACCAATTTCTGCTTGCCTGATAAATTTGATTTTTCGTACATTTTTAGTACACATACCAGCGCATATTGTGGCAAAATTTGGTTCTTCTGACTGCAGGCAGTGAAGAGTTACGGCACCTTGAACCTGGCGCTGCAGAAGTAATTTTTTCAAGCTAGTCAAAACTTTGCTTGTGTAGTATAAACTACAGATAATACACTGTAGAGCCACCAAACTTGCAGCAAACTTTAAAATCAATGTAATATGGTTTTAGGGGACCATGATTAAAAACTGGATATGGGATTGTGTATGTTTAGTCCTGGGTTCAGATCCAGGTCAATGGCAAAGCTTCAGGATATTAACCAAAAATAACCATGCAAATTTTCATTTGAGTGTACTGGCGTGGCTTTTTGACTAATATTATTGAACTTGGCATCATCTACAGTGGATTTAGTCCAGAATTACGAATTTCTAGAATTTTTTTTATAAAACTGAATTTTTGTATTAGTTTTCTGTCATTTATTACATTTTTTGAAATATGCATATTATCAATGAATATAATTTCAGATTTTCCTCAAAATAATTTTTTGGCTTGTAGAATATGTTTTCTAATATTTATTCACAAGCAAAAATCACTCAAGAAAGTAGAAAGTATTGATTATGGAGATAATGGACTGTCCCGATTCACCCCAAAGTAAGGGGTGAATTGGGACAGTGGTTTTCTGGGCCTTGAGCATTGGGATTTTAAGATATCATATCAAGCTCCAAGGGACACTTAGACCATGTACTCAGACACAATTTTACACCAAATTTGTATTTATAGATTGGTTTTTGTCCAGGCTATGACAGAAAAACAGCCAATTCTGTCCCAATTCACCCCATATTACGGTACACCAGCAAAACACAAGTCAAGTCAAGTCAAGTCAAGCTATATATTTTGGAAAATCATTTCTCTGTTGTTGCAGTGTCATCAGCAATGAACTGGCTGATCCAAGGAGGGCCTATAAATCAGTGTAAATTAACAATCAGCCTAAATGTTAATTTAATGTGTTTAATTAAAGGACGTTACATCAGAAAATTATGATGACAAATGTTGTTACTTCACTCCATTGTAATCCATGTGAGTGAAAGTTACCTCCTATAGCTAAAATATCAGACTCCAAAAAAGTAAACACACATCCACCATGATTTATTATACTTTTTTTCTGCAGACAAAGTCATTCGTTACGGACAACTGGTACTTTTCCTACACCGAGTTCAGGCGTGATGGAAGTAGAGTGGTCAGAAACAGGTAAGCGGTTGACAGATAGACACAATATTTGACATTTTAATGAAACCCTGTAATGGCCTGTATGCAATTTGAGTCATTCGACCTATTTTGATGTTAGGGCAGGTCAGTGTGACGTCAGAGACGTTTTCCTGACGTCAGGTGAAATCATGAGAGGTTAGATTGTGTTCTTGCAATTACGCCAGCGGGGTATTTCATAGTATACTAGATTATTTTCACATAATCATTGAATGAGGCAAGACATTTTACATGTAACTTGTATCCGGTTTCTTGGAGGCCAAATTCAGATAAAATGCTGCTGTGCAGCCTATGTTTTTTCAAATCACATATATACCACATTCTAGATATCATAAGCAAATTTTCAACAATAATTCTGCTTCTATCGACCATTGACATTTTAGCTATACTGTGTATAATTATTCTATTCTCTTATTTTCTGACACTAACTTACTTTGAAACATATTGATAAATATACAATACACTTGCTCGATGGCACTCAACCTTCCAATAAAACCTGGTAATAGGTTGCAATAATACAACGGGAGATCTCATTTAAATACAGAATAAGGCAGGGGAAATAACCCCAACTTGTCTGAGGCGATTAGTAGTACTAACAAGAAATTCTTTAAAAAAAGAATTGTAGGGACCTGAGGTTTCTTTAAACACATATTTTATTTTCCAAATGTTCAAATAATGTTTTATGTATGTGTAGTTGCATCTATACCTCCAATGTACCACTGTGAATGTGTGATATGACAAACCTACTACATGTTACATCATGATTAGGCATGCCTAATTACAGGTGTTATTAACATAGACAGCAAACCAAGCAATGAGAAGCCCTTTTAAATTCTTTGTCATGAACATGAAATTTCTATTTCCATTACAACAAACTAATTGTGGCTTGCATAATATTTGGATTATGACACTTTTAGACTGGCCAGTTTGTGAGAAGTTGAATATCTAATGTTCTCATACAGTGTTTTCTTTTATCACTTGTCTTATGTTGTCTCAAATGTTTATACACTTAGGCTATATACTTTTTTGAAGGAAATCTCTATGGGATAATATTATGCTCCAGGTGTGCTTTGGATATGGTCCCCAATGTATTATGCTCCAGGTGTGCTTTGGATATGGTCCCCAATCACTCAACCATGACAGCTCCCAAGGTCATGCAGTGAAGGAGCTACTGAGCATAAAGAGGGGCAAATATATACTTGATTTGTAAATTGTAGTCACAGTTACCTTTGCTGTAGCATGAGTATCCTCCTAATATTGGAGGTAAATTTGGAGGGTACTCCTGCTATAGGGAAAGTATATCTGCAAGGCCAACTTCCTAGTGGCCCCCTCCAGAAACTCAAGAAGCTCCACCAATGCAGTACACATAAATTGATGACAAGTAGCACTTGGCTGATTATTTTTGCCCCTTTAGTTAGGGACCTCCACTGTCAAATCTTTCCTCATTTGGAGCTTATGACACAGATCTGAGATGGTCCCTACAAAAATATGTAAGTCCTCATATGCTGTCTTAAATATAGTTCAAACAATTAATATTTAATAGGCAGAATCCCTCTATCAATAAATAATATAAATAGTTTATCAGACTTTACCCTGTCAAACACAAGTTTTCTTTGCGTTATTATCGTTTTCATAGCTACGTGTTTTTCAAGTTTGCAATTTGCTTGATTCCAAAACTGTGATGTCAGAGATTAGTTGAATATTTTCGTTTATTACAAGCATGATTTCAGGAAGCTGGCAAAGAGCAGTGACATGTGGATGATGTATGTTTCACTATGCGCTGTAACTGAACCAAACAGACTACTTAGCCTAAAAGGAGAGTTGCAACTACTGACAAAAAAGTTGTTTGAAATTGTGATGACTGGTTGTAAAGTGTGGGGGTCATTACTGGAGGCACTTGACCACTTGACTCACAGGCCAGATGGTTGGGAACAATGGGGAGTTCAGTGAGGCCTAATCTGCAAGGGAAGCATGCAAGCATAGATTGGGGAGAGCAATTGGCAGTGTGGGTTTAATGGATCCAAGAATATTGATGGGGGTAAGGGACAAAGACAATCAATCCAGTCAGTACCAAAGCACCACCCTGTGGGGGACTGATGCATTGGTGACTCAAGGGGGGCAGTCATTGTAGGCAGAAAGGGGTTGAAGCAATCAGCTCGAGTTAATGGATGGGTAACGCGGAGCAGGGAGCATTTGCATGGCAATGAAGGGTTTGGAGATGAAGGGGGAATTAATGGCACTTAGGAGCAGAGGAGTGTATCTGCAGTTATCTCATGTGCACCTTGCAGGCAGAGGGAAGGGGGGTGCAGGAACTTCAGGAAAGTGAGGGCCTAGATGAACAGGAATCAGCAGCAGGCTGCTGCTGATTGGTTAACACTGGGGCAGGAATTGGATGTTAATTTATGTATATGTGATTGAATAAAGCGATGAGGCCAGGAATGCCTGGTCAGTTTGTTCTGGAGTTCACTACTCTCAACTGCTGTGTTTGTTACATGGAAACAGTATTTTACTTCTTACATGACAAAGTGATATTGATATCACATTGAAAGACTTGGAGGATAAATCCTTGTAAGTAGAGAGGTGAAACTTACATCATGGTGACCCCGACTGTGATTGTCCATCAATAACAGTGTTATTGGATATTACGCACGACACGGATAATCGCACAGGAAATCGAAAGCATGGACAGAAATGACATGATTGCACTCATCGAGGACTTAAACCAAAGACAGTCAAAATCGTTCGCACAAGCAGTGATTGAGCAACTTAGACAGATGGGAATTGAGACCAATGCTGATGTCAACGACAATATTACAGTGAGTGAATTGAAATCCTTTGTAATGAGCCTACTTTCTGAGACTCAACAGTAATGCAGCAAGATTGAACTCGAGTGCGGTGATAGATACAGCAGCAAAGAGCAGTCAGTGACAAAAACGAAAACACGATGGAGGTGATCATCCAAGCAGATCACGCACTAAGGCAAGAGCAAGTGAACCATTTAAAGGCCCAGGCAAAGCAATATGCGGACACCTCTGAGCGCACCAAAGCAGAGACACAGGCAAAGAGGGTACGCAACTGTGATGGGACCTCTACACAAAAGATTCGAGAGTGGTTCAGGGATGTGGAACTGACCATCCCATATGCCACACGCACGGTGTATGTGGCATCACTGACGGCTGAAGGCTCCCTGAGGATAGAGTTAGAGAAATACCTATCTACATTGAATGACAGAGCAGCGGCCACTTGGGCTCCTTTGAGGACCCACTTACAGAAGCTGTTTCTATCACAGCACGAAGACGAACGATTACGTGATGCTCTGGAGAAAATGGAGAGACAGCCTTATGAGACCACCATGACCTTTGGAAGGAGATTTGCAGAGGCAGCCGACATTGCATATCCGTCAGCGAATCGTAATGCAGATCAGCAAAGAACCATGCTGAGATTGTATATGAAAGGTCTGGGAAATGAAAAGTTGGTACTGCGACTCATACAAGAAAAAGGGCCTGCGGACTACTTGGAGGCCATAGAGGCTGTTTCAAAGTACGAAGCTGACAGTTACAGCGTGTACAGAGCCATGCATGGAGCTGCTCCTCCCGAACGTCAAGAAGAGCCCATGGACATCTCAGCAATGAGAGATCAAGGCTCAGATCATCGATCCACAACAGCAACGACGCGAGGACTCTCCGAAGCAGGCCCGATGGATCGCATGCAACGCCAGATCGATGGATTGAGCAGAGAATTCACGAAACTGATGGCCATCGAAAGGAAGCCACCGACAGGTGCCAGACCAAAAGAATTCTCCCCTCGTGCGCCCAGAACGCAGCTGACACATAACGCATATCCATCTAAACCTCGTCGCAGGCTGCCCCCACCTCGTTTCACTCCAGATGGACAACCCATATGTTTCAAATGTGAGAGAGCTGGACACATGCAGGTGGATTGTCCACAAGGAGGCAGAGCTTACTCCAGTAGACCATCACGAGGTAGGCCAGGGCGAGGGGGGTATTGATTGGGGGCCGTGGCGACCCAAGCGTTCGTGGAGCTGTCAATTAATGGAAAAGGGATATCTGGACTAGTAGATAGTGGAGCATCTAGATGTGTAATTAGACGATCAGAATTTGTACAGCTTTGTAAATACATGGGCAGACAGCCAATTGTTAAGAAGACCACGGGGCTAACGGGCGTCACGGGTCATGAATTGCAGGTCTGGGGAGAAACCCAGATCACTTTGGATAGCTTTGGGAAAATAGACGTAGTTGTAGTGGACAATATGTCATATGCATTCATATTGGGCAGGGATATAATGAATCAAGATGGCATGGTGTTAGATTACTCCAAAGGGAGTTTATTGTGGAAGGGGGTAGAATTACCCCTAGTTCCCCTCAACAATGCTGGGGGTGAAATGGGCGTGATTGATGGTCCAGGGGACCAAATCATGAAGTGTGTCAGAGACAATGAAAGGGTGTTCAGTGCCTCGGGGCAAAGAATAGGGAGGCACCCAGACATAGCTGTGAGAATACACACGACAGGGCCGCCAGTCAGACAAAGGCCATATAGGGTGCCCTTTCTAAAGAGGCAAGCTTTGGAATTGAAACTAGCAGAGATGCTTGAACAGGATATAGTGGAACCTTCCTGTTCTCCATGGGCCAGCCCAGTGGTCCTTGTTTTAAAGAAAAGTTCTGAGGAATTACCGCGCTTTTGTGTTGATTACACAAAGCTGAATGCCATGACGATTAAAGATAGTTACCCTGTGCCATTAATACAAGATGTGTTAGATTCCCTGCAAGGGGCCAAGATATTTTCCACTCTAGATTTGAAAAGTGGATTCCATCAATTGCCCCTGGATGAAAGGGACCGAGAAAAGACAGCTTTCATCTGCCACAAGGGACTATTTCAGTTCAAATCCATGCCGATGGGCCTCTGCAACGCCACGGCAGTGTTCCAGAGGACAATGGACAAAGTATTAGGGGGATTAATAGGGATTAGCGTGATGGTCTACGTCGATGACGTAATCGTGTATTCGGCTGACGAGGCGTCACATGTACGCCACCTACAGGAAGTATTCGACAGAATGAAGCAGTACAATCTGACGCTGAATCCAAAGAAGTGCGTCTTTGGACGAGAGGAGGTCAAGCTTCTGGGATTTGTGGTCAGCGCAAAGGGACATCGAGCGGACCCTGACAAGGTCAAGGCCATCAAGGAGATGCCTCCTCCTAACAATGTGAAGGCTGTGAGACGATTCCTTGGCGTCACAGGCTATTATCGAACCTGCATGCCGAACTATGCACAGCTGTCAGAGCCACTTGTCAGACTAACGAAGAAGCATGTGCGCTTCCATTGGGATGCCGAGAAGCAGCGCAGCTTTGAAGCGCTGAAGGACCTTTTGATCAGCGAACGTGTAATGACACATCCTCGTACTGATCGTCCCTACATTCTCTACACAGACGCATCTAATATCGCTTTAGGAGCCATATTAGTACAAAAGGAGGAGGGCACAGGGATCGAACGTCCCATCAGCTATCTGTCCCGACTCCTGTCCAGCACTCAGAGACGATGGGCGGCGATAGAACGTGAAGGATTCGCTTTGATCACAGCATTAAAGGTCTTTAGGCCGTACTTGTATGCCGCCGAGTTCACGTGCCTGACGGATCATAAGCCGTTAACTTCTTTGTTCACAAAGGAGCTCAACAATACCAAGATCCAAAGATGGGCCATCCTACTGGCCGAGTATGGGTGCAAAATCAGCTACCGCCAAGGAAAGAACAATGTGCGCGCGGACATGCTGTCACGTTTAGAGCCAGAGATTATTGCCACATATGATGACTTGGACTGGCAGATTGAGGATCCAAATCCAACAGATCAGGCAGGAGATGAAACGCCACCGATCTTTCACGACTCATTGGATCTGAAGCAGTTGGGTCAGGAGCAACGAGGCATGTCGGAATGGCTAGAGGCAGTGGATGACCAGAGCGGCTACGAGATTGTGGATGGGGTGTTGTACTCAGTGAAGCGTCCCCATGACCACGCAGCAGAGTATCCCAGGCTGGTGGTCCCTGAAGCGTATCGGGACCGAGTCATCAGGTGGGCCCATGAGGAAGTGGGCCATATGTCTTACATGAAAACCATGCGCAAGCTGCAGGAAGCTTACGTGTGGCAGGGCATGAGGAAGAACGTCAGGCAATTTGTGCAGCTGTGTGCCACCTGCGCAGTGCACAGCAAAAGGCCAGTGCATGTGGCCATGGGTGAAATGCCACTGCCAAAAGGGCCTGGCCAGCTGATATCAGTTGACCTGGTTGGGCCACTGCTTCGGTCGCCTCAGGGCAACACAAACATTTTGGTCCTCATAGACCATGCCAGTGGCTTTGCAGACTGCTACCCCATACCAAATAAAACCAACGAGGCAGTCTGGGCCAAGTTGAGGCAGGAGTACTTTCCTCGAGCAGGGATTCCCAACTGCATGATAAGTGATCGCGGTCTGGAGCTAAATGCGAGGGCCATGAGACAATATCTAGAGGGCATCGGCGTGGAACATCGCAGGACGACTCCATACAATCCACAAGCCAATGGCAAAGTGGAACGCTTTAACAGAACACTCAAGTCGATACTGGCCAAGTTAGTCAACAACAGGGTTGCTGACTGGCAGACCCAACTTGGCAATGCTGTGGCCTGTTACAATACCTCCACGTCTTCTACCACTGGCCACACACCATTCTTCCTACATTATGGACGACACCCAAGAATGCCCATCCACAGAGCCCACTCGCAGGTACAAGATCAGCCATTGTTAGAAGGCAGGCTGCAAGAGTACTATCAAGCCATCAGGCAGGCGAGGAATCTCACGGAGGACTCCAGGAAATACAATAGGGCGAGGCTGCAAAGGAAGCAAAATGTGGAAGAACTCCAGGTCGGCGATTCAGTGATCTTGAAGGCGAGTGAACCATTAACATTAACGAGCAGGTGGGACCCAAGGTGGACGGTTACCCAAATTAGGGGCAAGGTGATATGGCTGTCCCATCAGCCTTCAGGAAAGCAGAGAGTGCTCAATCGAAATAAGGTTCGCTGGGTCAGTCCAGACATGGCCTGGGAGGGGGTGCGATTGCGCCCAGTGAGGCAGATAAAGAGGGGTGCAGGGAGACCCTGGCAACCCCAGAGACCTCCAGCCAAGCGAGGCAGACCACCACGGCAGGAGGAGGTCAGGCCCAATGTGGGAGGAGAGAGAAGTGATAGAGGAGAGAGACATGAAGGAGGAGAGACAAATGAAGGAGGAGAGACAAATGAAGGAGGAACCACTGTAGCAGGCGGACAGAAAGAGCCAGATGGCCAGCAGGGGATAGGAAACCCTGAGTCAGAACCCATGCAGGAAGATGGAGATTCATCTCCAGATTGGGTGCCCCAGGGGACCTCTCGGACCACTGAACACAGGCGGGGACAACGAAGGCGTCGTCCCATTCAGGGAGACGAGATGGATGAAGTTCAGCCAGATGCCCCAAAGAGGCGAGAGCTTGATCCGAATCAGAGTGATGACGAATCCAGTGGGCCGGCAGGTGGACGATTGCAGGACGATCGGGGGGGTCAAGAAATGGAACCAAGCAGCCCTTCACCCCCGCCAGTAACTCCACCCCCTGACCCCCAGGGAGAGGCTGATGACCCAATGGACAGTGAGTCGGCTCATGTCAAGAGAGGGCTCCACCTAGAGGACAATTCAGTGGACCCCCAGCCCAAGAGACAAAGGACATATCTGCCCAGAGAAGCCAAGACCAATCACACTGTGCTTGGACCTCGAGCAGACAAGACTTCACTCTGATCTCTGAACACTTTGGCAGTTCTATTCACAAATTGAACTTCCAATTGCACCAAACGACTGACAAGACGAAATGGAGTCGTACTTGTGCTGTTTACTGCTCATGGCTATAACCAGGACGGGAGCACAAACCACCTTGGAGCCCTCTTCGCACAAGAAGGGCGCTGCCTACATGGAGCCACTGCACTTACCAGATGGGGTACTCGTCCAAGGAGGGACAGAGTTGAGGACGATCAAAGCAACATGGATGATCTTGGTAAGCCTACAGGCGCCCACCTACCCTGAGGGTCTGCCTGAGCTACTTGCCGTGATCCGAACCAACGTGGGACGAGCGAGGGTTCGTCCTTACACCAGAGAGGCCTGGACAAGACGACTGGACCAGATCGATCAATCATCATCGCAGTACGTCGCTGCCAAGCTGCAAAGAGCCATGGAAATGCCCACGATCGTCACTCGCAGACCCAAGCAGCCCTCTCGAAGGAAACGGGGACTTGTCAATGCTGTGGGGAGCATCATGGGCTACCTGTTCGGGACTGCAACGCAGGAAGAGGTACGTCAGTACAAGACAGCCATAGTGCAGTTGCAGAAGCGAACAGGCGACCTCATGCATGTGACCAAAGACATGCTAACAGTGGTAGACCAGACGAGAGCTTACATGAAGGAAACCCAGAAAACATTCTTGTCACTCTCTCAGCATGTACGTAACATTGACACTTACCTGGAGAGACTCAGAAGCAACCTCAACAACATGGACATCCGATTGCACACAGTGGAGACTCGAATGGAAATGGAACGAGCCATCCAGGAGGCCGAACGAACCTTCCAACAATACGAACAGCAATTGGACCACTTCCAGCGTCAGAGGGGAGCCCTGGAGAGAGGAAGACTGAGTGAGGAGGTCCTGACTCCCGAGGTCCTGCAAAAGATCATTGAGCACACAGCACAGGAGGGACATGAAACGGTGAGCAGTCTTTTGTGGTTATATAGCTATGTAAGGGTAGAGCCTGTGGTTATCTCAGGCAATGAGCTCATTTATAGGTTGCCTTTGCCCGTCCTCAGCAGACAAAATTACTTACTTTTTAACTTAGAAAGCATGCCTGTTCCAATATCAAACTCGGGCATGTCAGTACAGATACATCTAGCCCAGCATTATGGGGTGTCCACTCGTACAGGACAAATATTTTTAGCTGAAGACTGTTATGGGGCAGACCCCGTCGTGTGTCCTTGTGGGGCTCTGTTTAAAGCTACAGTGCACCAGTGTGCCAGAGGATTGATCTTCAATCAATCACGGCTCATTAAACAGTGCAAGTTCGACCTAGCGAAAGGCACGAATGACACCCAAATCAAGCAGATAGCCTATAATCAGTACTTGATCTCCTCATGGCACTCCTCATTCAAGTTTCGTTGTCCCGGAGAGATTGAAGTAGCCCGCACACTAAATCCAGGGACGTACCAGGTCAAATGTCAGCCAGGCTGCGTAATAGAAGGTGACACCTTCTTGATTGAGTGCCCTGAGACCTATCACCTTCAGCGCGAAATTTCTATGCCTGCACTGCACGTGCATGGCCAATTCAATTTCTCAAGCTCCCTACGAGCTGATGACCTTCTCAAGGCTTTCCCAGCGCTGAAGGCAATGCCCTCAGGCACGATTCCAGCAGTTAGTGCTACCCTGGTGCAGGAGGCCATGGCTCTCAGTAACGATCACTGGGCTATGATAAAGCGACACACACCGATTCTATCTCTAGTCCTCACCATATTGATCATTGTATTGTTAGTGATTCTGGCAGCTGGTTATTGTTACTATAAGAGGACGGGCAAATGGATTCCTAAATGCATGAACAATCGTCGTGCCAGAGGCACGCCAAGAGAGGTGAGGTATTTGCCACCTCTAGATCTCGTTGATGAGGTTGACACCAATGTAATCACCTCAGCGGTGTGAGGCGCTGCATCCTGATGTCCTCTGGTCCCTGTTATGTCCCACAGGAGCCCAGTCCCTCATCCAATCTGGCGTCATGATAAATTTCTAAAGTTTGCGCAGACTCCTACTCCTTCAGAGCGCTGGTTGGCATGAGGGTGGGTTGGTGGAAAGATAGCAGCCAGGGGGGTGATTACAGATAAGTGTGAGAGAAATACATAGGCCTAGAATGATGTTGTATTTAGCTATCGTGTAGCTATTGTGTAACTTGAAATCCATGAATGGAGCGATTTATGCTGCAATGGCAGCAGATACTGCAACCCCAGGCACTAAGGTCCTGAGAGGTGCAGTCAATGAAACTTACAGCAAGTATGACCTTGCTGATGTATATTGTGCATTAAGCTGTATTATCAGACAATTGATTGTCATTGATCCTATTTATGCAAACTGATTCATTATATACTCATTGCCCTGTGACCATGGCCTACCCACAGCTCAGCCACATTGCTGCCGCCGTTGCCATGATCCCAGGGCAATGACCATAAATGTCATGCCCTTGTGAACACCCACTGCCCAGTTTATGCTCATATCATTTCAGCTCAAGCAGACCATCAGCCAACCGTGTCAAGCCAACCAATGCACTGTGGACAATCAGAAAGAACACGCAATTCCTGCACGCCTACTCAACGTGTAGCTGTGCCACGAACGAAAGCCCAGTACGCAAACTGGCAAGACGGAAACAGCAGTTATGGAACGTATATCTCATTGTGGTGCAATTTACACACCTATAATAATAACACTAATAATAACATATATATCTATACGAACTATCAATAAGTTATCATCGCACCTTAACTTCCATAAATTAATGTGCTTATGAAACAAGAACTTTCGCCTAGCCATATTGGCTATGCTTGACCACAAGAGACTGAATGGGCCTCAAACTGGGCTGAACAATTGTTCACACTAACTGTTTAATTTAATATGTTTAATGTTGTCTATTGATGTTGTGGGGTTTACATACAAAAGGGTAAAAACTGAGAGCAGTGGGGGAAGGGTTAAGAGGGGCAAATGGGCAATGTATTAAACGTGATTAATGAGTTGTTGTATTTGAAATTATCAATACAATATAGAGAACACTAAGCTAGCCAGTAATGACATTAATGGTGCCTCCTTCACAAAGGAAGGGGTGCCCAGTAGAGAAATTCTATGAATTTATCTAAAAATGTGTGTGCCAATGTAAAGTGTGGGGGTCATTACTGGAGGCACTTGACCACTTGACTCACAGGCCAGATGGTTGGGAACAATGGGGAGTTCAGTGAGGCCTAATCTGCAAGGGAAGCATGCAAGCATAGATTGGGGAGAGCAATTGGCAGTGTGGGTTTAATGGATCCAAGAATATTGATGGGGGTAAGGGACAAAGACAATCAATCCAGTCAGTACCAAAGCACCACCCTGTGGGGGACTGATGCATTGGTGACTCAAGGGGGCAGTCATTGTAGGCAGAAAGGGGTTGAAGCAATCAGCTCGAGTTAATGGATGGGTAACGCGGAGCAGGGAGCATTTGCATGGCAATGAAGGGTTTGGAGATGAAGGGGGAATTAATGGCACTTAGGAGCAGAGGAGTGTATCTGCAGTTATCTCATGTGCACCTTGCAGGCAGAGGGAAGGGGGGTGCAGGAACTGCAGGAAAGTGAGGGCCTAGATGAACAGGAATCAGCAGCAGGCTGCTGCTGATTGGTTAACACTGGGGCAGGAATTGGATGTTAATTTATGTATATGTGATTGAATAAAGCGATGAGGCCAGGAATGCCTGGTCAGTTTGTTCTGGAGTTCACTACTCTCAACTGCTGTGTTTGTTACATGGAAACAGTATTTTACTTCTTACATGACAAAGTGATATTGATATCACATTGAAAGACTTGGAGGATAAAAACTTGTAAGTAGAGAGGTGAAACTTACATGGTGTCTTGTGAAAAACAGCAACTCATTTTGTTTGGAAAACAATGAGGTCCAACACTCAGCTTAGAGATGTGTTGTTTGTTGTGGTTGTACACAAATAGTAACATTGCCTGACAGTTTTAAATTCCTTTGTCATTAACTGTGATGTCAAACTCTGAACTGATATGTCACAGATTGAAGATTAGACCCATCATATTGACAGATACCCACTGATGTCACGGTTTAACTGCAAAACGAAGTTTTCAAAAAACACGTAGCTATGAAAACGATAATAACATAACAAAAGTAAACATCAGACCCTTTATAAAGATGTGGAACTCTCCTTTTCGCAGCTCTCCTGTGTCGCCTAGCAGAAAAAGGCTATTTCCGCAAAAATTTCCAGAAACATCGGCCTGGGCATTGATAATGAGGCCGGGTTTTCCGAGGTCCGTAACTAAGTCTATTCAGCTTGACATTACTTGAATATGTGGCAATCCATGCTAAACATCCCATTTAAGACTTGGCAATATAATCCGTAATGTTTTGAATGGATTAAAAGTGTTCTGGAGCTTGGAATGCCAGCTCCAGTGCTCCACTGACTCGGCAATGGTACATAATGGTGGCTTGTTCCCGAGAAAAGTTTTTTTCTGAACGGCGAAGTCAGAGAGTTGAAAAAAGAAGAGTTCCACTATCACGGCCTATAGGTACCACCGTACCAGGTAGTGATTACACTTCTTTTTTTTTCAAAAGTACCTATCTTCGCCAGTCCTTTGGCAGAGCAACCACTTGTCCGAGTTCTGCTGGAAGAAGAAGAAAAAGAAATGCAAGGAGAGGAAGAAACGTAGTTTCATCATTTGGCTATGGCAACCTGAAAAAAACTGGCTTTGGATTCAATCAGAAGGTAGATAAATAATCTGTTAAAATTTGGAAATGCAAAATTATTGTCGCCAGCATTCAGCATTTACTGTAGCTTTTGTGGTTTTATTGACATATAGAACAATTAAATATGTGTGGTGCATTTTTTAACATCCCAAAGTCCTCTTCACGTCAATCGTGAACTGGAAAATAATTGGTGCTGGCAATGCAGTATGTGTGGTGATGTCAGAGGCACGCACACATTTTGTGATGATGTCACGAGTGAAATGGCTTGATGTCTGAAGAAATCCACTTGGAAAAAACTCATATTGCATGGTAAGCATGCAGTGGCCTATTAGTATTGATCTCCCCCATTTTTTCCAATATTCTAATATTTTTCCCTTCCAAAATTTTACTTTTCCAAATATTTCTAATTTTTTCCGTAGTTTTATTTTTCAATTTGTTTCCCTGTTTCTTGCTTTTCAAACATTAATTTTTCTTTGGTACGCTTATCTTCACAAAACTCTCAGTTTTTGCTGTTGCAGAATGGAACATTATATTGGAAGCAGAATGGGCATGTAATAAAACAAATACGGCACTTATTATCGTGCAAAATGAAAATTTATTTGCACTTGTAAATTCGTAGGCCTACCTCAGTCTGACAATGAAATCAGTAGGGCTGAAAGCCTTCATGTCGGCTCTCATTGCTCATATTGAACTCGTAAATTTATATTGAACTCGTTCTATATGAATTTCATGATGCAAAAAAAATTTCATATAGGCTCTGATAGTGGAACTCTCCTTCTTTTCTGCTCTCTGGCGTCACGGCGCACAAATAAACTTTTTCCAGGAACCTCCGCCATTTTGTAGGCCTGTACAATGCAATAAGGCCGGGTTTTTCCCGAGTCCATAACAGTGTTTAATCAGCCTGACATCACTGGATTAGGCCAAACCATTCGAGTTCTGTACTAATCAATGGATCCCACCAGTTTTACGAGACATACCGGTGATTAATCCGGATATTTCGCCCGATGAAGTCTGTTTATTTTTAAGTCTCGGCGATACAATCCGTAGTGTTTTAGAGGTTTTACAAGTGGCCTGGAGCCTGGAATCCGAGCGTCCATCGACTTCGCAATGGTACAAAATGGCGGCGTGTTCCCGGAAAAATTTTATTTCTGAACGGCGACATCAGAGAGCAGATAAAAGTAGAGTTCCACTAACACGGCCTATTGTACTCATATCATGCCATATTTGCATAATATTACTTTCTTTAATGCTACAGCTCCGGTGGACAAAGCTTGATGGAACTTTGGCGTGTCAGTCATCAAAGGACCAAGTGACTTTCGACATAAAATGTACCAGTCATCAGTGTGGAGGATGTCAACCTGTTGATCTGAAGTTCTTTGTTAAACCTGGAAATGGTACAAATTACTGTTATTATCACTGTTACTACTGCTAGGTTTCATTCTTTCCCTCTTATACGAACCTCAGTAGGCCGTATACCTCAGGGGCGTATCTAGAAATTCCCTGTGAAACGTGACTTTCCTATCTTTCCCATGTTAATTCTGGGTTGGGTGAAAAGTAGATAGTAGAGCGCTCGCCTCACAAGCGAGGAGCCCGGGTTCAATCCCCAGGCTGGCCATCATGTCATTCAACGAAACTGTCGTTCTCATCAGAAGTAAATTGGAGGGTAGCCAAGCTAAGTCCACTCCATCTTGGTGAGTCTTCAAATAACTCCACAGTTAGGCCACCAATTTATATTGTTGAACATAAAACTTTGTATTTTGGAAAAAAATAAAGACCAGGTCATTCAAAAGAAAAAAAAAACGCGCCATGGGCCCAACTGGAAACAAGTCACTGACTTAGCTTGGCTACCCACGTTAAATAAAAAGTCCCTTTACCTTTACCTTTAGTTACCCTCCAATAAGTGCACCACTGTTTCTCCCAATGAGGTTTTGGTTGTAAACAGTTGCATTGTCTTATCATGAATGATCTTGTATTTTTCGAAAAAAGGTCTCGTAGTGTCCGAGACATTGTATCAATTTGGATTTGTTTCGCAAAGACATTCCTTAAATTGCCCAATAATTGAAAATTTTAAAATTTCTATGAACATTTCGTTACAAGCATCAACTATCAAATGGACAATTTTACCTATTTTGACGTCAGGCGATGTATGTGTGATGTCACTGACGTTATCCTGACAATATTAATATTCGCACAGCGAAACGGCCAAAGGCCATTTCGTGAAGCGAATTGACCACAAGAGAGGACCCAGAAGTCTGTGCAGTGATGGTCTCAACATCAACAGTCCACAGCAGGAAATTAGGTCAACTGGGTCCAGCTTCTTATAAATGATTTAGTTTTGAATTAAACAGATTCAGATTTTTTCAGATTTCAGATTTTTTATTGTCACTTATAACATTATATAAAAAAATAGGATTACACTGTTTGATACCCGAAGGCATGATTGCCGCTCATGGGGAACAAAACATAACACATTCATCTTCAAAAGTGAAAATTAAATTTTCTCCAGTAGTATTCCCTGTACCTATAATTTTTATGGAATAGTTTTAGTCTTGACATGCTAGATTAGATTATTGACACCTTATTCATTTAATTTTAAAACAGACAACAATAAAACATAGCATAATTAAAGTAACAAAATCTTTATAAACTGGTGATTATGTAACAGTGAGCAATTAATTTACATGCAGGTCATGTTATTGTTTTGCTAGTTACTAATATGCTATTATGTAATATCAACAATCTAACCTAGACTTAAATTTGGCAGCTTTCAGTGTTGTCTGCCCTTTTACTATTTAGCTGATTACCTATCAATCCTGTTTATCTATCTGTCTATCAATTTATCTATCGATCTATCTTTTTAGCTGTCTATGTATCTACCTATCTATCTATACATCTATCTATCTATCTATCTATATATCTATCTATCTATATATCTATCTATCTATCTGTCTATCTATCTATCTGTCTATCTGTCTATCTTACTATTCCAAATAAAAAATTCTGTCAGTATTTCTGTACATCTGTCTTTCAATATACACTGAATCTATAAAGAAAGATAGTTATGGTGACACTTCAAGTCTTACAAATACTTTTAAGTGCTGCGCGAATTTCATGGCAGTGCTATTTATGTAAGGTTTGATACAATGAGATACAACTTGCGCATATCAGATTCTACTCAAGGGGTCACTGCATGCACGTCAAGTGTTCAACCGAGTGTCACCTGTCCCCCTGGTGGTTATTCTGAAGCAATTTCTCTCTTTGTTGCCTTCCCCTGGGGTGGCATGTTAGACATTAGTGAAATTTCATTTGATTCAACTCCTTGAGACATTGATAGTTATAATTAAAGATGGTAAATGATAAACCCCGCGTTGAACGTTAGAAATTAGTGAAATTTCATTCATAGCGAATTGCATGTATATATATATTATATAAATTTGTATCTAGGTTTTTATTGATAAACATAGGTCACATTTGAGTAAAAATCAGAAATAAATTACTTATTTACTTTCCCTCATGTAACAGGAAGTGTCTTCCTAAATTTCAGCTGTTGTGAAGGGGAGACGAGTATTTCTGCAAGATCCTGTGAGACCAACATTCGTCGCGATGTACGATGAAGACTTCTCGACATCAGTGAGTCTCAGCTCCTTCTCCAGCATGAAGATCTTTCCAATGGCCTCAAGGATGACTGTCTACGTGTCAGCAGGAGATTGTGATGGAATCATTGAAGCTGTTAGAATCGGCAAGAACCCTCAATCAGTGAAAAATGGCAACGTTGAAGTTCTCATGATGGACTTGTGCAAATCAGATTCTACACCAGGGGTCTCTGCATGTCAGCTGATTGTCACTTGTCCACCTGGTGGCTATTCTGAAGCAATTTCTCTCTTCGTTGCCTTCCCCCGAGGTGGAACGTTAGATATTAGTGAAATTTCATTCGATTCAACTCTTTGACACCTTGACCTTGAGAGTCATGATTGAAGAATGGATAAACGATCTAGATTAATTATCTTTCAACTTGCTTCTTTGGCCGGTTCTTTTTCCTTGTAATTGACTCAGCGGGCAACAATTTCTAGCCAAGTTTATTGAATGTTGAAATGAATAAATTCTTTCTGGGCAGTCTTAAAAAAAATTAGTTCGGAGTTTGTTTGACTTAATAACAAATATTTTAGAATGTCACTCAGCCAAAATGAATAATGTCTGACGTGCCGTGAAATGAACAATTAGGCCTACTGACTGCAATAATATCAAGATTAATCCAGTTGCTGACTGTAGATCCTATGTACAATACAAAAGCATATAACATTTTGGAGTTTTTTATTGCTTGTGTGACGGATCTTAAAATTTCATTAGCAGCTATACAATATTGAATTTTCTGAAATTGGTCCTAACACAAACTTGAAAAGTTATGACCTTTTTTATTGTTTGATTTCTTTGAAGTTCAAAAACATTGTCTAAATGTATGAATGTTATCCCTGTATGACTGTGATATCTTGATTGTAATTACCATACATGTGAATGCCTGTATTACTGCTCACTCCAGAAGAGTTTCCTTGTCTGAGATCAATGAACTATTATCTTGTTTATTGGGAGTTACGATGAAGGATGAAAAACAGTAGCCATTGTATATTTAGTGACAAAATTAAGTAAAACCCTGTGCAACATGAGAAACAAGGTATAGTTCTCCAAGTTTTATATATCATGCAGTGTGAACCAGCCCCGGCAACACTAGTGCCCCTCTGTCTACAAGTTGACCGCTTTTTCCGCCACCTTGGGGCTAAATTCTCGAGCAACACGCGGTCAACAGAAACTGATTGTCGTGGACTCACAGTTTGTCTGGAAGAAACCAGGACAGTCCCACCATTTGCTGATGGCCTAGTCTATTTCGAAAAACTCTGTAAGTGTCTACTCTGACTTTGGCCGACTTCAATTTTAAGCAGAAAGCTTGTGAAAACCGAATTAATTTGGAAATATTTTTCATCATGGAGGATTGCGGCAAAAAAACAACACAGTAAAGATGGCGCCACTTGTGTCATAGACAAGACATTCTGTTGAGTGTTACACAGCTTTTTCAAATTTTAAACCATTCAGTTGTCCTGATTAATCTATCTCCACATTACAAAGTAAATGAATTTATACAAATTGGTGTTTTTATCATAAAGCGAAAACGGCTGCTTTGTATCTGTAGCCTTGTGAATAAGTGACAGAGCATTCTCTTTGGAAACTTTTCTGACAACACTTTAATAGGCATAATTGGCTTGAAGTAGATGAAAGACCACCAAACTTCTGATGAGTAAAATCATCCCTTTCTTTAACAAAAGGCAAAGCTAGAGTTACAAAGCTGTTTCTTTTTGCCTGCTGATTTCCAAGCATTTTCATTCAAAGCAGAATACTGGATCATCAGCAGCCATGCTTTTTGAAAATAGTCTGGCGTAGTCAGTGATGGAAATGGAAAATTTTCATTGAGGGAGCTCTCAGCTCGTGCGGCAGCGGCTCACCATTCCGAATTTTTTAAAGAGAAAGAATTCTTCCACCATAGCATAATTTTGGCTAAAAATACCATGAAGACTGAAAAAGTAACATGATAATTGTGATTTCACCACTGATCATTGGGGGGAGCTGTAGCAGGGTACAGCTCCCCCTGTTTTTTGGTCAAGGGAGCTCAGCTCCCCCGAGCTCCCCCCCCCCCCATTTCCATCACTGGGCGTAGTAATACAGCTGTTGTGCGACTTGATCTAGTGACATGTTGACCAAATTCAACTTTCCACGGACTGACATACAGCCACTTGTCACAAACAGAGACAGAGTGCTCCTAGTGTTAGATTGAGGAAGCTCTCCCTGCTGGAGTGCTCACTCATGAATGAAACATAACAAAGATTTCAAGTATGTGCATGTAAAAAGACTGTATCTGATTAACAGGACAACCTGATGCCCAAGATATCAACCAAAACTTAATCAGTTCATTCTGGTGAATCGAAGAATCCTGGTGAGTTTCAGCTCAATCCGTACAGCAGTTTTTCAACTATTGTTGTTTAAGCAATAGTAATTGTAAAAATATAACTTGTTTATAAATTAATAAACTGAATATTTCTGCACTGTTTGTAGTAGTGTGTTTAACATGGATACCCAGCTGTCAAGTAGACCTCAGCTTTATCAGAGTGAGGTCTAACACCAGTAAACCATAAACAAAAGTTTTCTACATTCATTTTTGCTTTGGTTGATTTATCTTTTTCTTTGCTATTTGGGTCAAAATTTGAAAACCTTGAAATTTCAGCTGTAAAAAATTTGAACATTTTTTTGGTCCAGAAATGCCTTTTAGAGTTGGCATTAGGTAGGTCAAACAATCAGCTATCACTGCAATGTCATGTCCAAGGGTCCCAAATGCTCTGCTGATCTGTAATGAGGTGATAAATACAACTGTGATGTTTTTTGACTGGCATTAAAATCACACTTAAAACTAAAAAATCCAGACCACTTAGGGCCAAATAATCTATTACCAATGATTAGGCAGATAGCTTGCACATTTTAGGCCAACTTCCAGGTCTCTAGCACCAATTATTTTTGAGATAATGCATTTTGGTCAATTAAATACCGAATATGTGTGTCATTAGCATCATGCCTATAACTTGAAATCTGCACCACTTAGAGCTGAAGAATGTATTACCAACGTATGGGAAAGTGGCTATTCTGCAAACATTGAGCTATATTTCAGGTCTCTACGACCAATACTTATTAAGATAGAACATTTTCTTGAACTAGAAATATACAAAACAGAAACAAAAATACTCTTTTCACCAATAGTTCGGATTCTGAACAACAAAGATGATCTCCACTACCCCTCCAGTGCCCAATGTCTTTGCTGAACCATATTTCAGGTGCTAGACAATGGTAAAATGTCACTGACACCCCGTATTTGATTAGTAATCTCAGAAAAGCGTCAAAATTCATACTAAGCATGTCAGATGCAAGGAAAATGCAAAAATTCGGTGCAATATTTTGTTTAAACATTAATTGATAATATATATTGAACACAATTTCAACTCCTGTCACCTGCAACAGAATTTTAGTGAGGTAAAGGAAAGAAGCCATTTATTGTTGTGATGCTAATGATGGCGTGATGCTAATGATAATTAAGATAAAAATCTTTGTAGGGACCAGTGCAAAACTGGCAATCTTGCAATTTGTGCATGCAATGATCTTACGAACACCAGAAGCATGTTCACATTGATTCTGGTCCAGAAATATGCAGTCAAAATAGAGCAGCAAGGCGTTTGCTAATGACAAATTAAGATAGGACAACCGACATGCCAACAGAAATACTCAAATATTTTGGTTTGCATAAATGATACAGAGCTACAAATAGCGCAGTTATTTTCTTGGGTTCTCAGACAACGTCACACACAAGGTTTTCTCGCAGAATGTGCGTCCCTTTAATTTTTATTAAGAAACCAAACTGCTGTGATGCTAATGACGCAATATTGGAGACATTGACACAACAACCTCCTGCTCTTATACAGGATATTATTTCAGAAATTGGAAGCTATATTTTAGAAGAGTGATAGTCAAGTCTCCATGTATGGAAGAGTTTAATTGAATCAGGATCCCGTACAAGTTTTTGTGATGCAATCTTTCAAAGAAAATGTTGGTGGAGACAGGCCATTTTCAGGGGGGTTGGCCACTTCAATGCTATTTTTGGATGACATAAAAATAACCTTCCACATATTTTTTGTGTCAGAAGTTTTGTTGATATCCTTGTCTATGACAAATGACATCAAGAAGTCCTGCGTGTGCCTTTCTGTCATCATGAATTATTGTTAAACACCGGAGACAAGAATTTCAGACTTACCAAATTTTGACCCATTTCACGCTGGTGTTTTGATGCACTGCTCAATGGTGTTTGGCAGAGCATCCATCAGCAGTCCTTGAAAATTAATATGAAGTACCCAAAGATAGGATTAAAAATCCAATCACTTCATTAAATGCACTTTGCCTGTCCAATATCGTTTCATGCATCAATCAATCCATCGTAATCTTCAGTTATTTTCTGAAATGTTATGACTATTAAATACGCAACTTGTCGAAGTAATTGACTTTTTATTTAGTGATATTTATGACCTGTTGAAGAGTTTGAATAATTGATATGACTTATATTGACCTCCGGATACACAATTGGTGCAAGAGGTGTTCAACTTAATTAGTGTTTGCTCCGTTACATAAATAAACAAAAGTTACCTTTTTCCTGTAAGTTGACAAAAGCTGATAATTTTAAAAAAAAACTGTTACATTGCAGAATAGCATTAATGAATTTTTTAAAGTTTTTTTTTATGAGAGGTAATCTGTCAAAGGTAAGCACTTTGAAGACGATATTCATCATTATCTTATACATAAATGTATCATATTGTATTGTATCATGTTAGCACATCACAATTGCTGCACATAGGACTTGGTAAAAAAATTTCCCAGATCACCTCCCCCACAAAGCCGCAGGGTCATCTTGCCTACTCTTTCTATATGTTGAATCATCTTTCTGAATTGTTTCTAGTTTTTGTACAATATAGAGTTTATTTTAATAGAGATGTTTTAGACCCACATTGTGTATATTTTTTGTACCACGTTTTATTCAATTAAAAACAATATAATAAATTTACTTTGCAAATACCATTTACAACTTTTTGTAAAATAATGTTTTGATAAAGCTTTTGGCAACTCAAATATATATAAAAGGGGTCGACCAGATGATAATTGGGGAGGGGGGAGGGGATTTTATGTGATGATTTAAACCCAAAATGACTGAGTCACATTAATTTCAGCATGATTATAACGATGAATTATGTAGTGATAGTCATGACACAATGAGAATGTTAAATTTTGAACCTTAATTTCTAGTTATTTATAGATAACTGGTGCAGAGTAATAATTCTTTTTCATAATTGCCTTCAATGTCATGACGTCACAACCACACTTGGTGAAAAATGATCCAAAACAGCAAGGTTCAAGGCTGAAGACCATGGCTCAGACGAAAAATCCATTAAAATCGTCCTTAGGTTGATTAAGTTTCAGCTGAGACGGAACTAGTATAGAAGCATAGACCATGGGATTTCACATGCAATAATTGAGAAAATATCCCAAGGGACACACATATAAACACTATGGGATTGTCTGTTGGTCATGTTGAAATATATGCTGAATATTAAAAGATATTTTATATAACATAGAAAAATCCCATAAATTATATCAATGTCAGTTGTAGATGTCATAAAGATCTTTTTTCGAACCCGGGGCCCAAACATGACTGCTCAAATTGGCTCCGGTTGGGCAAAATTGTTCAGGAAGTCAACTCATTGCTCTATAGAAATAATCCCTGTTAAATTGTCCCCTCATTTCAATTTTTTTATTTTAACTCCTTTTTGATAATTACACTTTGTCTGTAAGTATGTAAAGTTCCATTTGTAGAGCAAAAAAATATAGTATTTCACATGTCTCAAACATCCTCCTTTATAGTGATCAGAGAATCAATGCATTTTCTGAAGATAATAATATTCTATGAAAATTCCTGATAGAGTTACATACGCTTTTTCAATATATCTATGCTAAGTTGAGGAATTCCATGAGATTTCAATTAGAGCCCTGTTCACCTTGATGTATAATGCGTATATAATAAGTATAGCATCAGCCAGGTTATCTATGTAGCTGAACAATGTCTCTCTTCAAATTTCCCCAATGTACTAAGTAATAACTGTTTTTCTTTGACTGAAAGGTGAGAGCATTGGATGAATGAATCATTGATCAGTGGAAGCCTAACACTGGGGAAGTTCAGGTTTGGTGCAAAACTGTTACATTTAGGGAAATGTGGAAATGATTCACACATTGCTAATCCTGGGTTCATGGAAAATTTTATTGAAATTTATTGCCATTGACTGTAAAAATGTTCTGCAATTTTACTAATTCTGTGTGATAGCAACTTCAACCTAAAAATAGAATATAAATTATGTTAGAGGCGATTTAATTAGTACACGATTCTGAAGTTCTTTGGCCACAAAATATACATAGCATTTTCAGTTAATTTGATTGGTTCCGAAACAACAGAACGTAGTAAGTGCCTATATAGCATTGATTCCTCGAAGGCAATGACCAGAACTGCATAGTAATTAAATTGCCCATAAAGATATGCAGATTAACACACAGTGGAGAAATTAAAATCTTCTCAACGCAGATTGAACTTTTCAGTTTCCTATCAAGTTAATACATAGCATCATATTTCACTGATGCAATTTTACAGGAACAAGGGCATATACGGTATATATAATATAGTGGCACATCATGCAGCAACAGTTCAAACATCAGCAACAAATCACTAATTATGTTGTTTATACAACTCTGTTAACCTTGGACGTCTCCCCTTTGCCTAGCTGAATAACCTGTTAAGATTGACATTGTAATGTAATAAGTGTTTTCATTGCATAATATCTGAACGTGAGTCCGTTGGCTTCGAGGCTTATTATTTTCTCAGATAACAGCTTATTGGAATAGATGTACACGTTAGTGCATTTTTTTTCAGGCACTCTAATGCAACTTTCTGAATCCAGTTCTGGGCACTCACGTAGGTTGATAATGAGAAGGGAAAGAGAGAGCAGGATTCCTCAACATGTTACATATTTACACCATTGGATCTCTTACTTGCCCACTGATGTATACAAGGGGCTGCCAATTTACAAAATGTAACATATTTTTTGACGACATCTAGCTTTGATTTTGCTTATCAAGCTCCACTGAAAATTTCTGGTTCCCTTCCTGGGGTTGAAACACATGAAGAGAAAGACCTTCAGCATAAGGGATAAGCCCGGTGGTTAGCTATGCTGCCTCAAACTCAGCCCCCAACTGAAGTGTTTCCCCATCCTTCACGCTATGCTCTGTACTGAAGTAGTGTAGGAGTTTCTCCTCCAGGAACTCTTTCTTTAAAGCAGAAAATGTTCTTATTTCCATCCAGATACTTCCGTCATAATTTGAATAAATTGTCTGCATCAATTGAAGTGACTGCCATTTTGAGCATTCACAGTGCAATTTAGCCATCTGCTAGTCTTGAATGTGAGAAATTTCTTAGAATTGCCAAAAAAGATGATCTTCTTACTTTCCTAAATTGGAAACATATCTATTGTTCACTACAATGTCTTACTAGATATTTGTTACACCATCTACCTTTTTATTGGAATTTGAAACATTTACTCAATTACATGAGTTCTATCCAGTATCTTTAAAAAAAAGCAATCAAATGAAACATAGGCCTAACTATAACAGACAGACAGTGAAACATTTCCAGTGGAATTCAAATAAGTGCAAAATTTCTTCAAGTGAGGCCCTCTAAGCCTAGTTTTGGATGCTCACGAGGGTTGATTGATGAGTTGGGAGAAGGTCCTTAGCATGTTACTCATTTCCCGGTGTTAAGGATGTTTGACCTTGCCAAGCACTGGCAGTGACAGAATTGGCCGCCCAATGTTATCCAGCTGGGATTTTGTGCATGAAAATCCACTGAAAATATATCTCCTTCCCGGACAGGGCCACCTTGGCACTTTACTTTACAGTGATCAGCTTACTAATCAATAAATATCTTTGCTGTAACTTTCGGAGACTGCTATGGTATGCTACTTGAATGAATGAATATTTGTAAAATGTCCCCAAATAACTTCAACTAAAGTAAGTTCTACACCAAACTGATATGGTATAAGCAACAGCAATGCGCTATTGGCACAAACATCCACTATTAACTCCCATATTTTGCCACCCCAGAGACCAGACTGGGTGTGATAAACAACCGTTCAATTTGTGGGGGGCAAGTCTCAAGGCCAACCCGAGGTCATGGGGTAAATAATTGATGGAAAGCCAACAAATATACACAACAAATAGTGGAAAATACTTTTTTTTAACCTGACACTGCTACATAGTTTATTTTCGTATAACATTGGTATTACTACATCTTATTAATATAAACATGACAAATGCCAAGTCTGTGATGTGGAAGCCAAATGTCTTATTGAAAGATCATTTATGAATATGAATTTAACTTAAATAGCTACATTGTGAATAAGAATTTTTGTCTTTGCAAGTTAAAATGTGTACAAAAATACTCACAAAATAACCTTGTTTACAAACAAAAATGATTGATGGGGGTTCAACCTTGGTTAGTCCAGTCTATGAACATTTCAGACTATATTAATTTTTTAAAAATGCAGACATTTGTAAATACTGTCACTTAGCAACTGCCAAAATGTTAGACCATATAGTAATATATCATTTTTTGGTACTCATGAGTTGAGTTGTGTACGAATTGGTTAGCATTTTATTCAATGGCCAAATAAAGTTTTTGACAAGTGGATTTTTCAGGCATGTAACAAATTTCGACCAGAAAAATGTATTTCATTACCATGCAAAATGGAAGGGAGATATTAAATCTCATACTATGTACTCTGGCCTACTCATTAGTAAAATGCTTTTGACTACAGCTGACAAAGCAAACCCAACTCACATTCATTCAGACAGACTCTTTCAAAAATATTAAAAGAAAAATATCTCATTGACTGACTCAGTATTTCTTCCTGTTTTTTAACCGGCCTAACAGCGGAGGCCGGTTAATACAGGAGCTGTAAATGGATCAGGTGAAACCATAAACAGTAGGCATAAACTGCAACCACAAACAAGATGTAAACCACGTTTGGGTTTTTCCCCATTGTGACCTTAATATTTCACTTACAGTTATGAAATTTGGTACAGTTATGGGACTCTGGGTATGGATTGGGAACATGTCGAGAAATCCAAGATGGCTGCCGTTTTGTGGTGGCCATTTTGGCAGCCATGTTTCTTCATTCTTGAACTGCCCATTGTGACTATAATATTTCACTTACAGTTATGAAATTTGGTACAGGTATGGTACTCTGGGTATGGATTGGGAACATGTCGAGAAATCCAAGCTGGCGGCCATTTTGTGGTGGCCATTTTGGCAGCCATCTTTCTTCATTCTTAAACTGCCCATTGTGACCATAATATTTCACTTACAGTTATGAAATTTGGTACAGGTATGGGACTCTGGGTATTGATTGGGAACATGTCGAGAAATCCAAGATGGCGGCCATTTTGTGGTGGCCATTTTGGCAGCCATCTTTCTTCATTCTTGAACTGCCCATTGTGACCTTAATATTTCACTTACAGTTATGAAATTTGGTACAGGTATGGGACTCTGGGTATGGATTGGGAACATGTTGAGGAATCCAAGATGGTGGCCATTTTGGGGTGGCCATTTTGGCCGCCATCCTTTTTCATTTATTGAACTGCTCATTGTGACCTCAATATTTCGCTTAGAGTTATGAAATTTGTACAGGTATGGGCCTGTGGGTATGGATCAGGAACATGTTGAGAAATCCAAGATGGCAGCCATTTAGGCAGCCATCTTTCTTCATTTCTTGAACTGCCCATTGTGACCTCAATATTTCACTTACAGTTATGAAATTTGGTACAGGTATGGGACTCTGGATATGGATTGGGACCATGTCGAGAAATCCAAGATGGTTGCCAAAATGGCTGCCACAAAATGGCAGCCATCTTGGGTTATGAAATTTGGAACAGGTATGGGGCTGTGGGTATCAGTCGGGAACATGTTGAAAAATCCACTTTGTGGCAGCCATCTTTCGTCATTCTTGAACTGACCATTGTGGCCTTAATATTTCACTTATAGTTATGAAATTTGGTACAGATATTGGCCTGTGGGTATGGATGAGGAACATGTCGAGAAATCCAAGATGGGGGCCATTTTGGCAGCCATCTTTCCTTTTTTTAATAAATCTGTTCAAACTGCATTGATTCTATACTAATAGTCTAGCATCTTCCAATCAACTATTTCTCCTATCTTCCAATATCAGTTGCTCAGTGGTTTAAGCAATGGCACCTTCAATTTTGCGCTAGGTCGGTTTTGAATCCGCGGATTCTTGTTATATATGATTTTACCACTGGCATTTCTATCGCGTGCAAAAAAACAAGAAATTTTTTTTTCGGGCCAACACGTGACAATTCTTTCAGTGCAATTTTAATGGCGGAAACAAACTTTCGTCCTTTTCAGTGTTAATAATACGTCACAAAAAATCCATATGCCCTCCTGCTTCTAAATAATAATCTGGTTGACCCCTTATGAAATCATCAAAAGACTTTTCGACATGTTCTCCAAGTTGACTTGAGACCGCCAGGTAACAAGGCAAAGCTAGGCAAGTATATATATTTTGCTTCATTTTTACGCTTAAGGTGACTCAAGCGTGGTAGTTAGATCAGATAGGTTTTTCTAAAATTTTGCACAGACACTCTGTGGGACCTGTACATTCCAAAAATGAAAAACAAATAAAAATCACCGACTGGTTTTGGTTGCCATGGCAACAGGTATGTCTAGCCTGTTGACTGCTAAAATTGAAGTTAAAAGTCATAAATTGAGTTTTGGTTATGCTTTACAGAATAAAGCATCCCGTGCATTAGTCACTCAAAAAAATCAGAAATGTATTCCCATTGATGTAAACTAACTAATACATTTGCCCTAACCGAGAAGAAAATTGTTAAAATACTTAATTCTGTGAGACACTAAAGTGCAGCTGCCCACTGATTAATTACCGATTTTGGCATGCATCAATTTTCGCAATAATCAAATTTTGAGAAAACGATCAGATAATTTTCTTTATAAATTGACATATATCATAGACAGGTAATTTTTAAACAAATGTGAGAAAATATAACTTTTTCACCAAGTCATTTCTTTACTACAGTCCCATGACTGTGCCAATCTCAATTTAAAGAAATACAGGTAATTTTAGACACGGTTCACAAAAATCAATATAGAAAATATGTGGATTACACTGTAAGCTGGGGAGCTGAAACTGTAGAACAATATCGAATATAAGTTAAGCATTCAACAAAAAAATAATTATGCTTCTAGCTGCATTAGATCTCATTTAAATAGCAAATTACTGGCTGCCATCCTGTTAAAGAAAAAGAGAGCAGAAAATGGTATATATAACGTCACAACTGTTTGAGGGCCTGGAGCAGTCGTGACGCTATGTTGATAGGCAACCTGGCTGCTCAGAAGTATTTTTAAATTTTTATTCTTCATAGAATATAATCTGTCAAAGGAAACCACTCTGACACTGTGAAGACGCGATTCATCATAATGATATAAAAATTATCGTCTTGTAATGTATCATATTAAACACATCATCACTTCACATGGGACTTGGTAGAAAATTTGCCCGGATCATCTGCACCATAGAGCAACAGAGTCATCTTGCCCAGTCTTTCTATATCGGATCATGTTTCTTGGATTGTTTCTGTTTTTTTTTACTTAGGGTTTATGTATAGAGATATTTCAGACCTACAGTAGGTACATTTTTTGTTCCATGTGCCATCCACTTTAAAATATAATAATTTTGTTTTGCCAATGTCGTTAACAATTGTAATCTTCAATAAAGCTTTTGGCAACTGGAATAGAAATGAGGGGCCGACCAGATGATAATTGGAGAGGGCGGGGGGGACCTTGTGCGATGATTTAAACCCAAATAGACTGAGTCACATTAATTTCATGATTATTATATCAATGAATTATAGAGCCATAGTCATGACACCATGAGAATGTTAAATTTTGAACCTTAATTTCTAGTTATTTATAGAGAACTGGTGCAGAGAAATAATTCTTTTTCATAATTGCTCTCAATGTCATGACGTCACAACCACACTTGGTGAAATATGCTCCAAAACAGCAAGGTTCAAGGCTGAAACAATGGTTCAGACGGAAAATCCATTAAAATCATCCTTATGATGATTACGTTTCAGCTGAGACGGAACTAGTATAGATGCATGGACCATGAGATTTCACATGCAATAATTGTGAAAATATCCCAAGGGACGCACATATAAACACTATGGGATCGTCTGTTGGTCATGTTGAAATACATATGCTCAGTATTAAAAGATATGTATATATATATAACATTGAAAAATCCCTAAATTATATCAATGTCAGTTGTAGATGCTATAAAGATTTTTTTTAACCCAGGGGCCCAAACATGACTGCTCAAGTTGCTCCGGTTGGGCGAAATTGTTCAGGAAGTCAACTTAATGCTCTATAGAGGTAAATTGTCCCCTCATTTCAATCCTCTTTTTTCCTTAAAAACTCCTTTTGTATAGTAAAGAAATATAGTATATCATATGTCTCAAACATCCTTTGTGGCGATCAGAGAATCAATGCATTTTCTGAAGATGATATTCTCTGTAAATTCCTGATAGAGTTACATACACTTTTCAATATCTATGCTAAGTGGACGATTTCCATGAGATTTCAGTTAGAGCCCTGTTTATTTATAATGCATTATAAGTATAGCAACAGCCAGGTTATCTATGTAGCTGAACAATGCCCCCTTTCAAATCGCCTCTATGTACTGAGTAATAACTGTTTTTCTTTGACCGAAAGGTGAGAGCATTGGATGAATGAATCATTGATCAGTGGGAGCCAAACACTGGTGAAGTTCAGGTTGGGTGCAAAATTGTTACATTGAGGGAAATGTGGAAATGATTCACACATTGCTAATCCTGGGTTCATGGAAAATCTAATTGAAATTTATTGCCATTGACTGTTAAAATGTACTGCAATTTTGCTAATTCAGTGTGATAATAACTTCAACCTAAAATATAATAGAAATTCTGTTAAAGGCGATCTAATTAGTACACGATTCTGAAGTTCTTTGGCCACAAAAGACAAAGCATTTTCAGTTAATTTGATTGGTTCAGAAACAACGGAACGTCACACAGCTAATATCAAATGTGGTGAGTACCTATATAGCATTGTTTCCTCTAAGGCAACTGAAAGACCAGGATCACGTGTTAATTTAATTGCGTAAAAGATCTGCAGATTGCCACATAGTGTAGCAATTAAAATCCTCTCAATGCAGGTTGAACTCTTCAGTTTCCTATCAAGATAATCTATAGCATCATATTTCACGGATGAAATTTTACAGGAACAAGGGCAGATACAGTATAATGGCACATCATGCAGCATCAGTTCAAACATCAGCAACAAATCACTAATTATGCTGTTTATACTACAACTCTGTTAACCTTAGACGTCTCTCCTTTGCCTAGATGAATAACCTGTTAAGATTGACATTGTAATGTAATAAGTGTTTTAATTGCATAATATCTGAGTCTGAGTCTGTTTATTATCTCAGATAACAGCTAATTGGAATGGCATCATGCATGTTTTTCAGTATACTCTAATGCAACCCTCTAAGCCCAGTTCTAGGCACTCACGATGGTTGATTAATGGGATGGGAGAGAGAGCGGGAGTCCTCAAAAGGTTCTAAATTTACCCTACTTGATCTTTTACTACCCAGCATGGACACTGATAATTTAACGTCTCTTTCGAACAAAATCCAGCTTGGAGTTTGCTCCTGGAGGTCATCTGAAAATTTCGGGTTCTCTGCCCGGATATCAAATACATGCGGGCAAAGACCTTCAGCCTGACGGATTTATAAGCCCAGTGGTTAGCTGTGCTACCTCAAACTCAACCCCCAACTGAAGTGCTTATCCTGTCCTTCACTCTATAGCACTGTACTGTGATATAGTGTGGGAGTTCCTCCTCCAGGAGCTCTTTCTTAAAAGCAGAAGAATTTATTATTTCTAGCCCAATACTTCCTTCATAATTTGAATAGATTGTCTGCCGCAATTGATATGACTGCCATTTTGAACATTCGTAGTGCAATTTTGTCATCCGCTTAGTGTTGCATGTTAGAAAGTTCTCAGAATTGCCAAAAACAAATTATCTTATTACTTTCCTATATGGACACATGTCTATTATTTACTACAATTTCTTACTAGATATTTGTAACACTATTCATTTCTTTATTAGAATTTCAACCAAAACATTAAAAATAATTATGACAGACAGATAGTTGCAACTTCCCAAAGGAAATAAAATAAGTACACAAATCTTCAAGTGCATATATTGTAAGTGCAGCCCTCTAAGCCTTGTTCTGGATACTTATAGAGGTTAATTATTGAGATAGAAGAGAGTTCTAAACATGTTACGTATTTCCCCATGTGAGGGATTTTTCAACTTGGCCAGCACAGACACCGACACAACGGATGGCCAGTTTAAGATCTCATCCTTATATGTCATCCAGGTGGGACTTTTCTCATGAAGGTCCATTGAAAATATCTTAAGTTTCGAACCCATGTACTAGGCTAAACTTTCAGCAGAGCAGGCTAGGACTCAGCCTGGACCCATTCAGCCAACCAGCTGCCTCAACTCGAGCTGGTGAGGAAAGTATTGCAATTTTGTGAAATGCAGTGGAAGATCCAGACAGGGCAGTCTAGGGGGGTCCTGCGGCATTTCGGTATTTGCGGGCTCACCTGGGCGTTACTTAGGTATTGGGGGGCCTGCGTTGCTTCATAATTTTTTCCTTCTTAGTGGCCTGGGTGCCCTAAGCCCGCCCCCCCCCGGAATCCGCCGCTGACATGTGTAGCTTTAACCAATAGTGCTGTTGCTTTCCTGCCTTTTGAACATCAAAAATAAAATTATGTCTTACAGGCTAGTTGTACTTATCTTTAAAGCCATTGTATACTAAACCTCACAGTGATTAGCTTTCAAATTTAGAATTACCTTGCTGGAACATCAGGAAGGTGCCATTATTTGGAATGCTTTTTGAAAAAAATGAATATTTACAACCTACATTTTTAAGGTAGATTGAGATAAAATGTCTCCGAATAATGCTAATTGAAGCAAGTTTTATATCCAACTGATGGCATATTGTAGCAACAACAGCAATGAGCTATTGGCACGAACATCCAGTATTAACTCCTATATTTTTCCACCCCAGGGACCAGACTGGGTGTGATAAACAACCATCAATTAGTGGGAGGCAAGTCTCAAGGCCAACCCAAGGTCATGGACTCATGGGGTAAATAATTGATGGAAAGCCAACAAATATACATAACAAATAGTGAAAAATATTGTTTTTTCAACCTGATACTGCTATATAGTATATTTTAGTATAGCGTTGGTATTACTTCATCTTATTAATATAAACATGACAAATGCCAAGTCTGTGATTTGGAAGCCAAATGTTTTATTATAAGATCATTTATGAATATGGATTTAACTTAAATAGCTACATTGTGAACAAGAATTTTTGTCTTTGCGAGTAAAAAAGTGTACAAAAATACTCACAAAATAACCTTGTTTACAAACAAAAATGATTGATGGGGGTTCAACCTTGGTTAGTCCAGTCTATGAACATTTCAGAGTCTATTAAATTTTTTAAAATGCAGACATTTGTAAATACTGTCACTTAGCAATTGCCAAAATGTTAGACCATATAGTAAAATATCATTTTTTGGTACTCATGAGTTGAGGTGTGTACGAATTGGTTAGCATTTTATTCAATGGCCAAATGCAGTTTTTGACAAGTGGATTTTTTAGGCATGTAACAAAATTCGACCAGAAAAATATGTTTCATTACCATGCAAAATGGAAGGGAGATATTAAATCTCATACTATGTACTCTGGCCTACTTATTGGTAAAAAATGCTCTTGACCACAGCCTGCAAAGCAAACCCAACTCACATGAAGATTTAGTTAGACTCTTTCAAAAATATTAGAAGAAACCTATCTCACCAACTGACTCAGTAATTTAAGTTGCGCTGACAAGAAGCAAGCTGAAAGAAAATGATGAGTTCCTGGTCTGAAAAGAGAGGGTGATCTCAGCGTCATTGTTGCGCACCCCCAAGGACAGAAGACTGGACAAGACTGTTGGATCTACCACATGTTTATTATACGCAGAACGATGCTGGTAGATCCAACAGTCTTGTCCAGTCTTCTGTCCTTGGGGGTGCGCAACAGTAAATAAGATTCTGTGGGCACAGTAAAAATGTCCTCTGGCTCAGAATCACACAAATTCAATCCTTGAAATATGAACAATTTCTCCATGTAATTAATCCTTGCATTGGCAATGAATATATCCCTGAATTTCCATAAAGTATATCCTTGCATTTCTTAAACCATGTTAAACCTTGTTACACCATGAATGTCTTTCAACCATATGACCAATATTTCTCTGCCAAGCAGAGGAAATTTTTTTCTAATTATTCACAGTTTTAGGGTGGTAACAACATCCAGAACAGAGGCAGGTGACACATGTGTTGAATATAAAACTGTGACAATTACATGAGTACACAACAACAAACAGAATTAAACAATAGCTTCAGTGAAAGGAATTGATTGTGGAAAATTAACAGAAATAAATATGCAAGATAATTTTTACTCCAAGCTGGAGTTAACAGTCATGGAATCAGGATATTTCGGGTTTCGTAACTATACATCAACGTTGAATACCATAATTCTGATTCTGGCACAAACAGTCCGTTTTGTTGGCTCCTGCATGATCCATCCTAAACAGCAAAAGAAATACAATACTTGACTTTCCACAAGATACCCGCTTAATTTAGGCCCGACTGCATTGGAAGAATTGATGTAAAGCATCACTTTTTGGAGTCGACACTATTCCTTTGAAAAATCCATAAACAGTGCGTCTAGACTTAAGCACCATAAGGACAGCTCATACTGAAAACAGGTAGGATATGAGATTTTGCACCTGTACGCCTGTACACATAAAATATACATAACATTTCTCACACCAAATATTGCTTTTTCATTGATTTTGCCTGATGAAAAAACACTCTGAGTACTATGTTGCCCGTTTCTACGAGAGCCAGGCGTTTGATATCATTCAAAATGAGAATAATTCCCCATGCAATTAAGTTTTAAAAGGTTTTGGGTTTCAACGGATATTTCCGTTGGATTAATGAGATGGAGGTTCTCTTTGGTTGTGACGAAACAAGATATCATAAAAGCCGTCAGATATGTCTTGCTTTTAGGTTAACTGACTTGAATTACAGGTCATTGAACTCAAAAATAATGCTTTGACACTTTGAAAGTACCTGAGAACTCATTTTGGTTGCCCTGCAAGTTCTTGAGTAGCGCAGGGCAAGGAACCCCCCTGCCCCCTTCAGCTTCTGCTCTCCTTTTGAGACATCCTCTTTATTTTTCTTGGCTTCTTGAATTTTTTCTTGGCTACAGACTTTAATGAATTGAACTGTCTTTTCATTTTATTGCATGTATGTTTGTCCTTCGTCAATACTATTCTTAATTAGTGTATCTAAGTAAAAATTACTTAACATGGACTATTAAGTTGGTGAATAATTGAATATGTCACATCAGATACATGGATCTCAACCAAAATCTAACTAGTTCTTCGTTGTGGAAATCTAAACATCATGCCGAGTTTCAGACCCCATCCTTGCAGCAGTATGCGACAACTGAAAAAAGTATTGTATTGTACATGTATTGTATCGTGATCGTATTAAGCGTATCATCATTGCTTCACAACGAACTTGGCAGAAAAATTGGCCTTATAATCTCCACCACAGGGCCAGAGGGTCATCTTGCCCACTCTTTCTGTATGTTTCTGGGATTGTTTCTAGTTTTTGTGCAATAGAGTTTAATGCTTATAGAGATATTTTTGAATATATATAGGGCATACATATTTTTTGTACCATGCGCTAGCCACATACAATGTACAAAATTATATAGATGATATAGTCATTTTATTTTGCAATTGTCATTTAAAATTGTTTTGTGTTATAAATAAAGCTTCGATAAAGCTTTTGGCAACTCAAATGGAAATAAGGGGCCGACCAGATGATACTTCGGGAGCGGAGGATGTGTGGGGCTTCTAGTGGGAGATGTTGAGTGGGGGCTTCGTGCGATGATTTAAACCCAAAATGACTGAGTCACATTAATTTCAGGATTATTATAACGATGAATTATATAGTGATAGTCATGACACCATGAGAATGTTTAATTTTGAACCTTAATTTCTAGTTATTTATAGATAGCTGGTGCAGAGTGATAATTCTTTTTCATAATTGCATTCAATGTCATGACGTCACAACCACACTTGGTGAAATATGATCCAAAACAACAAGGTTCAAGGCTGAAGACCGTGGCTCAGACGAAAAATCCATTAATATCATTCTTAGGTTGATTAAGTTTCAGCTGAGATGGAACTAGTATAGCTGCACAGACCATGGGATTTCACATGCAGTAATTGTGAAAATATCCCAAGGGACACACATTATAAACACTATGGGATCGTCTGTTGGTCATGTTGAAATACATATGCTCAATATTAAAAGATATATATATATAACATTGAAAAATCCCTAAATTATATCAATGTCAGTTGTAGATGTCATAAAGATTTTTTTACGAACCCGGGTCCCAAACATGACTGCTCAAGTTGGCTCCAGTTGGGCGAAATTGTTCTGGAAGTCAACTTAATGCTCTATAGAAATATTCACAGGTAAATTTCAATCCTATTTTTTTCTTTTAACTCCTTTTTAATAAATTAACTTTGTTAGTAAGTTCCATTTGTAGATCAAAGAAATATAGTATCTCATCATTTTGTCATTTCTTATTGTTGATTTTACCTTGTCGGTCAAAAGCTTTGTAGCTTGTGTTGCTTGTTTTATTTTTCATCACCGACTTTAAATAAAATTTTACTTTACTTTACTTTACTTTACTTTACTTTAGTATTTCACATGTCTCAAACATCCTCCTTTGTGGTGATCATAGAATCAATGCATTTTCTGAAGATAATAATATTATTCTCTGAAAATTCCTGATAGAGTTACATTATATTTTTTCAATATCTATGCTAAGTGAAGGAATTACGTGAGATTTCAGATTTTCAATTGAATCCCTGTTCACCTTAATGTACAATGGATAGTAAGTATAGCATCAGCCAAGTTATAAATATGTAGCTGAACAATGCCTCTCTTCAAATTGCCTCTGTGTACTGAGTAATAACTGTTTTTCTTTGACTGAAAGGTGAGAGCATTGGATGAATGAATCATTGATCAGTGGGAGCCAAACACTGGGGAAGTTCTGGTTGGGTGCAAAATTGTTACATTTAGGGAAATGTGGAAATGATTCACACATTGCTAATCCTGGGTTCATAGAAAATCTTATTGAAATTTATTGCCATTGACTGTAAAATTGTACTGCAATTTTACTAAATCTGTGTGATAACAACTTCACCCTAAATATGAAATAAACAAAGGAACATACAGTGTAGTGGCACAGGATGCAATGGCAGTTCCAAAATCAGCAACAAATCACTAATTATGTTGTTTATACAACATTAAGCTGCTAGTAGACATCAATGACCTCATAACACGCCCTAGTATCAAAAGCATTGCAATGTAGTGTCAAATTGTCTTAAGGCACCTTGTGACCTCACTGATTTATAAGTGGTGGGACACTTCAAATTACTTCTCCCAGTAACATTGTAAGTATAGGATATGACCTCATTGACTGCGTATGTGTCATACAGAATAACATTGTAGAATAGGGATGTGAATTCACAAGGAACATTCTGGACAGTGCTTTTCTCAGTTTTCTGTAAGCACTTGAGTTTCGTTTACTGTAAGTTTACAGGTGATTTCATTAATACACGATTCTTAGGCTCTAGACGCGCTAAATACATGTCATTTTCAGTTAATCTGATTAGTTTAGAAACAGCAGAACGTCACACATTTGATTTATCAAATGTAGTGACAAGTGCTACTTCAGTACTGATTCCACGCAGCCAAGTATGAATGACAAGAATCAAATGGTAATGAAATCACATGTAACATTGTAATGTTATAAGTGATTTTTCATTTCATAACAAGCTGTATTTGAGTCTGAGTCTGCGTCTGTTGGCTTCTTGGCTTATCTCAGATAACAGTTAGTTGGAATGGCATAATATATGTTACTGCAATTTTCAGCACACTCTAATCATGTAATGCAACCCTCTAAGGTCAGTTTTGGGCACTGTCGTATGTAGGCTGATTGAACAGATGGGAGATAGCGGGAGTCCTCAACATGTTACACATTTACCCCTTTGATTGTTTACCTGTCTATTGCAGGCACTGACATATAGGACTGCTAATTTAACGCAGTGGCGTAACTGAGAGGTCTCAAATGGGGGGGCACCTGGGGGGGCACACGATTCTCTGGGGGGGCACCCACTATACTAATTGTATATTTTAGCCAGAGTTGGAAAGTTCATATGGGGGGGCACCTGGGGGGGCACATGTCCAATATGGGGGGGCCTGTGCCCCCCGTGCCCCCCCATAGGGACGCCACTGAATTTTAACGTCTCAATTCTAATGACATCCACTTGAATTTTGCTCGTGAAGTTCCACTGAAAATTTCGGTCCCCAACGCCGGATTCGGACACATGCAGGGAAAGACCTTCAGCATGAGGGATTTATAAGCCCAGTGGTTAACTGTTCTACCTCAAACTCAGCCCCCAACCGAGGTGCTTGTCCCTTCCTTCACGCTATGCTCTGTACCGAAGTAGTGTTGGAGTTCCTTTCTTTAAAGCAGAAGATTTCTTATTTCCAGCCAGATACTTCCGTCATAATTTGAATAAATTGTCTACAGCAATTGATGCGACTGCCATTTTGAACATTACAGTGCAATTTTGCCATCTGCTTAGTCTTGAATGTGAGAAAGTTCTTAGAATTACTACAAAAAACTTCTCTTGTTACTTTCCTAAACTGGAAACATGTCTATTATTTACCACACATTTTTTACACCATCTACCTTTTTGTTGGAATTTGAAACATTTACTCAATTACATGAGTTCTTTGACTTCTTTCCAGTATCTTTTACAAAAACCAATCAAATGAAACATAACTCTGACAGACAGACAGCGCAACATTTCCAGTGGAATTGAAATAAGTGTAAATATCTTCAAGTGCAGCCCTCTAAGCCTGGTTTGGGATGCTCACGAAGGTTGTTTGATGAGTTGGGAGAAAGTCTTTAACATGTAATGCCTGGTTCACACGAGAGTGGTTAAGTGACGGCGAAGTTGTAGAGGTGCCAGGAACTTCAGATTCGCCAACTTTCGGCGTTTCAAGTCTTTTTTGGACAATTATATAATCAATTAGAGGTTCTAAATCGTCGTTGATGGTTCCTATTACGACGAGAAGAGACTTGTGTCGGCGAGTTGTCAGGAGCCTCGTCGCAGTTCCATCGCTTCAATGTTAAACTAGATTCGCCCAAGGAGTCTCTTGGTTCGCCCAATCTGCCTCTAACTTCGCCCTAGCATCCTCTTACTTCGTCCTAATCTTCAATTACGCCCAAGAAAATACATTTTACGGTGAAGCAAGTAGCTGTTTCGGCGTTTCAACAGCCTGTTTGCGTCGGCGAGTTGTTCTCTTTTTTCGCCGAAGTTCCATTGACTCAATGATAAGTAGCCTCACCCAACCTGCCTCTAACTTCGCCCAACCTGTCTCTAACTTCGCCCAAGCTGTCTCTTACTTCGCCCAATCATTTTGGGGGTCTTTCTGGTCTTTTGCATCGTGGCTTCTTCCTTCGTAAAGATTCAACCGGTTGAATCTTTCGTGAAGCAAGTTCTTGCTTCACTAACCTGTCACGTGACTTCTAGGAACTTTTGGCGAGGAAGTTTAAGAAGCGCCGTAGACGAAAATATCGTCGCCGAATTGTTGAATGTAGCTTAAGAACCTCCCACTTTCCTGGAAAAGCAAGAAGCGCCGCAACAGGAACCCTCTGTTACGTCTCCATGAGAACTAGGCATAACTCATTTTCCAGTATTAAGGATTTTTACCTTGCCAAGCACTGACACTGACAGAAGGGGCTGCCAGTTTAAGATCTGATCCTAAGGTTATCCAGCGGGCTCATGAAAATCCACTGAAAATATCTCTGCTTCCTGGACAAGGCCACCTTGGCACTTTACTTTGCTTCTCCGCCAAGGTTTGAACTATATTGTATAGGCAAAACCAAGAGTCCAAAACCTGGGCCCCAACCATTTAGCCACCCAGTTGCCTCACCTCTAATTGGTGGGGAGAGTGACACAATATTTGGCTCCGCCCCTGGGCGAGAGCCTATGTAACCAGTCAGGTCCACGTTCCCCTGTAACGCTGTGCACAACTTCCTGACAAAATTCAAGATCGTATAAAGTTGTCCTTTGGTACCATGTTTTCTAATCACCAAATGACTGCTCTTTTCTATTTTGGCTCCAGTTTGTGTGTTCTTCATTCACAAAATAAAGAAATACCCACGAGATGTGTACACCCCCTTCTTCTCCATTGTGCACATTTAAGAGACACGATGCAGCTGCAGTAGGGCACTGGCCACCACTGCAACACACTTCCTGGGCTGGCCAGGTGCACACTCAGGATTTAAGAAAGGGGTGGGGGGGTTGGGTGGGGCATATGAGAGGTTTTATAAACTACTGTTGGTACTATTTATTTTTGCCAAGTGTAGTAGCATGGCATACAGATGCAGAATATGGTATATAATTATTTGTGTACAGTCACTGTACACATGACATTAATTAGCTGTCATTGTTATTTGAAACTATGCTAGAAATTCACACTTCACATATTATTTAACATAAACATAATCCATTTCTCAAGCAACTTGCCATTTACAATGCCACAATTACATGTATACAAGATGGATAGATAGATAGATAGATAGATAGATAGATAGATAGACAGATAGATAGACAGTCCCGAACAGAGACAGCTAGTTTGTATAATTACTCAAGAAAGAGGGTAAAGTTTCCGATCAAGGTGTGAATCACCTGAATGTGCAATTAGCCCTTAACCCAATAAGACAATTCAGTTATACTCTTTTGTCTGTTGACATAAATTAAGTGCCCTTTTAAAAGTTGGGCGGATAAATAACTAATTGTTTTAAATTTTAATACTAGTATTTAGCAAATTGCTGCAGTTATTTTAGTCTAATCTATTTGAGAAGAAGTTGTTGCAATTTTGAAACACAATGAGAATGGCATGAATTAAAAGTCGTGGGACTTAGAAATAGGCCTACAACTAAAAGTGGGGTCAGACAGAATGATAAAAAGTTCTGCTGGCAAATTTTAAGATGTAAGACGATTAGGAAGCAACTCTGGACAACTTATAGTCTATATATTATGATATAATTTATAGACAATGTTTCTGAAGTAGATTTTGTAATTAGATGCTGTAAATATTACATCTGAGGATCATGAAAATTTAGCAAAGTGCCAAACCATGTCTGTTTTCTCATTCATACATACTGGTTTTATCGCAAGCACACCTGACATCATCTGACAGATTGCCAAAAAGAAGTAGCTTTCAGGTTGGCGGAGCCATGTGCTCTCTGAGCGCCCGCTCTAGTTGACACTTGTGACTTAAAGCAATAGGGCCGTTGCTCTCCTGCCTTTTAAACATAAAAAACTACTTTGTACTAAACAGCGCAGTGATTAGCTTACAAATTAAGAAATATCTTTGCTGCAACTTCAGGAGTCTGCTGTGGTTTGCTACTTGAATGAATATGTGTAAAATTTCCCCAAATAACTTCAACTAAAGTAAGTTCTACACCTAACTGATATGGTATAAACAATAGCAATGCGCTATTGGCACGAACATCCAGAATTAACTCCTATATTTTGCCACCCCTGAGACCAGACTGGGTGTGATAAACAACCATTCAATTTGTGGGGGGCAAGTCTCAAGGCCAACCCGAGGTCATGGGTTAAATTATTGATGGAAAGCCAACAAATATGCACAACAAATAGTAAAAAATAATTTTTTTTTTAACTTGACACTGCTATCCCTGCCGGGTATAAGATGCAAAAATCATGGGTGACATGCTCACACCTGCAACACCTAAAAACTCCTCCCCGAGCAATGCCACTCACCTAAACTCTCCACCTATCCTTCTTGATCTATCCTGTCCTTCTGATAACAGCAAATAACAGTGAAACAGCTCCCTTATTTACGTTTTCTGCCTCTACTGTTTTTCCCCACCAGGGGTGCATGCATCTCCATCGTAGTTCCGCTGTTGCTCACGTTTAGGACTGGCGCCACCGTCTGCCTTCCTGCCAAAAAGTTCCACACACTTACCTCTCACCTACTACTCTTCACTTCTACCTGGCTCAACCACTTCCACTCATCATATCCTCCTCATCGTACCCTCCTTTTACAGCTCTTCTCAAGCCCATTCCATCTGTCAATGTCTCAATGCCCATACACTTTTACCTATTTGCCTATGCCCTCAATTACAAGCTCAGGTGTAAGTACACTTGACTGTACCTTACACCAATACATATGGCAGTGCATTTGTAGCTTCAATTCCTCTACCACCAATCTTCACTTATATTACAATTATTACTCAAATGCTATTTCAAATGCTCAGCAAGCATCACGGGGCCAGATGCCCATGCAGGTAGAGGGGGTGGGGTTAATTATTCCCCATTATAGCAAGAAGTAAGCTGAAAGAAAATGATGATTTTCTGGTCTGAAAAGAGAGGATGATCTCAGCATCACGGAATCAGGATATTTCGGGTTTCGTAGCTATATATAATCGTTGAATACCATAATTCTGATTCTGGCACAAACAGTCCCTTTTGTTGGCTCCTGCATGATCCACCCTAAACATCAAAAGAAATGCAATACTTGACTTTCCACAAGATGCCAGGTTAATTTAGGCCCAACTGCATTGGAAGAATGGACGTTGAGCGTCTCTTATTGGAGTCAGACACTGTTCCTTAAATCCATGAACAGTGCGTCATGACTCTGTGCCCCATAAGGAGAGCTCATACTAAAGACAGGTAGGGCATGAAATTTTGCAGCTGTAGGCTGGTAATTATTATACATTTCATTTCTCATACAAGAAATTGCTTTTCATTTATTTGTCTGATGAAAAAAACACTCTTGAGTACTATGTTGCCTGCATCTATGATAGCCAGGCCTAGATATAATTCAAAGTGAAGAATAATTCCCCAAACCAGTTGGCACTGTGAGTTTCACCTGAATCACAGCTTGGAATCAACAAAGTGAGATCTGACATCAGTTTGAAGATTAAAAGTTTTCTACATTCATTTTTGCTTTTGTTGATTTTTCCTTTTCTTCACTTTTTTCTATTACTGTTTTGATGCACTGCTCAATGCATCCATCCACCGTCCTTGAAAATTGACATAAAGTACCCAAAGATAGGATTAAAAATCTAATCACAACATTAAATTCATTTTGAATTTCCAATATCGTTTCATGCATCAATCAATCGAGGGTAATCTTCAGTTATTTTCAAAATGGAAATGTTGTGATAATAAAATACTGAACTTCTAGAAGTAATTGTCTGTTTCTTTAGTGTTATTAGTGACCTATGAATAATTGATATGACTTTATATAGGCCAACACAATAAACAAACAGATAAGATTGATTGATACATAACTGACTGATAATGATTGATTGATTGTACTCAGCAGGCTGATCTCATATAAACTGCTGTAACAGAAAAATACTGAATGCAGAGTAAGAGTCCTATTTTGAAAAAGATATAAATAAAGTGTACCCAATGATGGTTGGGGGCCTATGGATTTTACCACTGGCATAACATTTCTATCGCGTGCAAAAAAACAAGAAATGTTTTTTTCGTGCCAACAAGCGACAAATTTTTTCAGTGGAATTTTAACCCTTGCCAGAGGTGGAAATAAACTTTTTTCCTTTTTCAGGGTTAACAAAACGTCTCAAATAAACCTTTTTCACAAAAAATCCATATCCCCTCTCACTTCCAAAGAATCATCTGGTTGACCCCTTCTAAAATCATCAAAAGACTTTTCGCCATGTTCTCCAAGTTGACCTGAGACCGTCAGGTGATGAGGCAAAGCTAAGCAAGTATATATATTTGGCTTCATCTTTACGCTTAAATTAAAGATATGCATTAACGATTTAAAAAATTTTTATTCTTCACAAAATATAATCTGTAAAATGTAACCACTCTGACACTCTGAAGACGCGATTCATCATAATGATATAAAAAGTATCGTATTGTAATGTATCGTATTAAACCCATCATCATCACATCACATGGGACTTGGTAGAAAAATTGCCCAGATCATCTGCACCACAGAGCAACGGGGTCATCTTGCCCACTCTTTCTATGTTGAATCATGTTTCTAGGATTGTTTTTAGATTTTGTACTACAGGGTTAATGTTTATAGAGAAATTTCAGACCTACAGTAGGTATATTTTTTATTCAATGTGCTATCCACTTTAAAATATAATAATTTTGTTTTGCCAATGTCGTTAAAATTTTCAGCTTCAATAAAGCTTTTGGCAACTGGAATGGAAATAAGAGGCCGACCATATGATAATTGGGGAGGGGGGACGGATTTTACGCGATGATTTAAACCAAAATCACTGAGTCACATTAATTTCACCATGATTATAACGATGAATTATATAGTGATTGTGTTGGTTTGATCATCAGCATTACTGGTTTGATCATATATATCATATTGTTTCATCACTTTGCATTACTTTTTCTGATCTTCCTTTAATTACAATTTGATTGCTCTGTTGTCTATTGTTATTGTTGTAATGAGTTTGCTTGTAACAGTCACTCTATTATCTGTGTTTCACACTTTGCTCTGTGTATCTATGACATCTCTGTGAAGCTGACTGTTTTCTGTTACATGTTGTCAGTTTGTGGACATCTGTATGTCTTTCACACTTTATTGTTACAACTCAACATGCTAAATATCCTGCACAAATTGTCATTCTTCATTTTTAACTGAACAAGAAAGCTTCTTTCTCTTCATTCCATCTGCTAAAATGTAAGTTGATTTAATTTATATTGCTGTGATGTGGGATAAAATATGAATTTGTTGTATTTAAAGTATTTGTAGATTTTGCATACATTTTAATTGCTTTAAACTAGCAAAGGCATTGTACTATCAGTGTAACTATTATTTATACAATTTATTATTTGAAATTACAGTTGCTGTTAGACTGTATCTGTAGCTGTATGCGATCTGTATCTGCATCTGTATCATTGGTGTTGGAGCCCTGAAGGCATTGAGATTGTGAGTTAAACTATAAACTTGATGCATTTATCTTGCTCACATTTTTATACTGATTCTTATATTGTCTACAAGATGTTTATATGTTGTTTCCTTCATTTCTAGGGAACTCTTCAACTATTCTTCAACTATTCTTCGACTATTCTTCGACTATTCTTTGCTTACTTCTGCTGACACATCTGAATAAACGTTTGAAAGAGTACCAACATGTCTGTCATCACTCCCTCACCAATAAAGTGATAGTCATGACACCATGAGAATGTTAAATTTTGAACCTTAATTTCTAGTTATTTATAGATAACTGGTGCAGAGTGATAATTCTTTTTCATAATTGCCTTCAATGTCATGACGTCACAACCACACTTGGTGAAATATGATCCAAAACAGCAAGGTTCAAGGCTGAAGACCGTGGCTCAGACGAAAAATCCATTAAAATCGTCCTTAGGTTGGTTAAGTTTCAGCTGAGACGGAACTAGTATAGAAGCATAGACCATGGGATTTCACATGCAATAATTGTGAAAATATCCCAAGGGACACACATATAAACACTATGGGATCGTCTGTTGGTCATGTTGAAGTACATATAGTCAATATTAAAAGATATATATATATATATATAACATTGAGAAATCCCATAAATTATATCAATGTCAGTTGTAGATGTCATGAAGATTTTTTTTCGAACCCGGGTCACAAACATGATTGCCCAAGTTGGGTCCGGTTGGGCGAAATTGTTCTGGAAGTCAACTTAATGCTCTATAGAAATAATCCCTGTTAAATTGTCCCCTCATTTCAATTTTTTTCTTTTTACTCCTTTTTGATAATTACACTTTGTCTGTAAGTATGTAAAGTTCCATTTATAGAGCAAAGAAATATAATACTTCACATATCTCAAACATCCTCCTTTATAGTGATCAGAGAATCAATGCATTTTCTGAAGATAATAATATTCTCTGAAAATTCCTTATAGAGTCACATGCACTTTTTCAATATAGCTATGCTAAGTGGAGGAATTCCATGAGATTTCAATTAGAGCAATTTCGCCTTAATGTATAATGCATAATAAGTATAGAATCAGCCAGGTTATAAATATGTAGCTGAACAATACCCCTCTTCTAATTGCCCCAATGTACTAAGTATTAACTGTTTTTCTTTAACTGAAAGGTGAGAGCATTGGATGAATGAATCATTGATCAGTGGGAGCCAAACTCTGAGAAGGTTCAGGTTGGGTGCAAAATTATTACATTTAGGGAAAAGTGGAAATGATTCACACATTGCTAATCCTGGGTTCATAGAAAATCTTATTGAAATTTATTGCCATTGACTGTAAAAATGTTCTGCAATTGTACTAATTCTGTGTGATAGTAGAATAGAAATTCTGGTACAGGCGATTTAATTAGTACACGATTCTGAAGTTCTTTGGCCACAAAATACATAGCATTTTCAGTTAATTTGATTGGTTAAGAAACATCAGAACGTTACATGGCTAATATATCAAATGTAGTACCGTAATATGGGGTGAATAGGGACAAAGGGGTGAATAGGGACAGAACCAGAAAATTTATATTTCTTCAAAAAACCATAACTTCCCCTTGACTTAGAAACGTCATTTTTCACACATTTTTAGTAGGTATTGTACTGAATCCTTTGATGGGTTTATATAATTTATGCCTGCAGGCAGGTAGGAGCTGCAGCTACTTAAACCTATGCCTTCAGAATTTAGATTTTCAGAAAATGGTCAAAACTTTCCTTCTGGCACAAAAAGTATAAGAGTTACAGACACCAAACTTTCAGGGCACGTTCAATATACAGTTATAAGCGTTTCTGCAAAATTTTACAAATGTAGTTAAATTGGCAAATATTTTATTCAAAGAAAACCAAGCCACAGGATATTTTAAGCTAATTTTTGGGTGTCAAGGGACAACAGTAATCATATAATAATCACACTAGAACCCAAACCAGGTGTGGAGTAATATCATTAACATCTTGGATATGGCGGTCAGGTAGTTGAAAATTTACTGAAACTGACAATTTGTGATAAACATGCATTTACAAGAAATCGTGTGAATTCGTAAAGGGATGGGCATGAAAAGAAAAGCAATTTTGATCCAGGTCAGTTCCAAATAGTTTGAAATGATGAGGACAGTGGGAGAGATATGAGATTATGCCTCTGTGGTCATGAGTTCAGGTTCAAGTCCGCTGCAGGGTTCAAGAAAAAGCCAAAAAATACACCTAATTTTCATTTAAACTAATTTTCATGATTTTCGGGTAGAATTTTTCTAAATTAGTTTCATCTGCAGTAGATTTAGTCCAGAATCAGCTATCATTAGTAAAATTTGCAGATAACTGCATTTTTAAAATATTTTTTGTAATTTATCAATTTTTTTAAATAATGCCTATTTTACAGGAAATATATTTTCAGATTTATTCAATATAAATTTTTGGCACGTAAAACATGTTTTCTGATGTATATTCACAAATATCAACCTTCTAGACAACACAGGAAGTAGTGGTTGTGGAAATAAGAGTCTGTCCCTATTCACCCCAAAGTGAGGGGTGAATAGGGACAGCAGTTTTCTGGACCTAAATAATTGAAAATGTGAGATATCTTCAAAAGCTTCTAGGGAATTTTAGAACTTAGGCCAGACCATATTTTTACACTATATTTAGAAATCTGAGATGATTTTTACCCATGCTATGACAGAAAAATGCCCAATTTTGTCCCTATTCACCCCATATTACGGTAAGTACTATATAGCATTGATTCCTCAAAGGCAACTGCGAATGACCAGAATCGCATAGTAACTAAATTGCCCATAAAAGATCAGCAGATCGCCACACAGTGGAGCAATTAAAATCTTCTCACTGCAGGTTGAACTCTTCAGTTTCCTATCAAGATAATTTATAGCGGCATATTTGACTGATGCAATTTTACAGGAACAAGGGCATATATGGTATATATATATATAGTGGCACATCATGCAGCAACAGTTCAAACATCAGCAACAAATCACTAATTATGTTGTTTATACAACTCTGTTAACCTTGGACGTCTCCCCTTTGCCTAGCTGAATAACCTGTTAAGATTGACATTGTAATGTAATAAGTGTTTTCATTGCATAATATCTGAGTGTGAGTCTGTTGGCTTCGAGGCTTATTATTTTCTCAGATAACAGCTTATTGGAATAGATGTACACGTTAGTGCATTTTTTTCAGGCACTCTAATGCAACCTTCTGAATCCAGTTCTGGGCACTCACTTAGGTTGATAATGAGAAGGGAGAGAGAGAGCAGGATTCCTCAACATGTTACATATAAATTTACGCCATGATCTCATACTTGCCCACTGATGTATGTATAAAAGGGGCTGCCAATTTACAAAATGTAACTTTTTTTTAAAACGACATCTAGCTTTGATTTTGCTTATCAAGCTCAACTGAAAATTTCTGGTTCCCTTCCTGGGGTTGAAACACATGAAGAGAAAGACCTTCAGCATAAGGGATAAGCCCGGTGGTTCTTTGAACAAAAAAAAAACAACTCATGTTCATACTTTCCTAAATTGGACACATGTCTATTATTTACTACAATCTCTTTCTAGATATTTGTTACACTATTCATTTCTTTGTTAGAATTTGAACCATAGTTTCTGGTTTTTTTCACAAAAACAGTCAAGGTAGTTATGACAGACATATATTTTCAACTTTCCAAAAGAAATAGAATACGTGCACGTGATGAGATGGAAGAGAATCCTTAACATGTTACGTATTTCCCTGTGTGAGGGATTTTTCAACTTGACCAGCATAGACACCGATACTACTTAAGATCTAATTCTTATCATGTCATCCAGCTGGGACTTCGCTCATGAAGGTCCACTGAAAATATCTTTGCTTCCCAGCCCAGGTTTTGAACCCATGTAGGCTAAACTTTCAGCAGAACATGCCTGGACCCATTCAGCCACCCAGTTGCCTCAACTCGAGTTGGTGAGGGAAGTATTACACTTTGTGACATGCAGTGACAGATCCAGACAGGGTAGTCTAGGGGGGCGTGCAGCATTTCAGCATTTGCGGGCTCCCCTGGATGTGTAGCATTGCATACAGTCACGTTTCATTGCATAATATGAAAAGTCAGGGAATGTGTCAAAATGTACAAGGTTAAAGACAATGATAACCAGTATTGGTTGGCCTACGTTCCTACATCTTTTCTTTAAAAAGTTTTTTCCTTCTCAGTGGCCCGGGCGCCCTAGGCCCCCCCCCCCTTGGATCCGCCACTGACATTTTAGCTTTAACCAATAGTGCTGTTTCTTTCCTGTCTTTTTAACATCAGAAAAAAAAATTGAGATCTTACAAGCTAGTAGTTCTTCTCTTTAAAGCCACTTTATACTAAACCTGCCAGTGATTAGCTTTCGAATTAGGAATTACCTTTGCTGGAACTTTGGGAAGCTGCTATCATATGGTATGCTTTTTGCATGAATGAATATTTATTTACAACTAACATTTGTAATGTGGATGTAGATATAATTTCTCCGAATAATACTAATTGAAGCAAGTTTTATATCCAACTGATGGCAGATTGTAGCAACAACAGCAATGCGCTATTGGCACGAACATCCAATATTAACTCCCATATTTTGTCACCCCAGAGACCAGACTGGATGTGATAAACAACCATTCAATTTGTGGGAGGCAAGTCTCAAGGCCAACCCGAGGTCACAGGGTAAATAATAGATGGAAAGCCAACAAATATACACTACAAATAATGAAAATATTTTTTTAAACCCGACACTGCTACATAGTTTATTTTCGTATAACATTGGTATTACTGCATCTTATTAATATAAACATGACAAATGCCAAGTCTGTGCTGTGGAAGCCAAATGTTTTATTATAAGATCATTTATGAATATTGATTTAACTTAAATAGCTACATTGTGAATAAGAATTTTTGTCTTTGCAAGTTAAAAAAGTGTACAAAAATACTCACAAAATAACCTTGTTTACAAACAAAAATGATTGATTGGGGTTCAACCTTGGTTAGTCCAGTCTATGAACATTTCAGACTATATTAATTTTTTTTAAATGCAGACATTTGTAAATACTGTCACTTAGCAACTGCCAAAATGTTAGACCATATATATAGTAAAATATCATTTTTTGGTACTCATGAGTTGAGGTGTGTACGAATTGGTTAGCATTTTATTCAATGGCCAAATAAAGTTTTTGACAAGTGGATTTTTCAGGCATGTAACAAATTTCGACCAGAAAAATGTATTTCATTACCATGCAAAATGGAAGGGAGATATTAAAACTCATACTATGTACTCTGTCCTACTCATTAGTAAAATGCTTTTGACCACAGCTGACAAAGCAAACCCAACTCACATTCATTCAGACTCTTTCAAGAATATTAAAAGAAAAATATCTCACTGACTGACTCAGTATTTCTTCCTGTTTTTTTTATATATGATTTTACCACTGGCATAACATTTCTATCGCGTGCAAAAAAAACGAGAAACTTTTTTTTTTTGGGCCAACACACGACAAATTCTTTCAGTGCAATTTTAACGGCGGAAACAAACTTTTGTCCTTTTCAGTGTTAATAATACGTCACAAAAAATCCATATGCCCTCCTTCTAAAGAATAATCTGGTTAACCCCTTATGAAATCATCAAAAGACTTTTCGACATGTTCTCCAAGTTGACTTGAGACCGCCAGGTAACAAGGCAAAGCTAGGCAAGTATAATAATATATTTTGCTTCATTTTTACGCCGCTTAAGGTGACTCAAGCGTGGTAGTTAGATCAGATAGATTTTTCTAAAATCTTGCACAGACACTCTGTGGGACCTGTAGGCTACATTCCAAAAATGAAAAACAAAAAAAAATCACCGACTGGTTTGGTTGCCATGGCAACAGGTATGTCTAGTCTGTTGACTGCTAAAATTGAAGTTAAGAGCCAGTGACAGAGAAAATTGAGGATTTTTGCCAAAATCATGGCTGTGCAATCTCACCGATTTTGATGAAATTTGGCACATGTCAAGTACTTGGGTCAAAAACAACATTCACAAAATTTTTGGTCATTTGGTCCAGGGGTGGCCATGGTAGGCCACCTCCATTATTAAGGCCATAATTTCGCTTCTAGAGAGAAAGGAAATGTTAAAAAATGGCAATTTTAAAATCACTGTGTAGTCAACCTTAGGTGATGTAATGATATAATTTCATTTCAGATATTGAGAAAAATGGATTTCCTTTCAAATGGAATTTAATTTTTTGTTCCTAAACTGGCCACCAGGGTGTGGGTGATACAAGGAACTTGCTATATTTCAAAGGCGAAAAAGGATGTAAAAAGTGGTAATTTTCAGATCCAAATTGCCAATCTGAGGGTCTACCCCCACATATGTCAATGACATGGATATACCCATATACACTTCATCTTTCAATATCAATCATAAAATTTGGTATACTTTTGACACCCTAAGCATGGGAAGCATGGGAAATTTACCTATTTTACCGAAAAACAAATTTTTGTGAAAATAGCCATTTATAGATCTCAATGGCCAATCTGAAATTTGGCCCAAGGTTATGCTAATGAATTAGAATTACCAAATAACACATCATCTTCCAAAATCAATCATAATATTTGGTTTATATGGTCTGTTGTAGGCATGAGAAGTACAGGAAATTTACCAATTTGAACAAAATCGCAATTTTAGTGAAAAAGGCCATTTTCATATAAAAATTGCCAATCTGACAGTCAGCCCCCAGATATGCCAGTGACATGGAAATACCAATTTACATTTCATCTTCCAAAACCAATCATAAAATTTGGTTTATATGACCTGCAATAAGCATTGGAAACATATGAAGTCAACCTATTTAACTAAAACGAAATTTCGGGGAAATTTTGGTGAAAATGGCTGTTTTCATATCCCTGCTGCCAATCTGACAGTTGGCCCCCAGCTATGCCAATGACATAGAATTACCAATTTACACTTCATCTTCCAATATCAATCATAAAATTTGGTTTTCATGGCTTAGTATAAGCATGGAAAACATATGAAGTTAACCTCTGTGACCAAAAATGATATTTCCATGCAAACTGTCGTTTTCAGATTCAGAATGCTAATTAGAACGTTTGAACCTGGTTATGAAGTCTGGAAATGTCACAGTGTTACCAGTTGTTGGTAATTAACACTTCATTTTTCAATATAAAATTTATTTTATAGCTTTTATGTTCTTAAGGCATGAATAGCATACAAAATTGACCTATTTGACACAAAATGTATTTCTTTATGAAAGTGTGAATGTTCTCATTCCTTGTCTGGTTCTCGACGGCTTTACTGGATATAATTCTGAAATTCAGTGTGCACATATAAACAAGAAAAGTACCCTTAAAAAAGGGTACCGCATCGATCTTATCACAAACCTGAGGGTATGTGGCGTGTAATAAAAGGTTTTAATGTCTTAAAGTAGGCATTTCTATGAAATAAATGCCCTTAGAAAAACTCCAAAGCCCCTCCCCTTGTTTCATGAAAATATTACATAGCCAAATATGTGCAAAAAAAAAACAGCGTAATGCGCCAAAGAGGTTTTTGCGAAGTTAATATTGCAAATAGATCAAAATGAATAAGTGCAATTTGGAGGTCTTTAATTGATATTAGCAAGTTTTTAAATTTTGAAAATCGGATGCCTATTAAGGTTTTTAGGCCAAGTTTCGCATTGAAAATGATGTACACAATCTTTGGTGACGTTTTACATGCAAATTTCGCCAGAGAAATTCCTTATCTTGTAGAATCAATGAACTGTTAAGAATACTTATATATACGTTTTTTTTATAGGTTAAGACAGCGATATAAAAAAAATCTAAATAATGCTTGTAAATATTTTACATATCCAAAGAAATTGTTCTTGAAATAGGATAGTCTGTATGAGTTAATCGTGACCATCGCATCTGCTTCAAATAACTCCAAAGGCAGAATTTTTACTCTGGGACACAAAAAAAATCTGTACATAGATGACCTATAAATAAAAAATCTATGATGAATTTTCTTCATTGGGCAGGAATAAACCAATATATATGCAATAGCAACAACAACATTGAATAAACTAGAATTTGTGTGGAGATTGAATGGATCGCTCAATGCTGGCACAGGGACTGAATGATCGCCTATTTTACTGTTGAAAATTGACAAATATATATGTATTGAGAATTTGAGTTTAATAGAGGCAGCAGTGACAGTGTAATTTATGCATTTCAGTCTGTCACGTTTCAGCATGGACAGCCGTCATACAAGATCAGACAAAAACTGCGCCGAACCATCACAAAGATGGGATCTATAGACAACCACCCAACTTCTATCCTCCCGACTCCTATCCACCAGACTCCTACCCACCCGACTCATGTCCACCCGACTCCTGTCCACCCAAGTCCTGTCCAAACGACTGTCCACCCGACTCCTATCAACCCAACCCCTGCTCACCCGACTCCTGTCCACCCGACTCCTGTCCACCGACTCCTGGCCAGCTGACTCCTATCCAGTATCCACCCGACTCCTATCAACCCGACTCTAACCAGACTCCTAACCACCCGACTCCTAACCACCCTACTCCTATCCGACCGACTCCTGGCCACCCGACTCCTATCCACTCAACACTCCTGTCCACCAGACTCCTGTCCACCCGACTCCTGTCCAAACGACTGTCCATCCGACTCCTATCCATCCTACTCCTGTCCATCCGACTCCTGCTCACCCGACTCCTGTCCAAAATCTTGTCTTAGAGATGTCCTCCCTCTTTACTGTAACAACCTGTATGTTTCAGGAAGAAATAAATGTCTTGAGTCTTGAGTCTGTCCACCCGACTCCTGTCGACCGACTCCTGGCCAGCTGACTCCTATCCACCCGACTCCTATCCACCCGACTCTAACCAGACTCCTAACCATCCGACTCCTAACCACCCTACTCCTATCCATCCGACTCCTGGCCACCCGACTCCTATCCACCCGACTCCTATCCACCCAACACTCCTGTCCACCCGACTCCTGTCCACCCGACTCTTGTCCAGGCGATTCCTGTCCAAACGACTCCTCTCCAAACGACTGTCCATCCGACTCCTGTCCATCCTACTCTGTCCACCGACTCCTGGCCAGCCGACTCCTATCCATTCACTCCTAACCACCAGACTCCTAATCACCCGACTCCCATCCACCCGATTCCTGTCAAACGACTCCTGTCCACCCGACTCCTGGCCACCTGACTACTATCCACCCGACTCCTATCTACCCAACTCCTATCCACCCAACACTCCTTTCCACGCAACTCCTGTCGAAACGACTCCTGTCCACCCGACTCCTATCCACCCGACTCCTTGCCACCAACTCCTATCCACCTGACTTATATCCACATCCACCCGACTCCTATCCAACCGACTCCTAACCGCACGACTCCTAACCACCCGATTTTAATTTTTAAACAAATGTGAGAAAATATAACTTTTTCACCAAGTCATTTCTTTACTACAGTCCCATGACTGTGCCAATCTCAATTTAAAGAAATACAGGTAATTTTAGACACGGTTCACAAGAATCAATATAGAAAATATGTGGATTAAGTTGGGGAGCTGAAACTGTAGAACAAAATCGAATATAAGTTAAGCATTCAACAAAAAAATAATTATGCTTTTAGCTGCATTAGATCTCATTTAAATAGTAAATTACTGGCTGCCATCCTGTTAAAGAAAAAGAGAGCAGAAAAATTTAAAATAAACATTAACCAATTTGGATGAAATATTGCACACTTCTTCCACATGGTCAAAGGAAAAAAGTTAGGGGGTACCATCACCATATTTTACACTTTTATTATTTACCATTGGATGTTGGACCACCCTAATAGTCATGACACCATGAGCATGTTAAATTTTGAACCTTAATTTCTAGTTATTTATAGAGAACTGGTGCAGAGAAATAATTCTTTTTCATAATTGCTCTCAATGTCATGACGTCACAACCACACTTGGTGAAATATGCTCCAAAACAGCAAGGTTCAAGGCTGAAACAATGGTTCAGACGGAAAATCCATTAAAATCATCCTTATGTTGATTACGTTTCAGCTGAGACGGAACTGGTATAGATGCATGGACCATGAGATTTCACATGCAATAATTGTGAAAATATCCCAAGGGACGCACATATAAACACTATGGGATCGTCTGTTGGTCATGTTGAAATACATATGCTCAGTATTAAAAGATATATATATATATATAACATTGAAAAATCGCTAAATTATATCAATGTCAGTTGTAGATGCTATAAAGATTTTTTTTAACCCGGGGGCCCAAACATGACTGCTCAAGTTGGCTCCGGTTGGGCGAAATTGTTCAGGAAGTCAACTTAATGCTCTATAGAGGTAAATTGTCCCCTCATTTCAATCCTCTTTTTTCCTTAAAAACTCCTTTTGTATAGCAAAGAAATATAGTATATCACATGTCTCAAACATCCTCCTTTGTGGTGATCAGAGAATCAATGCATTTTCTGAAGATGATATTCTCTGTAAATTCCTGATAGAGTTACATACACTTTTCAATATCTATGCTAAGTGGAGGATTTCCATGAGATTTCAGTTAGAGCCCTGTTTATTTATAATGCATTATAAGTATAGCAACAGCCAGGTAATCTATGTATAGCTGAACAATGCCCCCTTTCAAATCGCCTCTATGTACTGAGTAATAACTGTTTTTCTTTGACCGAAAGGTGAGAATATTGGATGAATGAATCATTGATCAGTGGGAGCCAAACACTGGGGAAGTTCAGGTTGGGTGCAAAATTGTTACATTGAGGAAAATGTGGAAATGATTCACACATTGCTAATCCTGGGTTCATGGAAAATCTAATTGAAATATATTGCCATTGACTGTTAAAATGTACTGCAATTTTGCTAATTCAGTGTGATAATAACTTCACCCTAAAATATAATAGAAATTCTGTTACAGGCGATCTAATTAGAACACGATTCTGAAGTTCTTTGGCCACAAAAGACAAAGCATTTTCAGTTAATTTGATTGGTTCTGAAACAACGGAACGTCACACAGCTAATATCAAATGTGGTGAGTACCTATATAGCATTGTTTCCTCTAAGGCAACTAAAAGACCAGGATCGCGTGTTAATTTAATTGCGTGAAAGATCTGCAGATTGCCACATAGTGTAGCAATTAAAATCCTCTCAATGCAGGTTGAACTCTTCAGTTTCAAGATAATCTATAGCATCATATTTCACTGATGAAATTTTACAGGAACAAGGGCAGATACAGTATAATGGCACATCATGCAGCATCAGTTCAAACATCAGCAACAAATCACTAATTATGCTGTTTATACTACAACTCTGTTAACCTTAGACGTCTCTCCTTTGCCTAGATGAATAACCTGTTAAGATTCACATCGTAATGTAATAAGTGTTTTAATTGCATAATATCTGAGTCTGAGTCTGTTTATTATCTCAGATAACAGCTAATTGGAATGGCATCATGCACGTTTTTCAGTATACTCTAATGCAACCCTCTAAGCCCAGTTCTAGGCACTCACGATGGTTGATTAATGGGATGGGAGAGAGAGCGGGAGTCCTCAAAAGGTTCTAAATTTACCCTACTTGATCTTTTACTACCCAGCATGGACACTGATAATTTAACGTCTCTTTCGAACAAAATCCAGCTTGGAGTTTGCTCCTGGAGGTCATCTGAAAATTTTGGGTTCTCTGCCCGGATATCAAATACATGCGGGCAACGACCTTCAGCATGACGGATTTATAAGCCCAGTGGTTAGCTGTGCTACCTCAAACTCAAACCCCAACTGAAGTGCTTATCCTGTCCTTCACTCTATAGCACTGTACTGTGATATAGTGTGGGAGTTCCTCCTCCAGGAACTCTTTCTTAAAAGCAGAAGAATTTATTATTTCTAGCCCAATACTTCCTTCATAATTTGAATAGATTGTCTGCCGCCATTGATATGACTGCCATTTTGAACATTCGTAGTGCAATTTTGTCATCTGCTTAGTGTTGCATGTTAGAAAGTTCTCAGAATTGCCAAAAACAGATTATCTTATTACTTTTCTATATGGACACATGTCTATTATTTACTACAATCTCTTACTAGATATTTTTTACACTATTCATTTCTTTATTAGAATTTCAGCCAAAACATTAAAAATAATTATGACAGACAGATAGTTGCAACTTCCCAAAGGAAATAAAATATGTAAACAAATCTTCAAGTGCATATGTTGTAAGTGCAGCCCTCTAAGCCTTGTTCTGGATACTTATAGAGGTTAATTATTGAGATAGAAGAGAGTTCTAAACATGTTACGTATTTCCCCATGTGAGGGATTTTTCAACTTGGCCAGCACAGACACTGATACAGAGGATTTCCTGTGTATTTCCTGTGTAAGATCTAATCCTTATATGTCATCCAGGTCGCACTTTGCTCATGAAGGTGATCTGAAAATATCTTTGCTTCCAAGCCCAAGTTTTGAACCCATGTAGGCTAAACTTTCAGCAGAGCAGGCTTGGATTCAGCCTGAACTCATTCAGCCATCCAGCTGCCTCAACTCGAGCTGGTGAGGGAATTATTATTACACTTTGTGACATGCACTGGCAGATCCAGACAGTGTAGTTTGGGGGGGGGGGAATGCGGCATTTCGACATTTGGGCGTTACTTAGGTATTGGCGGGCCTGCATTGCTTCATATTTTCTTCCTTCTCAATTGCCCGCCCCCCTCCCCTTGATCTGCCACTGACTGTGTAGCTTTAACCAATAGAGTTGTTGCTTTCCCGGCTTTTGAACATAAAAAAAAAATTAATGTCTTTCAGACTAGTGATACTTCTCTTTAAAGCCACTGTATACTAAACCTCACAGCGATTAGCTTCAAATTATGAATTACCTTTGCTGGAACTTTGGGAAGCTGCTATTACATGTATATGGTACGCTTTTTGAATGGATGAATATTTATTTACAACTAACATTTGTAAGGTAGATTCAGATAAAATTTCTCCAAATTATACCAACCAAAGCAAATTCTATAATAATTATCCAACTGATGGCAGATTGCATCAACAACAGCAATGAGCTATTTGCACGAACATCCAGTATTAACTCCTATATTTTGCCACCCCAGGGACCAGACTGGGTGTGATAAACAACCATTCAATTTGTGAGGGGCAAGTCTCAAGGCCAACCCGAGGTCATGGGGTAAATAATTGATGGAAAACCAACAAATATAGACAACAAATGGTGAAAAATGAAGTTACTAAAAACATAATCAGTTCTTTTTGTTCAACCTGACACCACTATATGTTAATAATATATATATATATATGTTGAGGTATCAATCATATTGCTTCATGCTATTTTAAACATGACAAATGCCAAGTCTGTGATGTTGGAAGGCAAATGTCTTGTTATAAGATTATTTATGAATATGATTTAAGTTAAAGAGTTACATTTGAATAGGAAAATTCTTGTTGTTTTTTTTCTGCTCTGCAAATAAAAATCTCTGACAAAAATACTCACAAAATAGCCATGTTTATAAACAAAAATGATTGATGGGGTGCAACCTTGGTTAGTCCAGTCTATGATCATTTGAGACTGCATTAAATTTTCAAAAATGCAGACATTTGAAATACTGTCACTTATCAATCATCTATATAAATTTGTTATGGCAACTGCCAAAATGTTAGACCATACATGTTTTGGTATACTCAGGAGCTAAAGTTAGTACTATATTGGTTGGCATTTCATTCAATGGCCCAATGCAGTTTTTGTCAAGTGCATTTTTTGATTAACAAATTACAACCAGAAATTTATTTCCTTGCAGCAGACCTTGTTTTTTAATACTACCAACAGGGCAACTACATCCCTCGTCTTTGCATGAAGATTTTGGAAGTACCATTCAAAAATATTAGAAGAAACCTTTCTCATCCACCCACTCAGTTCTTCTTCCTGTTTTTTTACTAATGAGCGCAAGGCACTGCAATGGTGATTTAAGTTGAGCTAAAAAGAAGAAGGAGAGTAGGTTGGAAGAAAATGAAGAGTTTCAAGTCTAAAAGTAAAAAAAAAAGATGACCTCAGTGTCATGGAATCAGGAGGTTTCCGGGTTCACAACTACATCAAGGTTGAATACCATATATATATATATATATATGATATATCAGATTCTGGCACACACATTACATACACGGATTTGTGGGATGGAAAACACGCACAACACTCTATGACACCCACACCTGCGAGAGATCAGCAGGACACACAGACAGACAGAATTATTTTATTTGACCAAATTAATTGCATATCGGTACAAAACATTTTACAGTAAGTTCAAATACGGCCCTGAAGACATGCACTTTAGCATTGGCCGCTGGAGACATCTTTCAAAGCAAGAATATTTTCCAAACCCAGGTAAGCTGAAATTTTGCTATCACAAAATATATATAAGATATCATATTTCCTTTGAGAGTGAATATAGAAAATTGTAAAAGGTTTTGCGTTTCAACAGATATTGTGGTTGGATTAATGAGATGGAGGTGCTATTCGGTTGTGACGAAACAAGATATCATAAATGCTGTCAGATATTTTCGGCCTTTTTTAAGTAGGTTGGCTTGAATTTCAGGTCATTCAACCCCAAATTTTTTTTTTTTACAAATGGAAAGTACCTGATAACTCATTTGGTTTCCTTTCAAAATCTAGAGAGTAGCGCAGAGAGTTGAGCCCCCTTAACTTTGAGGGAATTTTTCTGTGTTCTTGTTACTTATGCAAATTTCTAAAATTGTATTGAACAATCTGTCTTATTTGCCTATATACATCACCAAAAACAGTTGTGTGCAGTAGCTGTTTTTTTTATTGCTAATGTTATTGCAATTTCACATATGTCCATTTCATAGTGTTAAATTAGCAAGATTTGTCTATATAGTCCAGGAGCCAAGGAGATAAATTGGTCCGTTGGCTCACCCCGAGAGAGGAATGGACAATCTATACATCGTCAGAATCGCAAACTTTCGTAGATTATGAAACTGGGGGATGCAGTTGGGAAAAGTGGTGCAATTTTTCACAAATTGGTTACCATTGCAACCAAGTCAGAATATTATTTAATTCACCTTTATACCAGTAAAATTCATTTTTTAGGTATTTAATTCACAGCAAGACTTCATTCAACGAACGAGATATGTACAACCTCAATTAGAGATTTTAATGGTCATGTGACCTTTGGGGTCACATGACCATGCTGACTGCCATTCATGGTCAAACCTCCAAAAATCTGGTCACACTGGAAAGCAGTTTTAGTAAGCTTCAATCTCACATATAATTTGTATAGGTATCCATGGTAATTGGTTGCCATGACAACGAAGTTAAAAAAAACACAAATTTGATCTGAAATATAAAAAATCAATATAAATTACGTTAACGAAAACATGATTAGATCTCAAATTTTTTATTAACTGAAAGACAGGTCTCCCAGGAGCAGGCCAGGGGTGGTACCATTCTGGTGTTTTACTTTATATTACAGTAATAAAAATCTCTGACAAAAATACTCACTAAATAGCCATGTTTATAAACAAAAATGATTGATGAGGTGCAACCTTGGTTAGTCCAGTCTATGATCATTTGAGACTGCATTAAATTTTCAAAAATGCAGACATTTGAAATGCTGTCACTTATCAATCATCTATACATAAATTTGTTATGGCAACTGCCAAAATGTTAGACTATACATGTTTTGGTATACTCAGGAGCTAAAGTTAGTACTATTGGTTGGCATTTCATTCAATGACCCAATGCAGTTTTTTTCAAGTGCATTTTTTGATTAACAAATTACAACCAGAAATGTATTTCCTTGCAGCAGACCTTGCTTTTTAATACTACCAACAGGGCAACTACATCCCTCGTCTTTGCATGAAGATTTTGGAAGTACCATTCAAAAATATTAGAAGAAACCTTTCTCATCCACCCACTCAGTTCTTCTTCCTGTTTTTTTACTAATGAGCGCAAGGCACTGCAATGGTGATTTAAGTTGAGCTAAAAAGAAGAAGGAGAGTAGGTTGGAAGAAAATGAAGAGTTTCAAGTCTAAAAGTAAAAAAAAAAGATGACCTCAGTGTCATGGAATCAGGAGGTTTCCGGGTTCACAACTACATCAAGGTTGAATACCATATATATATATATATATATATATATATATATATATATGATATATCAGATTTTGGAACACACATCACATACACGGATTTGTGGGATGGAAAACACACACAACAATCTATGACACCCGCACCTGCGAGAGATCAGCAGGACACACAGACAGACAGAATTATTTTATTTGACCAAATTAATTACATATTAGTACAAAAACATTTTACAATAATTTCAAGTACGGTCCAGAAGAAATGCACTTGAGCATTGGCCGCTGGAGACATCTTTCAAAGCGAGAATATTTTCCAAACCCAGGTTAGCTGAAATTTCGCTATCATAAAATATATATTAGATATCATGTTTCCTTTGAGAGTGAATATAGAAAATTTCAAAAGGTTTTGGGTTTCAACAGATTATTGCGGTTGGATTAATGAGATGGAGGTGCTATTCGGTTGTGACGAAACAAGATATCATAAATGCTGTCAGATATTTTTGGCCTTTTTTAAGTAGGTTGGCTTGAATTTCAGGTCATTCAACCCAAAATTTTTTTTTTACACCTGGAAAGTACCTGATAACTCATTTGGTTTCCTTGCAAAATCTAGAGAGTAGCGCAGAGAGTTGAGCCCCCTTAACTTTGAGGTGCCTTTGACCTTTTCTTTTTGGTCAATTATTGGAATGCTTACGCAGTTAAAAAGGGCTGACTTGACTTTGCTTAGAAGTAGTGCACAAAAGGCTATCAATTTCAATATTGTTCTTTTGGAAATTTTTGTAGAAAAGTGCAAAAAAATCTTGCTTATTCCACTGTCAGGCAAGAGGTTCCTCTATAATTATCCAATGGTAATTTGCCGATAACTTATTCTTGGGCTAATGCTCTTCTTTTAAGACATCCACTAAACTTTTGTTGGTTTCTTCTTCTTTTTTTTTATTTGCTACAGACTTTATTGTGTCTTCTTCTGTTTTGTCAATCAATTAGTTATTTTAAAAGAATCACTTGTAAGGGTTTTTTTTTCTCCCACTGCAAATCTCTTGTGTTGGTCATCCCTAGGGCAGATTTCACGAAAAGTGCTCTCAGAGGGTACCTTCAACTTTCCAACCCTTTTGTTGTCTCTCTGTGCTTCCTGAAGCAAGTAAACCTATTACTAAGTACATCTGTGAGCTAATGAATAAATATCATTAAAATAATCCTCAAATATATAGCTTTTTGCTCATAAAACGATGTATTTCTATCCCTCGTGAGGACAATGTTGGACGACCAAACTTACTGGTGATCAGACCTGCTTACTTTGACACTCTGCAGAATCTGCTAAAACCATTTCAGAAAAATGTAATGATATGTGATTGATAAAACACATCTTGAAAATTATTTTGGAACCATTTTTAATTGTGTTGGTCATGATAAAACTTGAAAAAAATGAAAAATAAAAAAAGAATGCTAATGTAACTCGATTCCATCACAGGACACTGAGGTTAAATTAGCAACTTTTACATGGGGATTTTTCTGTGTTCTTGTTACTTATGCAAATTTTGAACGTGAAATTCTAAAATTTTATTGAACAATCTGTGTTATTTGCCTATATACATCACCAAAAACATAAACAGTTGTGTGCAGTAGCTGTTTTTTATTGCTAATGTAACTGCAATTTCACATCTGTCCATAGTGTTACATTAGCAAGATTTGTCTATATAAATTATGTTAACGAAAACATGATTAGATCTCAAATTTTTTCTTAACTGAAAGACAGGTCTCCCAGGAGCAGGCCAGGGGTGGTACCATTCTGGTGTTTTAATTTATATTACAGTAGTATCAGCATAAAAAATATCCGTCCTCCATAATTTAACGTTGTTACATTAGCACAAGGCCATAATTTTAGTTACTCTGATCTACCAATCCGACAGCAAACAGTGTTTCCCATGGTTTTATTTAATGGATTGACATGTTTTTTTTTTGTCCTGCCAGCTATCCCTAGAAAAGCACCCTGAGAAAATCTGTGAAGGTATGAATCAATTATGTCTGGCCTTATTTGTGCTAATGTAACTAATGCCCCAGTCTCACGGCACGTTACGGAGAACTTTTTTGCCACTGAGGGGTAGCTTGAGTTGAATTCTAGGAAAAAAATGACTATCCCGGCGACATACAATGTTTATAAAACCATTACATAATTAATTAAAAGCATATCACGGCGGGTTTCTTTTTGTTCACTGCGGGGAAGAAAAGTTGTACGCCGTCCCCAAAAGTTTGCCGGGGGAAAGGAATTTCCTCCTCCTGAGGGATTCTTTTATATCGCCCCGAGATATAAAAAGTACCCCTCAGGGAACCTACAACTGCCCCTCAGTGAACCTATTTCACCGCGGCGGGATGTCAAAAACTGCCAGCGAGGCTTCAAATGTCCCCCCAGGGGCAGGAAAGGTCCCCGCAGGGGCAGGAAAGGTCCCCGCAGGGGCAGGAAAGGTCCCCGCGGGGGCAGGAGAGGTCCCCTCAGGGGCAGAGGATGTCCTAATATCCCGCCGGAGATGTTTTTGAGGCGTTCTCACTGAAAAAATCCACGCCGGACATCCAAAAATCAAGAAAATTTTGGGCTCTGTTCCGCCGTCATGAAAAAAAAGTTTGTACCTGTTGAATCTTTTTTGACATCCACGGCGCAGTTTTTCCATTTCTAGGAACCGCTGAGGGGAACAAAAACTTCCCCTGGGGGGATGTGAAAAGTCGACGGCGGATCACCCAAATTCATCCAAATTACCAGGAAATACTTCGACGCCAATTTAAATAGTTCTCCGGGAGCCGCCGTGAGAATGTAGCATAAGTCTTGTGGTGAGTCATTTTGCTGCTTTTCGTGAAATCTGCCCTAGAAGCTAAAAATCAAATCATGTGACCTTTCTGTTCCCAATGGCCTCCTTTCATATTAATTTTGATCCAGGAGTAAAAATATCTAAACATAAGATTATTTGTTGTCTTTCGTTCTTTTATCGGTGTTCAAAAAGTCATCATACTTCAAGTCTCTCTTGACACATTTTTAAAACTGTCTTTATAAAAACAAGTGCTGTAAGTTCATTATGAAAGATATAGTGCTCTTTTTCGACAGTGAAATATCAACAAGATACATTTGTCATGTTTTATATATAAACAGTTCAACAAAAATAAGTCCCCTTTAAATAAGCTTGAATATCTTAAAGATTCCTTCTTCGATTTTTATGAACGTTGGATTGAATTATAGGCCTGTATATCGACCCTAGATATGTGTATAATGTATTTGTAGTTTAGTGGCATTATTCCTGGCTGAGCCAGCACCCTTTGAGTGAGCCTACCCCTGTTTTCAAAAATCTGTGGCTTCTCCTATGGACATGAACAATCTGACCTAGTGGGGGACCCACCAGCTGGAGCATACTTCAACATGGATAGAGGGCATATTTTTCTCATTTCTTGGATGTCTGGCGGGCATTTTTTCCGTGAGAATTAGTACAAAACATCTCCAGCAGGATAAAAGGACATCCGCTATCCCTGTAGGATATTTGTACTACCCCTTTGGGATATTTGACATCCTGCCGACGTTTTTTGACATCCTGCCGACAGTTTTTAACATCCCGCCGATGGTTTTTGACATCCCGGAGGCATTTAGGTCTTGTCCCACAGGCATTTAGATCTTTCCCTCAGGGATATGATCTTGTCCCCGCCGACTTACGATCTTCTCCTGCCGATTTACGATCTTATCCCGTCGTTTTATATCTTATTCCACCATGATATGCTTTTAATTAATTATATAATCATTATATAAACATTGTATGTCGCTGGGTTAGCCATAATTTTTCCTAGAATTCATCTCAAGTTATCCCTCAGGGATAAAAAGTACTCCGGTTCCCGCCGTGAGACTGGGGCATTTACCTTATTAGGACAGGAGGGGGGACCTTGTAGGATTGAAGCGAAGAATGATTAAAACAGCCATCCAGTATGGATGAAGGTGACCAAGCAAGAGCTGGATTTGAACCCTGGACTCGTCGATTGGTAGCCTAGGATGTTACTACTGGACCAACCATTCCCTCTGGGCCCAGTGGCGTAGCTAGGAAATTTTCCAGGGGGGGCAAAATTTTCAAGTCATTTATAGAAATATTATTTATCGGTTTCTTTTTTTACAAGAGGATTAGCGTACATTTTTACAAGACTATTCCCAGTAGTGTATTGTTTCGTCTTCTTTTGTTGGACATACTGTGCTAATGAACCAAGACAGCTAGTGTATTTCATTGTTCAATCATTGCTTTTAAAAGGGAGCGACCATTAAATATCCAGGGAAGGGGGGCCTGGAGGTTTCCTCGTGGGAAATTATCTATTTCACCGCAGCGGTGGCAAAAACTCCAAGCCGCCCCCCCTTTGAGACTAAATGATGCCCTCCTAACTGGAAGGCATGCTGTTGAATTTTAACAGACTAGGTTAACTAGCCATTAAAGACTGAAGAGGTGAAAATTTACTCATTTATTCTGTGACTAAACTCCTTGGAAAACTTAGTCATAAGGTAAATACTAGCAATAGTCATAATAATTATTTGAAAATGCCAGACGAACTACACAAGTCACTCATTCATTTTCAATGCCCCCATAAGTAGCTATAAGTCTTGGCCAGTATGTCAATAACTGCTCATTTTTGCACAACGACACAGATGACCATGTTTTGATATCCACTAAAAAACTCAATTTAGTGGAAGTTTCTGAAGCGAAAGGTCTTCAGGCCCTGACATATAGCTTTTTGGGGTCACTGGGGGAACAATTCTCATACAAAGGCAATTGGTGTGGAACATTGGTTCCTCCATTAATTTGACAAATTCAGCAAAATTTGACTAATTAACTTACTAAGTGATCTGCAGGCCTAGTAAAAAAGACAGTGTTGATCTCGACAAGGTAAAGGGCAAAGGTCTAAAGTCACTATCCTGACAAAACTTTAGAAATTGACGCACCCCATAGAAGCCAGCAGGCAAGTTAATAAATAAATTTTTTTTAGGTTATCAAAATGACAGAAAAAAATTACAGAAAAATTGCACTCTCGATTAAGAAGAAAGAAGCAAATAATCTTTAAAACATGTCAGGTAATCAATCTTATCCGGACTGAGATGACTATCACGACATCACATCGGCAAAATACAACGTTTGATGACAGTGTAATAATTTTTTTTCTGGTCAGGATGGAGCCAGGGGGGGGCGACCGGCGACCGCCCCCCCTGCCCCCCCTGTAGCTACGCCACTGGCCTCTGGCTGCTACCTTAAAGATAGTCGGTCATCCAAAGGTTAATCAGTATACATCACGGGAACCACGAAATCCATCGATGATTCTATTTTACGTGACACTAATCTTTTTATAATGATTCTATGAAAAACTAGTATAGATATATTTTCGATTTCTAAGTATTTTGCTTCCAAAAGTTCCACTTTGAGGCATATATATATAATGAACTTTTAAACCTTATATGAAGAGCACTAAGATAATGAATATCCTTAGGCTATATATAGAAGATTTCAGGTGAACCCATAATAATAATAATAATAATAGGCATTTATATAGCGCTAATTCCAGTAAACTGCTCACTAGCGCTTGTGGATGCTGGATTTATCTGTAGAAACTTTTAAATAGGTAAGTCTTAAGATTTCTCTTGAACCCTTCAAGTGTTTTGGAGACCTTGACTATCTCAGGGAGTTGGTTCCACAGTTTCGGAGCTGCATGCGAAAAGGCTCTGTCTTCATATTTGTTTTTATTGCAGGAGGGTGGTTCATTTAAGAGCATTTTGTTATTGCTTCTCAGATTACAGTTTCGTTCAGATTTTGGCTGAATCATATTTTGAATATACAAGGGAGCTTGCCCGTTTATTGCTTTCCAAGTTGTTAACATGAGTTTGAATTGTATTCTTGCTGGAATGGGCAGCCAATGTAGCTGCTTCCTATGCTGGCTTACACTGTCATGCTTTCTCAATTTTTCAATGAGTCGAACGGCTGAGTTTTGGGCCACTTGAAGTTTATACAGCAAACGATTTGATGTTCCATAAAGAAGACCATTTCCATAGTCTAGGTGGGGTGTGACAAGAGCATTGACCGCTGTTTTACAGGTTTCCTTGTCCAATGACTTCCTGATTTTTGAAATGTTTCTAATATTGAAATAGGCATTCCGACACATTTTGTTGACTTGTTTTTCCATGGTCATGTTTTTGTCAAAGATTACACCCAGATTTCTAACATGATCGACTGCAATGATTTTGACATTGTCGACATGGATTGATGATACTTGGAGTTTATTAAGTTGATGTGGACTGCCAATGAGCAGTAGTTCTGTTTTTTCTCCATTGTTACACAGCTTATTTTCGTGGAGAAATTTTCTGATATCAGCAATGCACTTTTCCATTTTGACTACAGCATTTCCTTGTTCTGAGAAAGTTGGTTTGAAAGAGAGTATAAGTTGCTCGTCATCGGCATACTTTTGGTCTTTGACTTGGTGTTTTTCAGCCACTTCACTTAATGGAGCGATGTATGAATTAAATAGGATTGGTCCTAATTTTGAACCTTGAGGAACTCCAAATTTTAGTGGCAGTCTGGTTGATGTCTTATCGTTAATTATCACCGACTGTGACCTTTCAGAAATGTATGACTTGAACCAGCTTAGCGCAGAATCACGAATACCGTATTTGCTTTCTAAACGTTTCAGTAGAATCTTGTGATCAATTGTGTCAAAAGCGGCTGAAAGGTCCAACAGTACAAGCATCGTTACTTCACCTTTGGTCATATTCAACATGATGTCGTCATGGATCTTTGTCAGAAGGGTTTCAGTGCTGTGGAATTTTCTGTAAGCTGACTGTTTCTCATCGTCCAGGTTGTTTGTAGTAAGATGGTCTGTGTATTGCTTAATAACAGCACTTTCAATAAGTTTGCCAAGGAATGACAGGTTTGATACTGGTCTATAATTCTTTTTGATTAGATCCAATCCACATTTTTTCAACAAAGGTTTTACTAAAGCATGTTTCAGCTCCAGAGGCATTTCTCCCTGTGTTAGTGACTTATTGACAACATTGGTTATAACTGGGAGGTATTCATCAATGCATTGCAGCAAAAGCCATGTGGGAATGGGATCAAGTTGGCAGTGTTTAACTGGCATTTCTCTGATCAGTTTCTTTATGTCATTTTGAGATAGCCTTCTGAAGTGTCGGAGTGTATGAGGGGCAGTTTCGATATTGTTGGCAGTATCATTGTGTGTGGAGTCCAACTTAGACCTGAGTGTTTTAATCTTTTCATCAAAGAACTTATTGAAATCATTTGCCAAGTCAATTTCATTTGTGTGTGGTGGGAGAGGTAGTTCTTGTTTTCTGTTCAGACTTGAGTTCAGTAACTTGAACAACTTCTTAGCATCACCATTAGAATCTTTAATCTTGACTCGCAGATCTTCCGATTTGAGTTGACTCAGCTGCAGATTCAATGCATTTCTTTTTTCTTTGAATGACTCCCAGTCATTTTCAAGTCTGGTTCTCCTCCATAATCTCTCTGCTTTCCTCTTTTCTGATTTTAGAAGTTTGATATCAGCATTGTTGAATGGAGTGGGTGTGCGTAGAGTTACTTCTCTGATTATAATGGGAGCATGTTTCTCCAGAACCTCTTCAGTAGAGTTATAGAGTCGAATGAGTTCGTTAAGACCTTTCTGTTCCATCCCACTTACAGACAGATGTCTTCCAATGTCGTTTTTGAAATCTTGAACAACAATTTTACTAGTTTTTCTGAAACTGATTTTCTTCTTGGGTTTTTTTGCTTTCTTGATTGGAATGTCAAACAGAATGCAGTTATGATCAGAGAGCAGGTCACTGACCCTACAGTTGTTCAATATGGATTTTTCTCGAGTAATAACAAGGTCCAGTGTATTGCCATCTTTGTGCGTTGGTGCAGAGACATGTTGCACAAGACCAAACATTTCAAGGATGTCTTTAAATTTAATGGCCTTGTTATCATCCGGTTTATTCACATGAAAGTTGAAATCGCCAGTAATTATGATTTCATTGTTGAATGTTTGATAGTGTCCTAGAAACTTTGTGAATTCGGTGAAGAATTCAGCAATACTGTATTTATTTTTGTTTGATGGCTCTGGGCGGTACACTAGAAGAATTGTGACAATTTTCCCATCCATTTGAACTTGTATTTCCATATGTTCAAAGGTCTTGGTCTTCATGCGATCTTTTTGAATTGCTTGAATGCCAGATCTGACAAGGCAACCTACTCCACCACCTGGTCTTCCGAAACGAGGTGAGCTAAGAAAGGAATATCCACCATTTTGCTCCAACTCGCCGATTTCAACTTTATCATCATCTTTCAACCAAGTCTCAGTGAAAAGAAAGATGTCTAGATCATATTCATCAATGTAGTCCTTAACAATTTGCGTTTTCTGTCTCAAACTCTGAGCATTCCACACACAGGTTTTCAGAATATTGGTTGGTTTGAGAATAGTCTTGTGGGGATGAATTCTTATATGTTCAGCAGAAGCTGACATGGAGTCATTTTGTGCTAAAATCTCAAATCTGTTAGAGAGTTTGATTGAGCTATTGTTGTGAATTACACGGTTTAGCTTTGGCTGAGTTGCGGATGTTGCTGGTTGTAGCTCATTGACATGTCTATTTAGACCAGTTCGCAAGGCGTCAGAATAAAGCTTTCTATATGTGTGCATTGTTACTATCTGTTTGATGTCAGAATTCGATAAGCAAGCAATATGTGACTATTTGAAAATCAAGGATGACTCAATTTCTTGTAGTTGCTTAGAATCGAGGCAGTCAATTTGTGATTGACTGAAGGAGTTGGACAGAATCGGGGATCAATCAATTTGTGATTGACCGAAGGATTCGGTTAGTCCAAATTCAATCATCCTCTTCTGGTGCATACACCATGTATGTCACACTGACCCATTTTGTTTGCATTGGGTATTATTTTGTCATTGTACTCAGTAATAAAAAGATTGTATTTATATGTATACGATGAATTATATTTACATTAGAACATTAATTTATGTCATTGTGTTTTGAACTACTTTCTAGAAGTCTAAACAAATTCGCAGAAGGATTTCCACAAATTCATTTTGAGGTGACTGGAGTTGATACTGTAGGGAGAACTGGGGCACATTTGGACGTGGGGCACGATGAGACGGAGGGGTTTTCTTGGTTCCTGGCAAGGTATATGATATGGTAGTGCCATCAATTTCACACACTGATGTTTTTATCGTTTAATTGACAAATTACAGCCACGTGCAGAAGTATGGTATGGAAAATATTGTTTTCCCACCACTAAGGTAAATTCAGAGGGCTTCAATTCAAACCGTTCTGTGGACAAACCATGAACAATGAGGCTTTCTCAATGCTTGCATGGTTATGAACTGCTATCCTAATAAACACGTTCACTGGTGCCTGAGAAATAAGCATTTTGGTGTAAAAGCCGTATAGGCCATAGGAGCTCATTGGGACAGTGAATTCTGGGCACATTGGGACGCACTTAATATGGCAGAATGTCAGTGTCCAAGTCAACTGAATGATCTGGGACAGTTCACAATAGGTATCCAGGCCACAGTGAATAAAGGTATATGTATAGTGGATTACCATGCTCTGTGAACAAATTCATCGCAAAGAACTGTGTCTTTATTACTTACATAGATATCACACCCAGGACAGTTTATGCTAAATGTTCAAAATTGTTGGGACAGCAAATTCAGCGCACACTGGGACACAAGTAGTTTGATATGGCAAAGTCAACTGAATGACCTGGGAAGCACACAATAGGCAGTACACAATAGATATTCAGGCCACACTGAGTAGAGGCATAGAGGATTACCAGGCCCTGTGGACAAATTTATTGCAAAGCACTGTGTGTTACTTACATGGATGTCCGCGCCCAGGACAATTTATGTTAAATATCTAAAACTGTTTAACTTTATTAACTATTAGCAACACAAGGTGTGAATACACTGTGTGTAGTCTTACACACTTCTTATATGTAATATCTATTGCACATGGAGTGTTAAAATGGTTTTTTTTATTGATCATGATTACGACTGACATTTTGCTGTCTGGCTGCAAAAGGGTAGGTGCAGTCTAATTTACCATGCCTTGCATTTAAGCTCAATATTATTGGTGATATTCATGCAAACTTCTGAGTTGCTCAGTGCTTTCAGCATTGAACAAAATTAGTAGACGTTAAAAAAGCGTCCTAATCTGCCCCGGTTCCCCCTACATTACCTATCCTAGTCTTCAAAACAGGGCATGACCTGAATCTGCTTAATAATTTTGTGCATAATCTAGAATTACCTCATTGTTAAGTTTAACCATGTCAGTATAAGGATTTTCAGTTGCATATAATAACACATAGACAAGTTTTCTGCTCTGTCCCAAATCATCCCAGTGTCCCCATTTCCCCATTTTAAGAGTAGCCTACTCTGTATGAGTACACTGGGTTTGATCTCCTTTTTCATTCAGTGCACTGAAGAGTGTTCCATGGGGAAAGATTTTCCCCATTCAACAAAAAAATAAAACCCATTTTTAAACATGATCTGAAAGCTTTTTCATCCTTCCACTTTGACCTATTTTTCTTTTCTTTTGGGCCAAATGTTCTGAGTAACCTATAGATAGGATTTGGTAAAAAGGCAGGGGTGCTTTGGTGCCTTATTTGTATGTGAAAACAAAAAATCACATTTTCAATTGATCTTTAACCCAATTTATGTATAGAGTATAGACTGAAACAAGTAAACCTTTTTACATTGACACAAGATGAACTTTCAGTAGTAGTAGTGACATTCACATCCTTACACTTTCACCTACTTTTTGTATATGGATACCCACGTGTGACTGTGGCAGCTGGTCGACCAGAAATAATTGAACAAATCATTTGGTATCTATTTTAAGGGATTAACTTCAAGTACCATCCGTCTTTACACCAAACTGTTATATGCCTCAACAATAACTGTCCAAACTACTGTGATAACCAAGAAAATATAATTCCTTTTTTGTATGAATTCATGATACAGAATTTATGAAACATAGGAAGCTTGTCCTGATCTGGATGTAGGTAGATATAAGCAAGCTGTGAAGCATTCCAAACTAAGTTAGAATTGTTTGTCTCAGTTGTCTGGAGTCTAAAATGAAATTTACCTGTGGAATTTACACTTGCATATTTTGATGGAACCAGCAGACTCCATTACTTGATTATGTGATGACGACAAGAATAATTTATACTGTATAATTATTTAACAACATATAATTCTTCACCTGGTGGGATGCGGCAGAACTGCGCTAGGGAGCAAGGAACTGTGGTGGCGCAGCAGGCCCTATAACTGACAGCACTGCCATGGCTGGCCAAAACAGTTTAGTTTGCCTGGAGAGATGAACCGACCAATGTTGTCTCTCTTGTACTTTTGCTATGGCTTATTAGTGAACATTTCATTGTCAACAGCTGTCCCTGTCTCAAGAACTATACCCCAGCGAGAAAAAGGTATGTAAAACATTGATTATTCCATTTACAGAATATATATCTTATAATTAGATATATATCTATCTTCACATGTGGGACTTACCTGTTTAATAATGTCTTTAACTCTCCAGAGAATGAATCCGATTTTTATTGGGTGTGTTGTTAGCTGCATCTTTGCAGTGTTATGCTGAACCCAATTGACAGGTGTCATAGTGATCTCTTCAAGACCACTAATTAAATCACACGCACCTACACGTAATTGTACCTGTCAGCAGAACAGCAAGTCCTTGACAGGTTCCTCACAGATTTATTGAAAAGCATGCAAACTCAGAATTTATTATCTGTACTCTGTTTCACATGTTTTGATAATAACAATTCAAGATTTTATATAGATGCTAAAGAAGTACATGTAGGGGGGGGGAAATAGATAGATAGATAGATAGATAGATAGATAGATAGATAGATAGATAGATAGATAGATAGATAGATAGATAGAAAGATAGAAAGATAGATAGATAGATAGAAAGATAGATAGTTTCATTGACTGGCTGATTGATTAATTGATTCATTAATTAATTCATTCATTCATTCCTTCATTCATTGATAGATAGGTAGACAGACAGATTAATTCATTAATCCATTCATTCAATCACTCATTTACTATTTGATTTAACTCCGCATCATAAATATAATATTTAATCTTTATGGTATGAAAGTTTTGAACTCGAGAACTTTTTGTAGATCTGCATTTATATATTTATAAATGACATTAATGACACAATGTCACTGGAACCCTGAAAGTTTACAATTCTCCAATAATTGCTGCAACTCTATTGTAAATGTAAAACCCTTGTGCCTGTCACCATAAAGTATTCATTCAATGATTCAATAAGCCTGGAATATATAGGTGACACATTTCACTTGCCAAACATAGATACCAAGTGCATCCCTAAACATTGTAACAATGTAACAATGTAATTTTAGAATTACACTCAAAGCCAATCATACGATTGCTTTGTTCTAAATAATTTGCTTAAACATTTTCTGGTAAGTTTGGCTGGTTCTTGAAGTAAATGAACATTATGTTTTGATCTTTCAGGGACACACATTTGAAAATATTTCCAATTTAAGTACTGTCGACATTTTGTCAAATGCTCCCATTATTGTACAGACAGTGTGGTCCTTGTGAGATCATAATCCATACCATGTTATTCTCCCTGACTCATACACAATTTGTGAGGTGCTATCTTGTTCTTTCAATGCTATCAAAACAAGTCACCTGTTAAGTCTCAGCTCTCATCTATGACTTTGAGGTCACAAGTAAGTCAATGATAAATTGACAGTGCATTTCAATGCAAAGGATAGGGCCTGTTGTGAGGTCATTCATGGTCACAAACAGCTGAATGTACTCGTACTTCGTTGACTGCAACGTCAGCAACGACAAACAATTGCTCGAACTACTTGTAACATTGTTAAAGGAAAATATGTTATGGTTTTTTTCTACCACCAAATCCAATGCTCATCTGGAATTACAGACAGGCCAGATGATATTACATCTGTTGGGTTTTCTGTGAAACAAAAAACGCAAAAAAAAGCTGCAAAATTTGGAAAAGTGGCAGAAAAAAATTTGACTTCAGAGCCCTTTCTTGTCCTTTGAATGCTTTGAACTGTGTATAAGTGCAAGTAAAAAGAGTTGTTATACTGGACAACAAAAAGTGTGCAAGAGCGAATGAAGGACCCATAGCCCCAGTAAGAACTAGTGCGCTCCTTTTTCTACACACGAGGAACTTATATTGTCGAAATAAACACCTGATCTCATACATTGTAGTAAATTTTTGCTACATTCAGGTATAATGTTTTTGCACTTGTCATGTACTTTCATGTATATACATGTATCCTATATGTGATCTATTTTTTTTTTATAATACATGGGTACCATGCTACCCATGCACTGTCAATATGTCAGTTGTAAATTAAGTAGAACTAATTATGGGATGCTAGTTTCTGCCAACTCTTCTGTGCTCTATGACCAGAGCGGTTAAGGTTCTCTCCTGTTCCGCTGAAGGTCTTTGTCTGCATGGGTTCAAAATTCGGAACTTGCGGAACCCGAAATTTTCAGTGGACCTTCATCAGCAAAATCTCAGCTGGATGTATTTTGAACGAGATGATAAATTGGCGGCCCCTTGCATATATTAGTGTGTCTGCTGGGCAAAAGATCCCTCACAAGAGGTAAATGTGTAATATGTTTAGGACTCCCGCTCTCTCTTCCATTTCCAGGGGCGTAACTAGGCGGTCTCGAGCGGGGGGGGGCACCTGGGGGGCGCGGGATTCTCTGGGGGGGAGGGCACCCTCTATACTAACACTATATTTTAGCCAGAGTTGGAAAGTTCATATGGGGGGCACCTGGGGGGCACAGGTCCAATATGGGGGGCACGTCCCCCCCGGTGCCCCCCCCATAGGTACGCCACTGCCAATTTCATCAATCAATCCTCATAAGTGCCCAGAGCTGCTATGCTGCTACTCTGCAGCTTTGTCTGGAGAACCAGTGTACGTATACGAAATGTTTTTTTTTTAAACAATCACGATGGTTTTTGTACAGAAATTTGTTTTTTTTTCTTTTCTTCAAAAAACCCTACAGCATGTATGATGATAAAGCTAAACAGCAGGTATGTCGACAAAGCCAAATTGGAATATATCATAATGAAGGACAAGCCCAAAACAAATCATGGTTTTTGTAAGAGATACATTTTTTAGTGATGAGTGGCCAAACGACCATTCCATTTCTACAGTGCATTATGCATATTATACTCAAAGCTGATCTATGCATTGTGTTCATGCAGTAAAATGACCTTGACATTACAATTAGCACTCTCTGTGGTATATTGTTGATGAAATTTTTAACAGGTGAATGTATTAGGCCTATAGCAATTTATTTCTCTGGTGCTAGAAGGCTTTGTTCTATTGAGTTAATAGCTTGGGCAACACCGGTCAAAACAAAATTCTGTAAAGGAAAATAATATCCGTCCTATAAACCTGAATGTGCATTTCCCTGTTTCATCAAATCCGGAATTATGCGAGGGGCGTTCAGAAAATTCACGGCTTTTCTTTATATGGACACTTCTATTCAATCTAGAACTATGAATTTTTTACAGGATAAATTTCAGCAGTTTTGGAATGGATTCCCAAAATTTTGCACAATTTGGACATTTCTAAGTCATTTTGTGGATGCCATGGACACAGAAAGTTCAGCTAGGCGGCGCAGGTAATGTTGAGGCAAAAAAAGCCAATGAGTAGTGGCAGGGAAAGACATCCCTCTCTCACTTGTATTAGTGAGATTGACAATATTTGACACAAGAAATATATGTTAGCTTCTTAATATACTTTAAAAAACACCAAATTTTTGTTTTCTTGCACTGAACCCATGTGGGAAAGCACTCATGCATGCAAGATTTGGGAAGAGAGATTCAGGTGGCAGGAAATGATTCCTTAACTACATCAGGACTTGTGACAAAGCATTGATTCACTGGCATGAACAAGAGACCTAGAGCGTCAGCATTGTTCATCCAAGTTATTCCTGTGACTCATAGCTTTACATAAGTCCTGGTTTTCCCTTGCTTTTAAAAGTAACTACAGGCTATATGTATAGTTTCAGGCACAGAGGAGAAAAGGCTTTGGATGACTGGAAAGTTGTCACATAACTTTTGTCTAAAGGGCTTCAAGGAACATTTTCTTCAATGGGTCTGGTGTATAAATTAAAGCTTTTGGTGTACCTGGGAGTATTTCTAAAAGCTAATATTATATTTCTTGATTAAATGATTGTCAATCTCGCCAATTAAAGTGATAGAGCAAGATCTCTCTCAGCCACAATTCATTGGCTTTCTTGATCTCTGTATTACCTGCGCCGCCTAGCCAAACTTCCTGTTTCCATGGCAACCACAGAATGACTTGAAAATGTCCAAATTGTGCAAAATTTTGGGAATCCATTCCAAAACTGCTGACATTTATCCTGTAAAAAATTCATAGTTCTAGATGGAATAGAAGTGTCCATATAAAAAAAGCCGTGAACTTTCTGAACCCCCTCGTATGATCAACAGAAGAGGAAGTGGCTGCGTCAACGATGCAAACAACTGCAACACAATGCTTACATATTGAAGTGTTTGTCACATAAAACCAGTTATAAAAATAATCGGCAATATATATATATATGTGTTTATCGATTGCTCAGGTTGAATAGGCCAGACATAATTGATTTCTAGTTTCTTCGATTGACAGACCCAAACAGATTTCCTGGCTCCGAAAAAAAAAATAAAGCTTACCAACAATTTTTATTGTATTGACATTATAAAAATTGAGATTACAGTTTTTTTTTTCATCTTACTGACAGACCTCAGAAAAATGCATCGAAAAGATCTGAGAAGCTAAAGATCAATTATGTCTCGCCTTACCTGTCCCTGGGTACACTGGGTGGAGGGCTGGTCTACTGGCAGTGTAATAGGCAGCCAATCGCAGGGTCCAGGGTTCGAATCCGGCTCCTGCCGGGTCACACGGACCTATGTTTGATGGCTGTTTCAATCATCCTTTGCCTCATTGCCAAGTCCTCCTCCTGTCCTGATTAGCCTACGAAGTGCATAAAAACATGTGAAGCCCAGTCATCCATCCCTGGTAGACACTAAGTCCTGTTGGGTTAACTGGCTGTTCAGGTAGGCCTACTAACTAAATGTTGATTATTAACTGGTTCTCAATCTTGGCATTTAACTAAATAAATTGCACATACATTTCTTTAAACCCAAATAGACCCCCAATATGGCCCCAAAGTTCAGCTCATTGGCTTATCCATATTCATGTACTGATCGTCTGATTCTATTTTTTGTTTGCTGGTTGTATAGGCCTAGATGTATTTGCTACACTGGAACATGTGTCATATCAAAGTGTCAAAGGAAGTTCCTCTAATTACCCAATTAGCTGGTTAGCCACTTGCTTCATTTGTATACCAGCTGGAACACATCATTGTGCTGCACATTTCCTTTGACTTTAATGATCTTTTGTTTGACCAGGAACTCCCCAAGTTCTGTAACAGAGGTTGACCTTTTTGTTTCTTTAAAAAAGTGTACTTTAACCAGTGTACTGGATGCATTATTATTCTTGGTACCAAGGTACACTCTAAAACCTGTCAGGACAAAATTGGTTTTTCAAACACTAAACAGATTTTTGAAAGAACCATGGTGGTTTTTACAAAGAAGTTTGGTTTTCCTTATGAACTTACAGCATGTATGATACTACAGCTGTACAGTATTTCCACAAAGCAAAATTAGAATGTTGAGGAGGACAAGTCCAAATAAAAAGCCAATCAGGGTTTTTTCATGAGATTTGAGTCTTGGAGGTCCATCTTTATGAGAAATATATCGAGTAAACTCTAAAAAATTTAGGTAAAATAATTTGTTTGTTTTTTAATACCATGGAAGTTTGGTTTTTTTAAAAACCTACACCATTCCTGACGAAAGAATTGTGTGGTATTTTCAAAAACCGAAAATGATATGGAGAACAAGCCAAGCAATCAGCCAGAGTTTTTGGAATGAGATTTATTTTACTAGAGTGAAGCAACTTTCACAACGCCGGGATGAAAATGAAAAGGTCTTGTTATTTTCCTTTGTCAGAAGATCGGAAAGTTCAATAACCTCTCACGACTCTCGGCTCAATTAATGTAATAAAAAGATCACATGGCTAGAAGAGACAAGCTCAGTTCTTCCAAAAGAGACTAATTATCCTGCCACATAACACTTTCTGCTACTTTATCATGTCTTTAATATAGTTGCTACTCTTTGAAAGCATCGAAATATGCTGGGGGCTATCAGGTATCATGCGAAATCATGCAAAATAAGGAAAATGACAAAAACAGATCCCTTTGTGTCTACGGTTTGTACTTTTTTCGAGTATCTGAAGTTGTCATGTGATAGTTTTTAAATAGAGCTTCCAGCAGCAGTTTTTCTCAAGCGAGTGAAAGAGTTCATCGACCTCCTGGAGAAAGCGACAGAACATGTATTTCTGTTGATATCTATGAACTAAGAGTTCCAAGAAACGAATATAACTGTATTATGATTTACCGTCTGAAAGGAAACTTTTCGCGATATAAACTTTAACATTTTGTCAAGAACGAGACTTTTCACTTTAAGACACTTAGGAGAAAATTGGTTTTTTAAAATACCAAATTGTTTTTGTGTATACCTAATTGTATATATATAGATTTGGTTTACCCAAAAATCTACCCTTTTCACCAAGTACAGCAAAAAGGCTTTATAATCATGGAACCATTAACTTAAGGGTTCTATAAGCTGGTAGGGGAGATCGGGGTTAGTTCTGCCATTTTAATCATGTGATCTAAAAATCAGATATCAAAATATAATACCTCAGCCGGAATTGAGCCAAGTTTCAGGGCATTTGGACCGTTGGGACGATCATGGTAAGCATTTGAAAAAAAGTAGGTCATGTGGCACAATTTGCCCGGGTACCGGCGTAAGTTGTGCCGCATGACGGAGCAAGTTGTTCCACTTAGTTGGCTTAATGAAGGGAAAGTAGTCAAAAACCTGTAGGCCTCTACACATGTTTTGTTAATTGCACTGATGCACACTTGAACTGGTACATTGTAATAAAATTAAAACATGTACACTTGAAACTATTTGTGTGGTGTTTCATTACATAACAAACCTGAAACAATTGAAACATGTTCATGTATGTAATACCATACTAGAAATTAGATTTTTTTTTTCCCCTGTTTACGTTTTGCCTTATGAACTTCATGCAGATAGAGTTTTGTAGCATGTACAGTTTTAAAGTTGTCTATGCACCGAAACTGTTGTCAGTCCACCAAATAATAATAAGCGTCATGAAGTGGTCTCTCGTATCGGTTGGTCTCCAGACGGATATGTGGGTACAAATGGAAAAGTGCACAAGGTATATGGGGCCTTGGCAGGCACCCACTGTACTCTTTGGGTGTTTTAACTATAAGGTGACAATTTTCATATTGGGGATTAGGAGGGGGGGGGGGCGCCTGAGGGCACATGTCCAATATGAAGGATGTGCCCCTGTGCCCCCCACAGATAGATAGATAGATAGATAGATAGATAGATAGATAGATAGATAGATAGATAGATATGGGAAGTGCAGTCCTCTAAGCCCAGTTCTGACACCACTGGTCTTTTAATAGGGGCTGATTTTGCAGTCCTGAACCACAGAATATCATATGCATATGTGACTTACATCAATGTCCTGGGTTCACTGAACTTTTCTAGGCATACAAGTACACTCAGTGATAATTCCACATCCATGGGTCAAATTTGCTACATTGTAACAAATTCTTACACATTCCACTTCTTTTCACTTCTATGTGCACACTTCTTTTCTTTTTAGAGCATTTTTGTTGCTTCTGGCATGTCTACTTCAACTACATTTTCTCATATACTTCATGGTTGTAGCTACTATTTGCATGAAATGAAAGGAGGTGGTTGCCTTCAATAGATGTGAGATACCTTAATAAAATTATCTGATGAAGATGTTCTTCAATCAGAAGATAATTTTTTACTTTTTGTACTTCTAGAGCAAGAGCAGAAATTAGTAGAGAAACGTGATTAAGGAGCTGCTTTGGGTGATGCCTAAAATAGGCTTTCGCATTTTGAAAGCAACCGGTCTCACCTGCCAATTATGAGGTATTTTCGAGTAGGAGTTAATTATTGTATCCCAATTGGTAATTTGTGGGAAGAATCATGGGAAATTGTTTCAGTGCAAAATAGGAGCACGAAAATGAAGTCGTGGTTGGTGAAGAATGTTTCTCTCTTAATTAAGTAATATTTTTCTTCAAATTGATGGTTATTTCTTGGTGTACCTTGTTGCCATAAGCACAGCATTGCAGGGAAGTAGGGGAGAGTAGGGCACAGTGTGAAATGACTTTAAAAAAATTTATGATTCCTAAGAACAATGGAATAATGCGTATCCGTTGCCAGGGATTCAAACCTTGGTTATCTGTCTTAGTTTAATAAGATGACGGTTCACAATGCAGGCATACGGTCCACGAGATTCCAAAATTTTATAAAGAAAGCTCTGTGGGGCACAGTGAGACAGTTTGAGGTTGGGCACAATGAGACATCACAAAATACATGCACTAGAAACGACCTCGTTGTAATGTACAGTTCACAATTCACAATTAAAAACAAAATGCCTGCCCTAAACCTCTGATTTTAGCCAATTTTGGGCTTCTATACAGTGCCACCTGTAAGTAAGTGAAATGCATGATATTGTGCCATTGCATTAATGCTAAACATCCTCAACCAAATGCTTGTGGAAGCATGAAGGTATGGGGCAAAGTCTTTGATAGGTAAGTGAAACACAGGCCCAATGTTATTTAAAATAGGAAAGGGTGGTTCACTTACAGTCCTGGACAAAAGTCTTGTCGCATCCAAATGTTATTGACAAAACTGATAATATCTTGGCTTGTGATTGACTGAATTTGGCAAGAAATGGCTTATTATCCATCCAATAACTATGTATCCTTCCAATTTTCTTCATTGACTGAGAACATGATGTCATGCTTCAGCTGTTTGTGGATCATCCTTGTGTTTGTGAATTGCCAAACACAAGGATGATCCACAAGCAGCCTCAGCATTACAACATGCTCTCTGGAAAAGAGGAAAAATAGAATGATACATAGCTATTGGACAGATAATAAATGAGAGCCAAAAGCTTCTGCAACTTACTTATATTGCATTTTATTTATTTATTCAAAACAACAATACAATTTATCCAGACTTAACTGAAATTGACCATGATAATGAAAAACAAAAACACTATTTATTCTCCGACATCATGACTAAATGCTCTGACAATTTTTCATCATTCTATCAAATTTCAAAATCATTTTGGACAATTTAACTTCTTGTCAATATTAATTTCTATGATATTCAGATTGAGACAAAACTTTATTTTCGCAATATGAGCATATTGTAGAAGGACTTGGCTTTCATTTGAGCCATTACTCATTAAAATTTGTCCAGTACAAGTCAAATTATTGGCAATTGTATCTGTGATTTGTGCTAGCGACAGAACTAGGAGTGTGCTTATCAAAGACTTTGACCCATAGGGGAGAATGGGGACCGACGGGCCATGGGGACCGAAGGGCCATCCTCTTAACTCCACATAAAAAACGTTTTGAAACATCTTATTTGCATTTTTAGTATTGCTTATCACATCTATAAACATCATATTGATGACTGATCGATAAGTTAAAGCATAAGCCTTTAGTGGGCAAAATGATATTTTCAACATCTAAAGTAATTTTGTACTGATTCAGAAAAAGTGTTATATCTCCAATTTGTGTAGATTCGAGGCAATATATTTTCTATGACGATTTTCCCTATGTATTGGTGGCAGTTTACACATTGAATTTTGGGAACAAGAACCATATTTCCCAAAAAAAGGGGGTTTAACTATCCTGAATGCTTTTGGGGACCGATGGGCCATCCAACATGGGTACCAAAGGCCAATATTTCCTGAAATTTTCAATAGGTGGCGTATTGGCATGGGACTGGATATTAAAGTATGTTTTGTGTAAAATATGGGCATATCTATAATTTTTCGATCTCTTATTATCCTATACACTCAGTTGGATCAACAACAACATCTTGAATCCAAATTTCAAATTCTTCATCCGCCCTTTGGCAAGTTATTGACATGGTCCATCGGACCCCATGGGATGGCCCATCGGTCCCCATGGTTGGGGACCGATGGGCCACCGTCTTACTTGACAGAAAATCTGCTTTCTCATCTTTCTCTCTAGGTTGATCTATGTGAATCTTATATCTTTTTATAGAGAATTACATCGGCTAAAAGAGTGCACAGTATGAATCCTGTATCTGAAACAGATGTGCCTCCACGGCCAATAATTTGTCAAGCGGCCCATCGGTCCCCACTCTCCCCTACCTAACTCCGACTACAGCAAAGGAAATTGGCTGCCATTGTTATTCCACATGCCTCACATATCAGCCTTTATGACCCAATGTGTGTTCCTCTCATCGGATAAGATTTCATGCTTCCACAAGCAGTTCTGCTGAGGATGTTAAGCATTGATGCAATGGCACCATTTCATGCATTTCACTTACTTACAGGTGGCAATGTAGCAGTGGACACAGCGTCTTCAATATTTATGATCAAGGATGTTACAGTGCCTCTCCCTTTCTGTCAGGGAGGAGTAAGCTTCATGCACTTGGTTACCAAATGACACGGAGTGTTGAACAATGCATAACAATCGGTGATCACCTTTTTTTGTATGTTAATTGGAGTTTGTCCTATGATTTGAGAGCATAGGTGAGATACGCATTGTCAACCATTGCATGCTTACTAGTTTTGCTAGTTATTTTGCAAAAAAGCTTTGATTTCACAGGCTATGAATAAGTTTTCTGTGTCTTTACTATTTTCTGACAGTCTTACCGATGCAGGCGTGCAATCCAGGTACTTTTTCTCGCACAAACTTTTTAAAAGGAATATAGAGAAGACACAATCTTGAAATCTAAATCAAAGAATAGACTCGGACATGTTTTTATTTCCTCATGAAAAATAGCAAAGTGCGCATTATTAATTGTTATCTGCAATAGCTTTTAGAGCAATGAGACTCAACAATGGCAACACAATTGTGACAACATTGCCACTGACGAGGTGTACTCTCAGCTGAGCGTCCCTACGGGGGGGCACGTGCCCCCCCATATGAACTTTCCAATTCTGGCTAAAATACACAATTAATATAGTGGGTGCCCCCCAGAGAATCGCATGCCCCCCAGGTGCCCCCCCCCCCGCTCGCGAAACCCCATTTACGCCACTGCTCAGCACATGTTGTATTTGGCCAGACTATTCCCAGTTCAAAGATAATACAAACAACCTGTTTTCAGACATCTGCACAATACCACAGAAACCGTTCTAGGGAACACCCAATGTGACCAACAATTAAGGTAATTAAGTCTTAAACAACAACCAGCTGGATAGTTGGTCATTAAGGCCCAATTTCACCAACAAGTTCAGCCCAGGCTAAATGTAAATTTTACGCAGGTAAATGTTGAATTTCTATAGTCCATTACATAGAAGAAGCACATCTCAACTGACTTTACAATACAATTAAATCCTTGGAAGGCCTGTTTAAGCTTGAGCCTTTCTCAACTCCCTTGGGAGTATACAGTCAGACAGCAATTTCCAACGCCACAGTGCTAAGTCACTCTACAATCGCCATCACATGCCTATGGCTAAGTACCCATTTAGACCAGGGTGAAGTGAAGCAAAGAGTTATGGAGGATCTGCTCAGTGGCCCATACCATGCATGATTGGGAGTTGAACCCGCAACGTATCAGTTACCCACCAAGCACCTAATCCAATAGGCAATGATGCCTCATAAGTTTAGGCCACAGACCTGCTTTGACGGCAGTTCCAAAACTTATCACTACTCCATTTCTGTGACTGAATGGCAGCAGTGTATACAGCAGGGAATATGGCTTAGACATAGTTTAACCTTAAACTTGGCTCCACTCAGTGGGTGAAGTTAGGCTATAGATAGGAGCTGGGAAGTACACAAATTCTCAAGATTAATCATATTATCAGACTTTCCATGGGTGGACCCAGACAGGGTATTCTAAGAGGGGTGGCGAGCGTATTTCAGCGTTCACAGGTGCACCACTGAATATTTTCTTTGAAATTCTACATGTACATGCATTTGTCATCTCAGTGGTCTTGGCCCCCCTTGATCCACCACTGCAAGTTTCTATCTATACTTCAATCTCCATTACTACAGGGTGTCTACAGAAAAAAAGGACAGTCAACAAAATTTGATTTGTTTACAGTTCATTTTGTGCCAAGCATCATTATTCAACAAAACATGATTTTTATATGAAAAGTATAAATATAAGAGTCAAATTAGCCAATATTCGCACCCCTTGCTGTGGTAACTTTCTGCAGATGAGGCCAAAATGATGCGAAAACATGTTTTGCCCCATGCAGACATGATTGAGGCCTATAACTTTACTGCGAGGGTTGGGATAACTTGCTGGATTATGCCTCAAAGTTGCCCATACCGAGTAATTCACTGGGTCCATCTCAGGAGACAAGGGGTGGCACTCTACTTTGCTCATCAGGTTTGTTCTGAGGCACTCCTGAGTCTTCTATGCAGTATGAACAGGTGCTCGTTGGAAGATGATTTGCCAACAAAAGAGTTTCTTGTCTGCTGCCATGGCATCACAAATTCTTTCAGAATGTTATTTTAAACATTTGCATTAATTCTGGAGCTCTGATCTATGGCTATTTGAGACATTTTTGTGATTTTCTTGTAATCGGATGTCACTCACGTTGAAGACCAAGTGTTAGGTCCCTAATTTTAATTGTCGGCAGCTGGAGCATCTGCAAATGTCCCACTACTCACAAATGATTCATTCCTTCTCTTACAAGCACCATAAATGGTGAAAATTTTCCCATCAACAATGAGGAAGACAGGGCGACCGTAGTGAGCTTGAAGCATCGCAAGCACTTTTGCATATCATGATTCAGTTTTGCCTTTTGTAGTGATCTAATTCACAAATAAACATATTTGCAATTGATCTAATGTGGCTGACTATCAAATCCACTGTCAGACTTATCACAAATTCTGAACTTATATGAGTGCAAAAAAGAAGACAAGTGACTGTCCTCTTTTTCTGTAGACACCCTGTGGCCCGTTTTCACCAACATGGTATTAAGAGTTGAGCCAGGTCTGAGCTAAGACCTGGTCTGGCTAAGCCAATCGCTCAAGCGGAGCAGGGATCAAGGAATTTCAGTTAAGTGTAAGCTTACACATATTGTGATAACAGATCAGCTGTTACAAACACGATGTCTCAATTTCCCAAACAAATGCAAAGATTTGGCCACACAAAAGAGGGAGGGGCTTGTAAATTTTTATAATAGATAATTGCCCAACCAGTCTTGGTAAAAAAAAACAAGTTCAAAACTTCCCCCTTTTCCATTAACCAACCTATCATAGCAATCAATCAACCAAACAACACAACAACCTATGCTATGACTGTATTCTCAAAGTATCACAGTCTCTCGCACAAACATCAACTTTCATATATTTACTTTTTTGTCAATATTTAAGATGACATTCCAGGTGTTCATCACAGTCAACATTATCAACCTGCTCTACCCGAACCAAAAAGATTGCAAAATTGGTAATCTAGATTTCCCACAAATGAGCAAAATGTGATGAGAAGTCACATTTTGGTGACATCTTGGTGTTGAGGTCTCTGACCTGTTGTAGCGAAATATTTTGAATTGCATCATCTAGACGGCATAAATTTCAGTAATATTTATTTGATGGCTGGCCCGAATTTTTAGCTTCATGTTACGTTTTTTTTTGCAAGTTCATTTTGATATCTATAAGAATCTTTGCTCTATGATTTACCAAAGTGTGTGAAATGGTGAAACTGGCCTCATTTGCATAACATACATGTGTGAAAACTTGTGTATTGGCCAGCTTTGGAGGTGTGTCTGACCTATTCACTGGGTGGAAACAAACTTCTTCTTTTTGTAGGGACCATCTCAGATCTGTGTTGCATACTCCAAATTAGGAAGTAATTGACATTAGGGTGGCCCAAAAAACAAAATTTTTGATTTTCTATTCGCATACCCCCTCATTTTAGGAGAAATTGTGAAAAAAGCACCCTGTAAAAATTTCAAGAAAATCGGTCAAGTCTTAGTGGTCTCTCAAGGCCCCTCCATTCTTAGCAAAAAGGAAAATTTCAACCATTTTCGCAAATTCGCGGTTCCTCATAACTTAGTCAATTTGTACAGTACTACATTTTCAATGCCATGGTTGGATAGGGCTCAAAAAGAGCTTCAATTTGCATACCAACATTATTGGTCTAAGATAATATCTCAACTCCCATGGTCTCTTCAGTTTACACTTTTCGTGAATGAAATTGTTGCTGAACGACCGATCCTGATAAAAGCCAGTCTTTTATTTTTTTTCGCTGTAAATTGCTGTGATTCTTATTTTCCCAGTTCCAGAATGACCAAATATTTTTAAAAACAATTTTTGACCATGGGAATGCCCGGTTTATGAGTGATGAAATTTTATGTTGAAGTGTGTCGCAAACTCATAAAATAGCAGGGGGGAATTGTAGTATTTCAAATTCATATCTTCATCCAAATTTATTACAGGGCACCATGATGGGTACCACTTGAAAGACAATATTCTTATGTTTCACATGATATAAATTATGTTGTCCTATATTTAACTCTTATGAAGTTAAACTATGAAATGCAACAGCCACTCTCCGATGTTTTCAGCACTTTTGACAAAATCTAACATTAAAACTTTACAGCTCATAAAGCGGGTTTCTCCATGGTAAAAAAAAAAGTTTTATGTTTTATCGGGTCATCCTGCCTTTTGGAGAATAAGAAGATGTTAATTGACAGTGAAATTTAATGGAAATATTTTCTTGAACAGGTTTGATCATTCAGTAAACACTTTCGCACATTAGCGCTGTCAGCTGAAGAGTCCATGGGAGCCAAGATATCATCCTAGACCATTGATGTTGGTATGCAAATTGAAGCTAATTTTGATACCTTTCCAACCATGGCAATTAGAATGTTGTTCATTAAAAATTCACAAAGTTTTGGCTAACCGCGTATTGGCGAAAATGGTTGAAATGTTTCTTTTTCGTGAGAATTGAGGGGCCTTGAGAGACCACTTAGACTTGACTGATTTTCATGAAATTTTAACAAGGTGCTTTTTTCACCATTTCTCCTAAAATGAGGGGGTATGCGATGTGAATTTCAGAAAAAAAAATTTTCCTGTACATTTTTAGGCCACCCTAATTGACATGGAAGGTCCCTTACTATTGGGACAAAAATAATCAGCCAAGTGCTATGTGTCATCAATGTATGTGTACTGCAGTAGTGTTCTACTTGAGGGTACGTGTTCTTATTGAGTTGTGGACAGCGTTCTTATTGAGTTGTGGACAGCGTTCTTATTGAGTTGTGGACATGTTCTAATGGAGTATTTATGAGTAAGTGTCAAAATACTCAAATATTCAACTTCTCACAACTGCTGTAATGTTCATAAGCACATGGAAAGGGTAACAATCCAAATATGCAAGTCAGAACTAATTGTTATAGAAATAGAAATTTCATGTTCATGATAGATAATATAAAAGGCTCATTAATTGCCTGATTTGGTAATTGTGATTCCAACACTTGTATTTAGGCATGCCTAATCATGAGGTAACATTGTAGGTAGGTTTGTTAAATCACAGTTATAGGAACGGTACATTGGAGGTAGATGTAACAGCACATAGCCTACATAAGAAATCAATAGAATATTACAGATATGTGTTCGAAGAACCTCATATTTAATACTAGGTCCCTACAATTCTTTTTTTAAAAAGAATTTCTTGTTCTGCGTGCTGAACAGACTTTTATTTTCCAGTGTCATGTGCTGAACCTTTATTTCATCAGAAGTCCAGCCCCCCCCCCTCCCCTCATGTATTATATGGTCAGCCCCAAAGGGACACCACTTTAACAGTTTGACATCACTAATCTGTAAGTTGTCTAACAATAAATTGTCAACCATTGTCAACCACTGAACCTTGACTAGTCTATAGACTAAAACTCAATTGGTGAAAGGGACTTCACTAAACCAGGTATAAGGCAGTTAAGACCTGGACTAACTGTTAAAACTATCTTGGTGAAGTCGGCCCTGTATGTTCCAAGTTCTGAATTGTGAGCAAATTCTTTAAGATTATTGATATATAGGTTGCCCGGCTGGATACGAGTGCCTATCACTTCGATGTATTATTGATGACAGAAAAAAGTGAATAACCTTGGACTAGTGCCCAATATAAAATGCACTGAGACTATATCGCTTCTTTATCTTCGTATTGATTAAGACAAGGTCTCATCAATTATCAGGCTATAAATATCTTTTTAAATGCTCACACTTGAGTTGAAGGATACTCTTATAAGTGCTGCAGATTCGTCTGTAAGTGGGTGTTAGGTTGGAGGTGATCGATGATCAATGATTATAAATGATGATATTAAATGATGTTCACCAGCCTCTCTCCTTGGCATTAAACTGTCACTTGATGTGCAATAAGGAATTATATTTTGGTCTCAGATTAAAATATTTGAAATGTTTATGATTGTAAAGTGATGTTTCTTATCACCTCTTGCATGGCAGCTGGGGAAACAAGCAGACTCTGCCTCATCCTGCAGTCATGAAATGTGTTTGTGGAGGATGCAGTAACTTTCTTTGGTGCAATAATAAATACAGTGCCGCCTGTAAATAAGTGAGACGTGTGATACTGTTCCATAGCATCAATGCTCAACATCCTCAACCAAACTGGTTGTAGAAGCAAGAATTATCATCCGATGAGAGGGAAACGTATTGGGTCATAAAGGTCGATATGTGAGGCATATGGGATAACAATGGCTGCCAATTTTCTTCTCTGTAGTCAGACTTAGGTATTGGTCGAAGTCTTTGATAACTAAGTGAACCGCCCTTCTCATTAAATAACATTGGGCTTGTGTTTCACTTACTTATCAAAGACTTTGACTCATACCTAACACCGAGCAGAGCAAAGAAAATTGACAGCCATTATCATCCCACATTTCACAGATATCCGCCTTTGTGACCCAATATGTTTTTCCTCTCATCGAATGAGAATTCATGCGTGCTTCCACATGCAGTATGGTTGAGGATGTTTAGCATTGACGCAATGGCACATTTTCATGCGTTTCACTTATTTACAGGTGGCACTGTGATTCTAAATGCCTTTTCTATTCTTTTATGGTCCATTACATAGACCCAAGGCCTCCTTAATAGCCTTTACAATGCAATTAAACCTTAGGCAGGCCTGTCGAAGCATGATCCTTTCTCAACTCCCTTGGAGTGCATTAACAGATAGCAGAATTCATTGCCACAATCCTCTACAATTGCCATGGCTTCCTATAGCCAAGTACCCATTTACACCTGGGTGAAGTGAAGCAAAGGGTTATATGGAGAATCTGCTCAGGATGTCCATGCCGTGGTTCGGACTCGAACCTGCAATGTCTCAGTTACCAGGCAAGCACCTTATCCACTTGGCCACTTCACTACACATCTGCATCTCTGAAGAAATAAACGCATTTGAAAAATTTTACCGTGAACCAATTGTAACTATTACAATTAAAAGAGAACTGCATGACGCATTGTGATTACTGCCCTGCACCCCTTTGGGGCGTAATTATCTGATATCGATGATTTATCACCCACATATTGTTTACACCAATAAACCTTACGATTGAGTTATTGCCTGCATAAAAGTAGCCATTTTGGTATTACACAGGTTCGGTTGGTGGACCTGAAGGGCGCACAGCTCCAAGGCTTGTTGTTGCCATGGCGAAGAACAGTAAACGCCCCATCAAGCAATTACCCACGTGACCTTGGAAGGTTTTAGGCCAGCTGAGTGCAACTAAAAATCCATCATAATCTGGTTCTATGATCTTTTACCACACATAATATGGGCAATGAAAAGTGCACTAATTTTGGCGAAATTGTCTATTTTTGTAGTGACGTGATATTCGCTATACCCCTTTTTATGTCACCGCATGTTTTTTTACAACAGGAGGGTGCAACTGTAACAGTTTTTACCGAAATATATACACTGCTAATGCCAGCATGTAGCCATTTGTAGCCATTCAAATTTGGTTAGGAGTAACACTTGATAATAATGATGGAATAATAGTGTTTGCCCAAAAATGTCCAACTGAAGCAATGATGCCATTGAATGATCCATTCATTTATTACTTGATTGATGTATTGATCCTGGGACTGTCTGCTGGCTTGATGGTAATTATTTGCCCTACCCCATAATATTATTTGGATAGATATTCTGAGCTGTGGCAATGCTTGTTTGAAAGTCATTAAACACTAATATTGATTGACTGTTTTTTGTTTTCCAAGACATTCTTTTGATTAATTAATGCTACATGTGAGGATAGCACAGCCCAGACAATGAATTATTTTCACATAGATTTCTGGCAATGCATGCATTTGCAATTGCAAAACTCAAGACTTAAACTCACCATGCATTTAACTTAATAATTTAATTCAAAGTTAGTGTAGGGAGAGCAACAAATGGCTCTTATTTACCTGTTCCATTGCATTAAGGTCATCTTGGCGGTCCCTGAAGTTCTTGGAATTAGTTAGACACCAATTTCGACGGTTCTACCATGCACTTTTGTCAGATGACAAAATGCATGTTAGAACTTGACAAAGAGGTGTCTAACTGACTTAGACATCATATGATTCTTCTATTATATGTTTTAATAATATTTTTTTGCAAAATAAACAATGATCTGATTGTTTGTTTGCTATTGTTAACAGTGTTAATCCTTAGCAGGGCGCTAACATGCAAAATTGTCAGTTAGATACAGGTTTTTTCAATGGTATGAGTATCTTGGTGATGTCTAAAGGCCCTTAAACACTTCAAGCAACCTGCAAGTGCGCAAGACGTTTTGCCTTTGGGTCAATGCTAAACATCCTCAATAAAACTGCTTGCTGAAGCAAGGATACTCATGGGATGTTTTTTTTTTATCTTCTTTGCTGCACTCAGTCACATGTGGGTCAAAGGCTTAGAGGATTAAACGAAACCCAAGGCCAATAAATTTTCAATGGGGGAGGTGGATTCTGAAGTCTGATCATTGACAATGACTTTTATATTATAAAATTTTCCTCACTAAGTTGTACAACTTGAATTGAAACAATAATTATTATGAAGAGATCAAAAGAAAAACAACCATTTTAAGTGTGTCTTTAAAAAAAAAATAACCCTATGAGTAAGTTGTTAGAATTCTTTAGAAGGTTGCAAGGAATTGCCCTTTCTTATTACCCATTTACTGTTTGCAATGCTGTACTTATTATCAATCCAACAACTTTGTATCCTTCAAAATTTCTTCATTCAATCATTGGCTGACGGGATGCCTCACTTTCTGGGAGAATGATGTCATCCTGGGGCTATGCAGTTATCGAATTGATAATATGGCGAGCAAAATGGGATTTCTTTCAACTTCAATGATCCTCCAGTTAAGTTAATTAATTAATTAATTAACCAGCTTCTATAATCTCTGGAACTGAGTTATATTATGGGCAACCCATACAATACACGAAGATCCCACGCACTTGAAGGTGCTAGTAAGATAATAACATAAGAGAAGATGCAACTTGGCTCCAAGAATTCTCATTTCATGCAATAGCTGCTTCCTGTTGGCATTTTCCTGCTCTGTGATTGGTGGCTTTGGTGCTGGCTTCACACTAGGTGACGTTACCTTAGCATCCTGTAACAGTGTGATGACAGTATGATCTGTGATGTCACAAAACAACATGTCCAGGATGCTTTGCAGCAGGAAAAAGACCTTTCACATAAAAAACACTTCTGTTTGGTGTTGCATCTCCTCTGTGATACAATAGAATCAATTATGTAAATACATTGAAAAATCATGGGAAATAAGATTTTTAAAGTTATACAATATGTAAGTTGTCATTTGTTTGTTTGAAATTGTAAGTTGTCACTTACGTTAATTTGTTTAAAGTTGTAAATTTTTACTCTTTGTATTGTAAATTGTTGGCACTGTACGCCTGGATTTTTATTTTGTAACTGTCACGAAGTGGTAGATAAGCCCTATTAGGGCTGCGTATTTTTACTATAATGAATTTTTTATGAAATTTGAATGTACTGTACCTGCCACTATAAACAATAAAAAAGTTCAAGTTCAAAGTTCAATACAATAGCTTTTTTGGCAATTTCACCTGTTTTGACATCATTGAACATCAGTGTGACATCAATGTCGTAATCCTGACAGGTGCGTCAGGCGACGTCAGGCGACGTCAGGCGACGTCAGGCGACGTCAGGCGACGTCAGGCGACGTCAGGCGACGTCAGGCGACGTCAGGCGACGTCAGGCGACGTCAGGCGACGTCAGGCGACGTCAGGCGACGTCAGGCGACGTCAGGCGACGTCAGGCGACCTCAGGTGACGTCAGGTGACGTCAGGTGACGTCAGGTGACGCCAGAACGTCCACTGTGTATGTTGTGCCAACAGTTCCAATGACCATGACCCTATCTGCCCTATTTCAACTCAAGTTATCAACATTCATATGTATAGAAGTGGTTGAGCACACTAATTATGCTTTCTGGCTAAATTATATAGCTGATTACAGAAAGCATGACGTAGTTAGCCATTTCTGAGTATATGATTCTAAAAAATAATATCAGTGACGACATAACACAAATTATTCTAAATTAATTAAATCTTTGACAGAAATGATTTGTGACAATGATTGAATTAATTTAGTGGACACACTGTAAAACAAATTTGTGACAAAACTGTTATTTGTGACAGAGTCATTCAAGGGGAGAATCATTCAGAGAAACACAATTGATAGCAGTTCGTGGAAATACTATTATTACTATGTTATTGCTACATTTTGACAATGTTTCACAGCAGACTAATTTGCTAATAAAATGGTCGTAAACCGACATATTCATGATTTTGTGGTAATTGTGTCTTTTGAGGATTTTTCTGGTCATCACCAATTCCTGTATCCATGCCAGTTTCTATTCATGTTAAGTGCTTGTTATATATATCACTGTAAATCTTAAGCAGCAAAATGTACCGGAAATAGCTGTTTGTGTGTTTTTTACTCTTATTGTATTGTGTATCAATCAGCTGCAAGATCAAGGAAGAGCATGGAATATCCATGAAAAGCTTGAAATCTTTCAAACCGGTGGTATATGTAGATGAATTTTTATAGTTCATTACAAAGATGGAGTCTGTCTTCACAGGCTTAACAATCCAATTACACCTTTGGCAGGCCTGTTTAAGCAAGAGCCTTTCTCAACTCCCTGGGGAATATACAGACAGCTGTGGTTTCCAACATCGCAATACTGAGTCACTCTACAATTGCCATCACTGCCTTTTGCCAATTACCCATTTACACCTAGGTTAAGTGAATGGAGGATCTGCTTAGGTCCTTTGTTCCATGGTTGGGAGTCGATCCTGTAACACCACAGCTACCAGGGGAGCACCTTACCAACTAGAATTATTTTGAGAGGGTGGCTTGGCTGAGTTAGCTCAGTTGGAAGTACTCTCAATCCCATGGCCATGTTCTGGGTTCCCAATTGCTGGGTCCTGGGTTTGCATTTCGCAATTAGAAGCCATGCACGCTACCAACTCCCCCCCCCCCCCCCACCCTTCTTGAACTGTTGTAGAGCAGAGAGATAGACAGGGGCAGTGGGGCACCCCATGATCTGTTATACCAAAATCTGTTATGCAGCAGGCGCCCGGCTGGCTGGCAGACTGTCAGCTGGGATGTTCAATTTTTGGCGTCCAACCGATGAAATTTGCAGTCAGGTAATGAGAAAGCAGTTGAGGTGGCTGGCTGGGAAGAAAAAAGATTTATATCAGCTGGCTGGGAGGTGCTGAATGACGCTTGGGCTGGCTGGCAACCCGGCTGCCAGCGTGACAGATATTTTCTCCCAGTTTCATAAAAAATGAAAAGATGTGCAACCAGGAGCTTACACTGATATGGGCATTATAATAACAAACTCTCATGAGGTGCCCCAAGATTGAAAGGCCTGATTCTGTTTGTGTTGCCCTTTAGGTCCCATGCAAAAGGTCTACCAAGGTCTACCAAGAAACGTATAATGTTCCTGGTGCTACACACTTAGTGCTTCTTTTATAACACCGCAAATTACAGACTAATTTCAGAGTGTATGCAATAATACAGAGGAAGCCTCATTTTTGACCGTGCAAGTGCATGATTGGTTGATTTTTATCTGTCCCGTTTTTAATAAGGATTTTTGTCTGAGAGTGCAGGCTGGTGTCATTTCGACCAAGTGCAGTGTTTTTTTTGTTCTTTTTTTCCTTCCCATTCTGCTAATATAGAGTGTACTCCACAAGGCCAAACTTACGATCTCATGACGGGTCCACAAAGCAGTATTTCAATGGAATCTAATGGGAGATGGGCAAATTAAAGTGTGCTAATATATGCCATGGCAACTTTGCCTGGTGTCAGATTCCTTGTTGTTATTATAATTATATATATAAGAGAGAGGGGGCAAGTAGGATATGAGTCCTTGATTTATCTTGACTGTTGTGTCTAAGTGTTTTGTGTTGCAAATGCCATGGCCACAGGTGCATCACTTCATTCTATAAAATGGCCAACAGTCATGCGTGGTGCAGCCCTTCTCGTGAGGAAGGTTGGTCTAGAGATAGCGTGCTGGGCTGCCAATCGCTTGGTCCCCACTTCGATTCCCATTCAGGCCGGTTGACCAAGACCAATGTTTGGAGAGAAGTATCAGTCATCCTTCATAGAAAGATAGACAGACAAATATGGTAAGTGCAGCCCTATAAGCCCAGTTCTGGGCCCTCACGAGGGTTGATTGATGAGATGAGAGAGAGCTGGAGTCCTCAACATCTTACACATTAACCCCACATTAGGTATCGTTTACTTGCCCAGCATGGACTCTGATAAGAGGGCCGTCAGATTAATGTCTCATCCGAATGACTGATGGGGCGTAAAACACAAATTCACTCACTCACTCACTTACTCATACGAACGACATCCAGCTTGGATTTTGCTCATGAAGGTACACTGAAAATGTTGGGTTCCCCACCTGGGGTTCGAACCTATGAAGGCAAAGACTTCAGCGGAGCTTGATGATCCCTCGCCATTGCTGTGTCTTCCTACTGTCATGTTTAGCGTATCAAGAGCATAATTACAGGATGTAAAGCCACAATCATCCGTCGATCAACGATGAGATGAGTGAATGGGGACACTCAACTTATTGCACAGTTACCCCATGTGAGGGATCTTTTACCTGCTCAGCATAGATACAAATAGAAAGGGCCACCAATTTCACACCTCATCCAAACAACATCTTTCTTGGATATTTCAGGAAGACACAAATGAATTCATGAATAATTATTGTTCACGAAACTGAAATCGAACATTGGACCTTTTGCGAAGCGTTAAAAAAAAAACTCAAAATGCTTTTGTGCCCGATAACTGAATAGGCAACCGAAAACCCTATTTCAAATCATTGATGGCACATATCAAATGCAGTCTACCCATCACCTTGAAAATGAAATACTGGACAACTTGCAGCCCTGGAAGAAATTAACAGAGGATAGATCCTCCATCCTGGTTGAAGCTAAGCAACCTTGGCCTAATTCAAGCACAATCCTGTAAGGTCAAGGCTACATGCAGTGCAATATGTAACCTATCAGGTCATTACATCAATTATTAAGATTTATGGGGTAATAAAGATACATAAAGTATTCTGGTATGCTTTACACATGCCATTGGAAAATCTGCATTCTTGAGGATTAATTATCAATTTCACTTTAAAATTAAGTAGGGTAACTGCAGAATTTACCTTAATACCAATTTCACTATAAAATATGGCAGGGTTACTGTACTGCAGAATTTACCCTAAGACCAATTTCACTAATATGTAAATGGCACTGCCATGAAATTCGCGCAGCATTGTCAAAGAACTAAACTGCACTATCTTCAACTTTCCATGCAGAAGGCCAATTTATCTTTTGAAAGGACTGGGGAAATGGGCAGATAGATAGAATAGATAGATAAGATTAGATAGATAGATAGATAGATAGATAGATAGATAGATAGATAGATAGATAGATAGATAGATAGATAGATAGATAGATAGATAGATTGCACTGACATCTGTGTAATTCAAATCTGTGTTAAATTTGGATCTATAAATTTTGATCTATTATGTTAAATTGTTGATGTTACATAACTGATATCAATAAAACAATAGCTATTCAGAGATGACTGTGTACTATTAGACTGTTACATAATTTGTTGATAGTTAATGAAGATTATGTAACCTTGAATGTTGTTATGATTTCTTACTTGGTGAGCCATTTAATTCATTAACTTCTGTGTTGACTTTTAATTTTCAGTCAATTTTTACAATCAGGGGTATGAATATAATTATTTCCAATGTTGATTTAAATCCCTGAAATATGTCATTGGAGGTTGTTATACAACAAGACTGAAAATTTAAAGCTATTTTGGAAGATATTTGAGGTATTTTAATTATTTACCAAACTAAACTCCGACTAAACTACTAGCTCCACTTTTATGGCAACTACAGGCACTTCCTGTTCAGGCAGTCACTGTAGATGGGAGCACCACACAGAATGAGCTGTCCTTGCGCTTAGTGAGCTTAGCTCATGGCTGCCTTCGGCAGCCATGAGCTGCGCTCATGTAAAATCGAGCAGGCTTACTGCAGAATTTACCTTAAGACCAATTTCACTATAAAGTTAAGTAGGGTTACTGCAGAATTTACCTTTAGACCAATTTCACTATAAAGTTAAGTAGGGTTACTGCAGAATTTACCTTAAGACCCAGAAGACCACGATTATTGGGGTAAAAACTAACAGCAATATTTCGGCATATTTGCTTGGTCTCATAGATGAAGAAGGGGTTGGGGAGCGGGGTTAGCTCAGTTGATGGCTTCCAATCGCTGGGTCCTAAATTTGATTCAAGTTTGGCTGAGCTAGTGAAAGCTATGGTCAACTTTTTTCAATCAGCTTTTGTCTCATTTCCAGCGCCCATTTGCCATAATTAGTCGACCGGTGTGCATAAATACATGTATACAGGATGTATGGCCCTAATCATCCATTTATCCATCCAAAATGAAAAATAAGCATTGGCACAGCCACTGAAAATTCGAGTAATTACGAGCAATCACCCTAATTCCATCTTAATCCATTAATCGCAAGATTATCACTTTGACAGTTTCAAGGTGAGAAAGCCTGCGATGTACTCCTTCCAGGCGATAAAGTACTTTTTGATTCCAAAAATTATGACAATGATAATAAATTCTCATAATCTGATAATCCTTGACCTGAGGATTGAGGAGATGGATGTCCAATTAGCATAATTGTAATAATTGCTCACGATTGGTTATCGATTTGTAACATGAGTTGATGGCCTTATTATCTCTGACCTTGGTGGGTTTAGAAATCCATAAAACACTCTTAAACAGAAAATCAATTAGCATAAATAAAAAGCGATATTGAATTAACTGTGCCATGATTGTGATGGAAGTGTCTAGACCGGTTCTCAAGGTTTTCGCGAGGTAAATTGATTATAGCAAAAATTGATTGGCACATTATCTTCATTTTACAATAGATTCTTTGTCGAGGTAAAATTGTTTTAAGCTCTGTGTGAAGGTGAATGGTTGTCCTAAGGTTAAATGGAGAGATGGATGGGGATGGATAATTGGATATTATGACAATTGTTGTGTCACATGGCCCGACAAAGGATGCAATTTGACGATGTTTTGATACAGATATATAGATTCAGATTCAGATCTTATCTCTGAAAGCATAGTAAGGCCACACATAATTGATTCTTAGCTTCGCGGACCCGCCGACACAATAGATTTCCTGCCGATGGAAAAAAAAAAATTGAAAAAAAAAAAAAAAATTTTTTTTGACATTATAAAAAAAATTTTTTTCACCTTTTTTTTTTTGTCCTACCGACCGACCCTAGAAAAAGGGCCTTGAGACGAATCCGAGAAGCTAAAGATCAATTATGTGTGGCCTAATGAATATTATTAAATATGCAATATTTTCTCCAAGATGAGTGACCCTTTTTAGAAAGACATCTATGAAGTTGTTGCTGTCAAAGGGCCAACCCCCCCCCCCCCCCCAAATATAAGAGACAACGAATTGAAGGGTGCATGATGCATCCACCTTATATATGTATATGCACATATCTGTCTTATCAATCTAATCTGTCTTGTCCATTGATCACATAGAAATGGGCTGTAACGTCAAACAACTTGATAGTTCCATCCCATTAATTTGTAAAAAAAAACCATTTACAGCCTGTTAACTTGATATGCAAAAAATGAGTGTTGCCTCGCACAAATTTTGGCACTCTGAGAGTCATAGGCAATGAAGCGTCACCTAGTCCACGTTCAACATGGGAAACATTGAGGCTGTTTGATTAGTCATGATCAAGAGAAGGCTATTTTATTATTTGCTGTCAGTGATTTTAGAGTAAAAACCAAATGCATAATCATTTAGTTTACCTGTCACAAACAAAAGCTCTTTATTAGTCTCCTTAAATCAAATTAAAATTGAAAGTATTGGATATGATCATGAAAAATCATCAGTATGATGATTCACGAAGTGCCATTTTCAAGTGCAAACAGTCCACTCATTTTGCATGTCGAGTTTACAGGCTGTAATATATAAACCATACAATTGGTAGTATGGAACAGACAATTGGCCATATGGAACGATCAAGTTCATTGATATTTTGCGCAATTCAGTAGCTTTTGTCTGGTTCAGACAATAAAAGATTTGACATATTATTGAGTAAAATCATTCTCTGAATCAGACAACCCTTTTCGGTGTGACAAATGAACCCATGTTGGAATTTGGGTTAATTGTTTTAGTTTCTGCTTGTTTACATATGACGGTCATTCTCACTCTTGTTAATATACTGTGCTACTGAAAGCAAATTTGGCGATAACAGGTATCAGATGAGTATTACAAAAAATAAAGCAATTAGGTTGCATCTCGATAAACAAAACAATTAGCCTGACCACCCTGACCGAAACAGCTCTTCTCAATTAGCATCCTCATGGAGGATGAAACAAAAACAGTTCCATTGGTATCTTGTTGATCTGATCAATATGAACTAACTAATAAGATGTGGTTAACTTGTTGTCATAGTCTGTTTTTCTTTTCTATCTGAGATTAGTTTGAACTCTCTAATAAGATGTGATTCTTTCATTCTGAAAAACAGTCTGTTTTTCTAGACTACATAATTGATACATCTTATTTTCTATCAATATCCCAAGGGGCAAACGGCGTAAACATGACATTGCTAATTGTTTGAGGACTGGTCTGTTGGTCACATAGATATGTATGGTAGAGATCATATTTCCACAACATGAACAGGATGTTGTGGTTTTTTACAAAATTGCCACAACGTCACAAGCTAACGCCAAACCCTTGACATTGCCTCGCAATGTTGTGAAAACGTCGCCACAACAATTCTACATCATTTGACGAACAGGGTGACATTGTTGCAACGTTGCTACAACGTAGATGTGCCTACAGGGATGTTGATCTATCTGTCTTTCTATCTATCTATCTATATGTATCTAGCAAAGGGACAGCCAAAACATTTCCTGTCCACAGTGGATGTCTGAACTTCTCTGAAGATCAAATACCTAAAACATGGAGCAACCAGTGTGTAGTATTTTCTTTGTCGATGTTATAACAAAACAACCCAAGTCAGGGTCACTGAGTAACAATATCACGAGCTGTTGTGTGAATTAATATCACTCGAGCCCGCAGGGCGAGAGTGATATTTATTCACACAACAGCGAGTGATATTGTAGAAAGTGCCCTGACGTGTGGTTGTTTTGTTTTTATCACCTGGTTTTAGCTCAAATTTTTAGTTATAAACAGAGACTTTTTTCTGCCGTTACAAAAGTGTGACGTCACCATGGAGCAACAATGGATATGACGTCACAATCCCATTGTTTTGGCCATTGTTCGGTTTGTGATGTCATCAGGCAGCTGAAATGCTGATGATGTCATAACCATTATTGACAAATATCACCCTTGAAGGGTGGTATTTCTTACAATATCATAGGCCCTGATATTTTGACTGTAAACAGTGATATTCACAGCCAATCAGGTGATAATATTTTAGAATACTTTTAATGTCACTCAGAAGTGTTGAAAGTTTCTTGTCTTATACAAAAGGTGTATAGTAAGTAAGTGAAAAGGTTGATGTTTGCCATTTGGTCTATGCTAAACAATACAGTCAGATCAAGAATTTTTTAGACGCTTGCTGTTTTCTTTTTGTTTGGAAGAAATTACAAAGCAAGCACTTGAAATCATTCTTGGCATTAAATGTAACCCGTCCAATACAAAATAGGTCTTTTGGTGATTTCAGAAACCAAACATTGTTCAGACACTTCTACAAAGTTGTAGATAGTTACATATTTACTTACATTAATCCCAAATACTGCTAATAAACTACCATGGGATAATTTTGGCCACATTGACAGGTGTGATCATCAGTTAAGAAAATTTAGTTGAATATGTGAGATAAACATATGATTCAGTTTGTCACATTTTCTTGACTAATATGGCTGAAATCTGTCAGATATCAATTGGAAATATTTCAAAATTACATAAAATGACTATTGTTAACTGTTTTATCACGATAAAACTGAAATAAAGGCTCACATGATACATTTTCTGCACTTTGGTATTTTTCTTTTCATTTTGGCTATAACTGCTCTCTGAATCTTTGCCCATTGTGCCACTGCAGTCCATCAGATCACTTATAATAAAGTTGCATGGCCTTCCTAAGGTTGTTCACTCTATTGCATATACAGGAAAGTCAGCTTGCACCATTTGTTTACAGATTGTGTGCCATACTAAACTATAGTGTGCTTTCATGGAGCAATCTCCATTGGAATAGCATTGAGGCCCTAGAACCACATTTTTGACCCCTCCATAAATGAAGTTAAAAGTGTCCCATTCAGTTGCCAATCGCACAATGTAAATGCAATATAACTTGAAATAGATAATGAATATTGCTTTATGAAAATTTGTTCCATTTTGGTGCCACATGGACATGTTTTGCTTTTTGGGTAAACTGTACAAATAAATACAAAAGTGCACTGAACTTACTATGTGGCCTCCAATCTGTCATATTCTGACTCAAAGTTTTAAGAATGCAATTCGAAGATAGACTAAAACATCTTGAATCAATGCAAGTTATGATTGAGGCGAAAAACTGCATCAAAATCTGTTAAACTGGACAGAATGTTTATCTCCATTATTTATCCTATTTTTCTCAATGGATGGTCACAACTGCCATTCTATGCTGTCATAATGGTCCTTACCTAGTTTATGAACAGTATTTCAGGATAAACACTAACAAATAATGGTATACTAGGCCTGTATCTATCTACCTAATTATCCTTTTGTCTTCCACCTTCCTTCCTTCATTCCTTCATCCCTTCATTACTTAAGCCACTTATTAAAGCCATCCCTCCCTCCCTGCCTTCTATCTATAGGCCTATGTGTTATGAAGTGTTTGATTCAATGTGTAAAGAATCACTCTGACTGCTGCTGTGCACTAATGTCACAGTGACATGAATTTGAAAACTTTTCAATACTTTTTTTGGGGTCAAGAATTAGAAAAGCTAATTTTAAAACTTTTCAATACTTTTCTTTGTGTCAAAAGCAGGTGGTCAATGTAACAACATTGGATCTCTCAGGAATGTGGGGGGTGGGGGAAATTGGTCAGTTTGAGCATGCACAGTGGTGAGGGTTGTGTGAATAATGAGCAATGGCTGCAGAAAGTTTCTCGGTAAGAAACGTACCAGCAAGATAACACCAAGAATATAGCATGATTATGGTCATATTTGGTATTTTGGGATAGGAAAAACAGTAATCTACGCACGTGGCTATATTAGAATGGTGAAAAATGAACCTGGAATGCTGAAATTATGGAAAACGGCAACCACCTGGTAGCTATCCCAGAATCCTTAGAATCACACATTAATATAAAGATAGTTGTTTTTTACTTTCTGAGAGTGTAGGAATAATTTTTGGTTCATGGAGACAACAAAAGTAGCTTTTTTCACCAAATTTCTTGCCAATTTGCAATAAATTTGTTTTGTTTAGGTTACATGCAATGCAAGGATATTTTCAATAGCATGTTTCATCATTTACTTTGTAATTCCTTCAATATAATAACAAAACAGCAAGCGTCTGAATAATTCTTTGTCTGACTGTAGTAATCAGCCTCAACAAAACTGTTTGTGAAAGGAAAGATACTCATCTGTTGAGAAGAAAGCATTGAGTTATGAAGGTGATATTAGAGACATTTCAGCTATAAATGGCTGCCTTCTCTGCTCTACAAAAGTTTACATATGGGTCAAAATGTTTGATAAGTAAGTGAAATCCACTCCCCATTGAAATTGCATTGGCCTAGGATTTCACTTACTTATCATTGACTTTGACGCGTATGTACTCTTGAGTGCAGCAAAGAAAATTGCGATTTGTATCCCACATACCTGAAATATAGGTTTTCTAATCAGCAGAGATTCTTGCTTCCACGAGTAGTTTGGCTGAGGATTTTAAGCATAGACCGTACGGCAAAATATCATCGTTTCGCTTATGTGCAGGTGGCACTGTACTGTACCGAAGAATGGTGGAAATGGCAAAGATCATATAAATGCTGGGAAGGGCATATTAGCTGTCTCTCTTTTCCTGACTTATGTGCATATAAATGCAGCAATTTTATCCACTTTGATGAGGCATTGCTTTTGAAACTTTAACCCCTGGAGTGAAAAGGCGAAAGTTATAAAGTTTGTACCTATTCACTTCCATAATTATAATTATGCTATTTACAAATGACAGTGCAGTGTATGTTCTGTTTGTTTCTTGGTGGCTTCAGTGATATATATCACAAAGAAGTTTATTCCAAGGACCTGAGGAGAATAACATGTCGTTATTCATCTCATTATTCCTCTCAATTCTCTGTAGCCTGGAGTCTATGATCTTAAAACTGCACTTGGATCCTCATGCTGGGAAGGGCATATTAGCTGTCTCTCTTTTCCTGACTTATGTGCACTCTCTGCCATTTTTATCAGATTTTTAGTAAGTGGCTGTATTTTATGGTTCAGCCTCTTCAGTACATAGCTGCTAGAATTAATGGGGTTTTCTTGTGAGGCCTTTAAAGTTACTTTGTAGACCACCATTTAATTTAACTTACTTGTTATGTTGACTTTAGTTTGAAACGTAACCGTTCTACTTTAGACCTCAATTGGCAAAATATCATGTTTCTGCGTCTCTTACCATGAAATAAATTAGTCTGGAGTCTTTTCAACATGCTCATTGCTTGGACTGACAGCAACGTTACTCTTCATTTTTTTGAAATTTATTGTATTTATTTACTAAATGTGACACACTCGAAAACAAGTTTAAAAAATATAACATATCTGAATTACAAAGCTTCTTGAAACAGAAGAGGAAGGTGGCACTCTTCAGAGTACATCGTTCTGCTGCCTGCAAAAGGCAGTCACTGTAAAATTTGAAATTTTGAGTGAGTGAGATGGTTGCACAGTTCCTTTGAGCTGACATAGCTTGTTGTTTTAAGTTATGATAATTTGGCCAATCAGTGGCCATTATCTAAACTTGAAGTAACAAGCTATGTCAGCTCGAAGGAGTTGTGGAACCATCCATAGGCGTATGGCAGGGGGGGGGGCAGGGGGGGGCGGTCGCCCCCCCAGAAGTTTGGGAAACAGTAAGATTCGGGCAAAAAGGATAAAAAATTTGGGCAGATGATTAGTTGAAAACTATTTAAAATTAGTGATTTCCAGGAAATTTCATTTGAAATGGTATTAAATTTAGATCTCGAAATTCGGGCAAATGTCGCTCGCCCCCCCAAAAATCGCGCGTCCCGTACGCCTATGGAACCATCTCATTCAATCATTTGAGCTGACTCAAAAATCAAAATTCAAATTTTACAGGGGATTGCTTGCCAATGGCTGATAGGTTTTCAAATGGTTATTGCCCAAGCAAGATGTTATTTCTCAACCAAGACAATGATTTTAACAGGCGGAAAAGTATTGGGCGTCATACTTTTATTAAAGTCTATGTCCTTTGAATTGCCATCTCATAAGCACGATCGCCTGATGGTGACCTTTGTAATTAATTGTAGAAACACAGAAAACTTCACATTCCAAAAGACGAACTGCAGTGATTATTCATACGAAAAATATTGGTGAAAAGGAAAACCAATTGGAAATATTTTTAGCCTTCTGCATACATGAAATGGAAACAAATGAAGGAAAGTAATGAGAGAGTTTCCCAATGATCAAGGTAAATAACGTAAAACATGTCATCCATCAAAAACAACAAAAAACATCCAAAAATTGGAATGGCTTTTTTATTCAGTGTCAGTAAAAAGAGAGGTATTCTTTTTTTCATCTGTGTCTCAACTGATCAGATTTAAACTGACAAATATGTTGAAATGTGCTGGGACTGGCGACCAAATCTCAAAAGCTCAGAGAATCTGAAATGTAACAATCTGTGAATCTGAAATATTACGTCGCATGCTGTTATTGCCAAAATCAAAACGACGTATGACATTCTGGATTTTCCATTAATTGTTCAAATTAGCGTCACGATATTTTTGTGTCAATTCTGCATTATACACATACGTAAAATATGTCCAATTGACTGTCATTAATATGCGAAGCAATCCTAAGTATACAAGTCAAGTTAGTTGCAGATTGCAGACTGCATTGTCTAGGGGGGCCTGAGACAGGGACGGATTGGCCTATGTGGCAGGGTGGCAGCTGCCACGGGCCCATCCACTCAGGGGGGCCCACTCAAGATGCAAAAAAGTAAATAATTTGAGGAAAAAACTGAAAAGCCAAACATTATCATATATATTACTGATTTTGTGATGAAACGAAATGATCTGAATTGGAGCGAAGCCTCTCACATGGGGCCCCATCCTAATAACTCTTTACGAAACTATATATAATGCTATAGTATATCCTTTTTCTCTTTCAAAATAGGCCTAATGCTGACAGGAGGGACTTCTGGGGGCCCCCAAGACTTATTTTGCCACGGGGCCCGAAATGCCGCCAGTCCGCCACTGGCCTGAGATTATTTTGGCATTCGAGGTACTGCGTCATTGTGTACTTTCTTCAAAATACTATGTTTTATCTTAGCGTTTTGGGGGGAGGGCATCTTCTGGAATCCGCCACAGATTTTTTAGAATAGGCCTATTGTTTCAATACAAACAGTGGTAGTTGAAACAAGTTTTCATTATCATAATGAGGGGGGAGGTTTAGCTCTGTGGTAGGGTGCTGGACTGAATTGTCAGGTCCCCGGTTCGAATCCAGCTTTTGCAGGGTTACCTCCTGGGCGTACTTTTGATGGTTGCTTCAATCTTTCTTTGTCATTGCAAAACAGAAATACAGGACGTGAAGCCTCACTTATCCGTCCGTGCATCAACATCATTATGATTTTTCTAACTGCAACAATAGGCTACTTTTGATAATGAAAAGAATCCGGAAATTCGATAAAATTGCCCAGCTTTAAAATGTAGACTAAGGAATGGAAGTCATTTTGCTGCAATGCAGCTTCCTGGAGAGGCAGACCCAGTCTGACAAACATTGGTGAAATATAATTAGAGAATGAAGCGATTTGTAACAAAATGGGGATATGACAAACGCGGTGCATCCTGCCAAAACAGGGCCACCTGTAGAGTACAGAATTCCGCCATAGAATGCGAATTATTAATTATTTTCCAGATTTTAGTAAAACTCTGTCTGGGAAGGTCTACGAAAAACTTCTTAAGTAATAAATTGAATGTACTTCCAGTTAGAAAGCAAAAATATCCGGATCATACTTCAAAGTTTCGCGCCAATGTCATATTTTTATTACATTTTTATTACAGTAAGGAAAAGTGAACTAACTACTTTGGCTTTTTTAGAGCAAAATTGCAACTGTTACCAATCCTTCCAAAACTGTAGTCATCTACAGTGCCACCTGTAAGTTAGTGAAATTAATGGGTGATGTTTTGCCATGGGGTCAAAGCTAAACATCTACCAAACTACTTATGGAACCACGAATTCTCATCTGATGAGATAGAAACATATTGATCATAAAGGACTATATTTAAGGCATGTGGGATAGCAATGGCTGCCAATTTTCTTTGCTGTACTCAGAGTTAAGTATGTATGGGCTAAAGTCTTAGATAAGTAAGTGAAACACTGGACCACTGTTACTTCAATGAGAAGGGTGTTCATTTACTTACCGAATATTTTGATCCATATGTGTTAGTAGGGCAAATAAAACTGGTAGCAATTGATATCCCACATGTGCATGCCTCAAATATTGTCCTTTATGTTTTCTCTTTTTCTGATGAGATCCTTGCTTCGTGGCAAAACATCACCAATTTCACTTACTTAGGGGAGACCGGGGCTGGTTGTCACAGGGGCAGGTTGTCACACTTTTTATTGCATTGAACTACGGAGTTACACAACTCGACCAATCATTGTATACTGCTTTTATAACCCACTGGAGTATTTTTGAAAAATCTTGACCCCTGGAAGGGAGTTTGGTAGGTACACGGTCTATTAAAAATTTCCGGTCACAAAAAGTAAATTTTTACCTGCAACTTGCATGTCATCCTACTCATTAACAAATTGTTGTTGAAAAAGGTAAAGTTTATACACGTACCATGTAAACAAATATTTAAATAATGATAGGAAGAAATAGTGAAAAATATGATAAGAACAGCCTTGGTCGCCCGTTTTTTGCATTTTCATCAGTCGGGGCAGGTTGTCACAAAAAGACGGGGCAGGTTGTCACACTTTTTGGAGCTGGTTGTTACCCATTAAGACCAGTCTATTAAACCAAAAAAACTATCAAAAATATAAATTGGTGATTTATACATGCTATTTATGAGTAAAGATGTATGCAGATAAGGCATAGTGTCAAAGTAAATCGATTTCAAATTTATAAAGAAATTTTCTTTAAAAAATTGTGATTTTCCTCCTCCTGATCAGAACGCTTTTCTGCTGCTTGGTAAGCCTTCATTTGTAGCACCCTTGTACAGAGTAGCGTGTTTGTTGAGGTCTGCACTGGACAAGCAGAGGATTCCTCATATGTCCAAAATAACTTGTTTTAGTCAAAATCTGCCTTACGGAGTCCCACTTCCTGTGTCCGAGCTCTTAACCAAAAGTGTGACAACCTGCCCCGAGAGTGTGACAACCTGCCCCGAAAGTGTGACAACCTGCCCCGAGTGCTGAATAAAAAAGAATGTCCCATAAGATGTCAAGATTTCGAATGATATAGATATTTATTGATCAGATAGGTTTAAGTCACTCCCCTTTTAACATTCATATAGATTGGCAGTGCTCCTGCATGCCTTAAATAGAAATAGTAGCACATTTAAGTTCTACACAGTGTGACAACCTGCCCCTGTGACAACCAGCCCCGGTCTCCCCTACAGAAGGCGCTGTATGTACAGAAAAAAAGTGGTTGTGATGGTCTCATAAAAGGGATGATGGTCTAGTTTGACAAGTCGTTTGGAATTGGGGCGGTAATTTTATGATAAAACTTTATAATTTGATGAAATATTTATTACAACTACCAGGTTTGTGACTTTCGATGAAAATTTCCCTAAATACAGTAACTTTAGAATGCCTATTATGAAGAACTCCCAAGACTTCTTTTTGAAAAACTTTACTAAACTATGTATCTACTGAATTGCAAAATGCATGCATATAAGCTGCAGCTTGTGCTCTGCCCGTCAGGACCGCTGAAAAAGGTTTTTCCAATGGTATAAGTATCTTAGTGATGTCTAACTAATACTTAGTTGCTTTGTGGCAAGGTAAATTAGTTGCTTCGGACAAAGACCTTTAAAATTAATGTGGTAAGATAATAAATTAATTTTTTGGGCATATAGGGGGGAGGGGGTGCACCCACCTTCGGGTCATGGCAGAAATTCTGCTCGGGTGCCCTCCAGCACAACATTGTTAATATTCTACTTTAAATAATTGATAAATGAATAACTAATGTATATATATTGTAAGTACATATGTTGTGTAAATAAATTTATCCAATCCAATCCAAGGCAGCCTGATTACTGCAGGCTCAATCAGTCAACACAAAGCTTGCATGGAGGCTTTCACTAATCATATCAAATTTCTACATAGGCCTATATCATAGTGTAACACTCAAGACTCAGTGCACTTTTAAGCATGTCATAATATTAGATTAGCAGTGACAGAAGTACTGAGTTTAGTAGCATTCACCTGTTCTGTATTTTTCATTCAGTTTTTCTGTTTTTGGTTTTTTCTTTTTTTATAATGCTGGTACTAACGTGGTCCTTGGTATCAATTTACCCTCCTGGCTCCTGGCATTCTAGAAGTACATTTGGCAAAAAGAATTGGAAAAATGATGTTAAGTTTGAATGGTGAACATGGTTTTTGCAGGTTGCAAGGATCTTTTTGCCTGTTTTTGCATCACCAGTGCAATTCATGGTTGTGGTTTTTTTAGTTTTCTGGAACATTTTTAACATGGATACTTCTTCTGAGATCTTTTTCATACCAGGTTATAACCTCTGTTCATAACTTTGTCCATAACTTTGTAGTTCCAAGTGGAAGGGTTTTTGGCCTTTTTCTTGGTTTAAAAAAAACAAACTTTGTGTAAGTTCTAAGAAAACATTCCCCTTTAAACCCACCCTTGCCTGATAACAGAAAACCTGGTAAAGCCATTTCTTTTATTGATGGCTTTCTTGCATGTTAAGTTAACAGGTCTCCGGTTAGGCGAAAGTGTCCAATAAAACTTGCGAAAAACAACTTAACATCAAGGAAAATGTTAGCGGACACAAAGTTCTATTTGAATGTCAAAAAGTTCACAAAACCTGAAGCGTTGAACATGCCATTTCCTTTCTGGAGTTTCATTCACTCCGTGCAATTGATATGTAGAATTAAGATTTTAAATGTGTATGTTTGATTAATCAAATGTTAGCTTCTTGGATCAACTGTCCCAACAGTTTATCTGCTTATGAAAAAAAAAATTGTGCTTAGTCATGGTTTTTATTCGACTGATAATGTATAAACCTGTTCATTCTCAGATGTCAAGACATGATATAGACGATAGAACTAATTCTTATATTCTTGACCTATCCTGGCTATCCAGTGTAAAAATGTACAATTACAATCTGGATCAAATCTAAATTTTGCTTGGTTGGGCAATACTTAACCATTCCATTTGAGTATAGTGTAAAGGTAGAGAAGGCTAAATTGCTCCTTGTTACGCTTTTGTGTGAGGTTGTGATTAAGAGATAATTCAATGTTTTATAAGTTATCACAAAACCATCAGGCAATATACTAAGAGTGCTTTACGAGCCAGAATTTACTGTCATGATTTTTTGTTACGTCTTAGCACAAAAACATTCCATTTGGTGTCCCAAGTTACATCTTAGACCATGACTTGTTTTTAGACAATTACGAAAAAACAATACTTATTATCTATAAAACAATTGCTGCTATTTATTCAATAATGGTATTTTCAGTATTTCGTGGTGATTTGACTAGATTCTATACCAGAAACTATCAGTTTTTGATGAATCAGTAAAAGATGTAACATTGGACACTAAAGCTATTTTAGAAGATGTCCAGGATGTAACAGAGACACCAACAATATGACAATGGATGTCTTGTTTGTTTGAAATGTGTAGTGTAAATGCAGTTCACAAACTGAATGACACTCTTGTTCAAACTAAAATACTTCTATAGTTTCAGAATTGTGTCAATTCCACAATGCCAAGTCTCCATAAAGCCTGCCAAACTTCAATTGTCGAAGACGTAACATGGGACACCAAAGGACTAAGACGTAACATGGACACAATTGTGTCCATGTTACATCTTTTCCGAACCTTCTCCTTTTGGACATTTTTCTTGTGAATCATGCAGCATTAAAAAGTGCAAATTATTCTAAACAGTGTATTAAACAAGTCTTGCACATAATTTGGAGATTGGCATCCAATGGGAGACACACATCCATGTCTAAGCAATTATTGCCAAGACGTAACATCATAAAAAAACTGATTTTGTATTATTAAAGCCCCTCCCCCAAAATTTCAATGAAAGTGAAACCATACATGATTGGTTCAAATGGTGCCAAAATATGTAAATGTGCCACGGATACGTGCATTTATGCTAATGAATCACTGTGGATTAATTAACAAGACATTTATTCATTGAGCATTAGTGTCCAAGACGTAACACACTGACATTTGGAAATTAAAGGCCACAGATTCTTGATAAATCTCACTCAGAAACAGCCTGAAATAATTTTGGTTAAAAAGGGACCAATAAAGTACAACAAGAGATTCTTATTTTAGTGATGGCAAATAAATTCACCTTTGCACTCATATGTTGTTAGAAGTAACTATTGTGGACACCAAAGTGGGTGGGCAACTTTTACCCATATTTAATGTTATTTGTCTTGTAACCCATGAAACACAGTATGAAAACACATTTTCAAACATCTGAACAATACATTATGGTGTAATTCATTGCTGGATAACAACATGCCAGTTCTATATGACCATTTTTATTTCATGGACACCACAATATTTTGGTGATTTTGCACCCTATCTCCAAGTTGATTTAGCAATAGCATGCAAAGTATAAATGCCCAAGCCGTGAATGAGGCCAGAACATCAAGATAAATACTTACACTATCTACTTATCATATTAAAATTTTGGTAGAGGACATCAGAAAGTTTTCTTCAGTCGTAAAGTGACTGTGCCAAGACGTAACAAAAAAAGTCATGACAGTAAATTCTGGCTCATATATCTTAGCCATCAGTCTCAAAATCAAATTATAATATTATAGATCAGTTATGCGTGATGTATAATAATGCATATTGTATGAAGTATTACCTATGCATCTCTACTGACACTATACTTTTTGTCTGTCTGTCTGTCTGTCTAGCTGTCTGAGCAGGTATTGTGTGAATTTTGGTTCTGAGGTAGTTTGTAGAAACTGAACTGATGCCAGACTGTTGATAATTGCCCTGTACTTTAGTAACATTGAAATGGCTACAAACTTTTCAAAAGCTGACACTAGCCTGGCATGAGGCATAGCCCAGCATACCAAACATGAATGCATGTGAAGTTTGTTACTTTTCTTCTCATTATAATCCTTAGTGCATTGTATAATATACCTACACTACAGTTGCTCTCTGAAGTAAGTAAGACATTCAGTGATTTGCCATTGAGCTCAGCACACAGCAGAAGAGGAAGAAGAACTTTAAATATTATAGTCAAGTCATTTTTTGTGGCGGTAAGTTTTTGGCTGATAATTAAAAACATACCTTACTCTTGACAAAAATACTTGTCTGCTCCTGTTCCTGACATCTTGACCAAACAGTTTCATAAACATTAGGAAGTATTGGCATGTCGTAGCTGTTGTTTTGAGGTAATCCCATTGGAATAACATTGCTGTCAACACAGCTCAAGAAGCCATTTTCTTCTACTGCTTCTATTGCTGCTGTTGTGATGTCACCATTGTTTCAGTGATGTCAGAGAGCCAACAATGCTGATGATGTCACAACAGAAGGCTAAAAATAGCTCTAAATGTGCTGAAGAGCAGCAGCAATTAAGCATTGTAAGTGCCTGTATGATGAAGCTGCGGGATTAGTCATGGTGTACTCAGTCTAATAAACCAAAAATTAAACATCAGGCTTAATTATGGATTGTTTCATTGGCTAAAAACTTACTGCCAAAATAAAATGTCTTTACTTTAGTACTAAGAAGAAGAAATCAGAGCTCCAACCAGTAGACTGCCAGTTGGCACTTGGTGAGATTTGCTGATATTTCTGTATACTTTGGTCAAAAGATAAGTTTTGTAATTTCATCGCTTCTTGAAATTATCCAGGGTTTTCGATTTTCATTACTGTAGAGGTTCAGGTAATTTTCAGGTTTAAGTTAAAGTCGATTTTTAAATTTTAATATGCTGAGGTGCTTGATTATTCACAGCGTTCCATGTGAATGTCATAAGTTTGAATTGGATCCTTACAGGGATTGGAAGTCAGTGTAATTCTTTCCGACAATGGCTTACTCCTTCTTGTCTTTTCAATCCTTCATCAGTCGCACAGCAGAGTTTTGTGCCACCCCGAGTTTTATTTTTCACTTTTTTAAATTGGAGGAACAATAGAACAATCCATTTCCATAGTCCAAACGAGGAATGACTAATGCACTGACAGCTGTTTTGATCAGTTCGTTATACTCGGTGACTCATGGAGTTTTGAGATGTTTCGGAGGCATCCCGGTACCAGTGGCTAGCAAGGGTGTTTCGAAGGTTATGATAAGTATTTTGACCAATTTTGTTTACTTTATTATGTTAAATGTGTTAAATGTGTCTCACGGTTATCGCTATATTACCTTAGCCTACATATGAAATCACATAATGCCATCATTGATATTGGCTGCATCATGGGTCTTTGTATCAATGGTCTTTGAGCCAGATATGTGTCGATATGTAGGTAATGGTCATTCAAATTTTTAAAATACAATTAGCTTTTGATCGAAATGGGCAATAAAATTATTCTCTGCATCAATTCTGAAATGTTCCCTCTTGGTTGAGTTTCACGTGGAATTCATGACATGTGATTTATCAACCGAGGTCTTTAACCCGAAGTGTGATAAACAAATTGTCCCGAATGATGGCATGCAAGCATTGCGTGTACAGCGAAACACTTTGATATAGAATTAAACTTAAAGTGTGTAAGTGTGGCACGGTGAAAATGGCACTTCGTGACTCGTGATAGCCGATGAAATGTCATCTTCTCTGCTTTCAACATGGGAAACATAGAGGCTGTTTGATTAGTCAAGATCAAGAGTAAGCCATTTGACTTCTCATAACAAATTTTAGAGTGAAAATCAGATTCATAATCCTTTCGTTTGGCTGTCACCAACAAGTGGGATAAGTCTCCTTCAATCAAATTAACATTAAAAGTATTGGGTTTGATCATGACACATCATCAGCATGATGACACACAAAGTGCCATTTTCACATTTCCACAGTCCTCTCTAATTCTATATCAAAGTGTTTCGCTGTTATGGATAATGATGCAAGGCAATATTAGTGCTGTTATCGCCTTTACCATGACTCCACGAGACATCTACTGTAATCGTTCAGCTGTTTATGGTACAAGTTTAAATATATTTTATGAATGTATATACCTGATAGTCATCACCAATATGTTTGGCCATAGGGGTATGGGAGAGGGGGGGCAGGGGGGGGCACGCCCGTGTGTTTGGCTCAATGCAAGGGGAATGAACCAGTAATTTTATTTTTCTCAATATTTTATATCAGTTTGCCTGTGCTTGTCATCAACCTGACATCAGCTATATTAGCAATGATATATTTGATAAGTTGTTTCTACATCATTCAAACATTGTTAAGTCATACTATGTAATGCAAAGTTGTAATCCCTGCTTGTACCAAATGGCATACATGTATATTACTGCATGGCATATGCTCTTATTTCTTCAATGTGTACTTTGTGTTTGTTTACTTCCCAAATTAGGCAATCTATTTTTTGTATTTTCTTTGACTGTATGACTGTATGCACTGACGTCAATTTATTTTTTAAAATTCTAAACTGCAGTAAAAGCTGGTAACCTTGTGTGTCACTGGCTTATCATATTAGGTGACTAACAAGAGTTGAATATTTGCAAAAATAAACCAGTTGTTTTTGTTGACGAAAAAGAGTATTCTACTCTGTTGCTTATTAAAATCAAAATATTTGCATTGTTCATCATCCGAATTATATGCATTAATAATGCATACTTACGCTTCTGTTCACACTTTATAAACCACTGACTCTGAAGGTTGTGAATTCTAATATACCTTGGGAGAGACATTCCTCATTTCTCAGAAATTTTTTAATTAAAGTCTTCGACACTTTGAAGATAGTCTTTGAAATCTTTTTTTTTTTTTTACAGAAATGTTCTGCTACTATCTACTCTCATCCTCTTTTGCAATTTTCTTATAAATTTATAAGATTTTCTAAAACATTATGTATATTATATGATTCTCTTACAAATTTCTGTGATTTTCTGCTTAAAAATTTTTCTTCCATTCTCTTAAAGTTCATCGATGTAGAATTAAAATTATGATTTTGGCACTGGAGGAGTTGCTTAGATTCTCGTTATTTACCTTTTAATAAGACTTTAAAATTTGCAGTGTGTCCTTGTCCCATACTTTGGGCTGATGTGTAGGCTGCAGGTTGCCTGAGTGGTTAGAAGGAGATGGGGAACTCACAATTGTCAATGGACCTTCATGGGCAGAATCCCAGCTGGATGTCGTTTGGCTGAGGCATTGAATTTGTACCCTTGTATCAGTTTGCTTTGCTGGGAAAGGAAAAGATCCCTCACATGAGATAAATATGTAACACATTGAGGATTCCCGCTCTCTTTTCCATCTCATCAATCAACCGTCGTGAGTGCTCAGAATCGGGCATAGAGGGCTGCACTTACCATATATTTATCTACCTATCTATGGTTTCCAGCTCACCAAGAGTACAAAATTCGTCTTAGGGTGATGCACTAAACCCTTACTTGCACCCACTTGCTAATCTATCATTTCCATCCATCACACCACATGAGTCTGACAGCCCATTCATGGCACCCTCAAAGGCATAGTAGGAGCTAGTAGGCAGCCCTTTTAAAACATTCTGGCTTGGTGCCAGCATACAGTATCATTTCGTCTTTTTTACCCCACAGCAAACAAGGGATTGATGGCTTTTTACACAAAGATGGTTACATTGTAGCCATCTAAGTTTGCCTGATGTGCTTTGATAGATCTGCCAAGTACATCATCCGATTGCACTTCGGGCAACCCCATTTTTACCAAACAAGTATTTACTCGATCACCGTCAGGGTTCACCAGTCTGCAGACACTGAAAGCACAATTTTTGATTCATAACTATACAGTGACTGTTTCTTTTTCTTCTATAAAGTACAATTACTTTGATTAGAATGTGGAGAGCACTGTTTGGATGATGATACATCTTGGAGTAACAGCCATCCTTCCTCCTCTCGGACAAAAATCGCATTCGTCATTTCTTCGTGCTCAATGTACACCTTCAATTCTGTCATGATTAATGCATGCGAAACATATTTTCACTAAGCTCTGGCAATTCTATGTGTCATGGCAGATGATTAAAAAAACATACAAAATGTTTCAGCTACAAGATTTTATATACATTGGTAGGTTGTTTCCAAATTACACTGTTAAGGATAGTTTTTTATTAAAGTATTGCAAAAATTTAAGAGGTGATATAACTCCTATTCCTACACAATCCGGATCTCAGTTTGTTCTTGTTCTTGGAGGCGCTTTTGTTTTTTTGCTTTATCTCATAACACCATATATAAATTCCAGGGATAATGATTTCCTCGATAAGGTGCTGAAGAGGCGTACTACCCAAATAGGCAGTGATGAGTTACATATCGGACAAAATTCAATTATCATATGCACAAAACAAGCAACTACCATTAAGGGAATAATTACAAAATCGGTGTTATGTCAAGCAGACTCATAGAAGATTGAACAGGAAACCCCCAATCATCAGTAATACTCTCATCTCAATTTGTCTGTGTTTGCATAATGTCATTGCATCATTTCAAAGCAGCAATTTGAAAGTTCCTCACCTAATTGTGATAATCATAACTCAAATCTGATACACTTTAAAATTTTACTGGTATGCTTGACAGGGAGACATGGTATGTGCAGCCCTCTATGCCCAGTTCTGGGCATTCACAAGGGTTGATTAATTAGTTGGTAAAGAGAGAGCAGGAGTCCTCAACATGTTACACATTCACCCTATGTGAGGGATCTTTTACTTACCCGGCACAGACACTGATACCAGGTGCCACCAATTTAATGTCTCATCCAAATGACATCCAGCTGAGATTTTGCTCATGAAGGACCACTGAAAAATTCTGGATGTCCCACATGGGGTTCAAACCCATGCAAGCAAAGACCTTCAGTGGAGCAGGCGAGAATCACTTTGCAACCCGCCTTCACCACACTTGAAAAGCAGTGGCTTGAAAGGTGCTTTGACTTTGAGAGATGTTGCAGCATTAGCCTGGCGGATAATTTGAACACCTGCTGAATGAGACACTGGAAAGTTAGGTGTCAGCCATGGCTTGGAGGGATGAGCATATCCTCCATGACTCTTTGTGTCACTCTATGCAGGTGTAAATGGCTACTTGGTGTTAACTGGCATTGTGGTGCTGGAAATGACAGCCTGACCTAACACTCCTTAAGGAGTTGGAGAAAGGCTAATGCTTGAACAGGCCTGTCAATGGTGTAATTTTATTGTATAGGCTATTGAGATGGGCTTTTGTACATAATTGACTTCGAAAAAAGTTGACTTTTACAAATAGACATTTACATAGAGCGTTTTCTTTTGAAATTGCACATTTCAATGAACAGTTATTTTGATGCCAAAGGTTTTGTTGATACTTCACTGAGAGTTAACGACTTTCACTTTTTGTCATTTCAAACTCATCATTTTCAATTTTCTTCGAATCTTCTTTAATAGAAAAGTGATCTATTCAGTCTTCACAGCCAGACCTCTGATGAAGTTGTTGGGAAACAGCAAACCTTACGGACTCATCTTAACTGTTCTGCAGAAGGCAAATTCATGGTAGATGATATGTTATCTTCTTTATTTTGTAGAACCGGGGTACTGGCACAAACTAGCGAAGGACGAGCTGAACATTGCCCTCGGCCGGAAGTTGAACACGAATAGGGCGAAGAACGTCATTCTCTTCGTGGGTGATGGTATGGGGGTGAGCACCGTCACGGCGGCAAGGATCATGAAGGGGCAAAAGGAGGGACGCCTTGGGGAGGAAACGCTGTTGGAGTTTGAGAAGTTCCCATCTGTAGGGATGTCTAAGGTATGGTTGCTATATACTGTTCAGTCGGTACAATATTCGTTTATTTCACTATTTGACTGATTTTAGCATCACACAAAAGGAGAAAACAAAGTAGGAGAGTTGTAAAATTGTAAATTTTGCTAATTTTACTTATTTAATCTGGATACCCTTGAGTTGATATTTTGGGGAAAAAAAATTTAATGAAATAGTGTACAATCAAAAAGAATTCCTTATTCACTGCGGTAAGAAAACTGGGCTCAAGTAAAGTATCCAACTATTAGTGACCTCCCTGTACTGAATGAGCCACAGGATTGGCTTATTCACAGTTGTTCACACCTTTTCGACCAATCCTGCCATTTATTCAGTTGGGGGAGGTCACTACTTGTTGGATTCTCATCTAGAGCCCAAAACTGAAGATATGCTTTTTTCAAAATATACTTTCAGACATACAACGTTGACCATCAAGTACCAGATTCTGCTGGTACAGCAACAGCCTTCCTGTGTGGGGTGAAAAACAATTACGGAGTTGTTGCTCTTGACGGTCGTGTCGAGCGAGGAGAATGCCGGAACCACAAAAGTAAAAAGGCAACCTGTATAGCGGAACTGGCTAGGAAAGCAGGTGGGTGGAAACAATTACAGTTATATTTAAACAAATAGTTCAAAGCTTCAGGTGGATGTTATGTCCGGATTGTGGTTTTTAGGTCTAGGAGTCTAGACTCACGCTTTTTGTACCAGTTTTATGGCGGTATTTTTACTTAAGATGTAACTCACATTTTTGGTGCAGAAGGATGGGCCCACACCAAAAGTACTGAAAATGTGATTTTAAAATGGGAAAATTAATCACGCCAAAGCACAGGACGTAAAGCTCCATAATCCATCTACTCATCAATAGTTCAATCGGGCATATTCAGCATACAGAAAACACACATGAGTAAAAAATGCTGTGGAGACAGTCAAAACACAAGTGGGTTGTCTGAAAATACACTCACCCCCAATTGAGTTTATGTCATCATGTTATTTATCTTTACATAAATTACATTGATAAATGGATATAGATGCCATCTATTTATTTATAAAGTTGTTCTAAATAAAAAGAAAAAGTTGTGAAACCCCAAAATAGAAACCTTTGGTGCAGTGAAAATTCCAGTGACCTCTGAATCCTTATTCATTTTGTTTGTTTATGGAATTAGTCTTTTCTTTTATATTGGTGTCGTAACAGAACATTTCAGAGCTAGTCTAGTTTCATGCATACATCAATTCAAACCTTTTGATAAAATGTATTTTCTGCCATGTGCACTACGAGGAACTATGGTGAGCAAATATAATGACAGGTTCAGGAGGTCCTTAATTGTACAATGTTCCATCCATTTATATCAGGCTTGGGCTATTTTCGTCACGATTGATCTGTTACATAAAACTTTTAACATTATGACAATACAATATGTATGCTATTTATTTATATTGTTAATTTCCTGTAAATAATCTCACTGACACATCATCAGAATCATGACTAACGCATCACTTATTTCCTCACAGTCTCTCTTCAAGGTTAATCATTATTACTGGTTGAAAGCTGGGACATTATGTCAGTGAAAATTCATGTCAATTGCGGAACCTTTTGACATGATGTCTAGTGATGCAGACCGGATCACCTTGGATGGGTCCAGTCCGCGGTCCGGCCCTGGACCGCCAAAATACCAGACCACCCACAAAAAACCGGTCCAGTGAAAAATTGGACTGGTCCAGTGCTGGTTTTGACCGGTCCAGTAATTTTTTATGTTATAAAGGGTATCTATGAAGATGAAATTCATTTCATGTAACTTATAAAACCCTCATTTTTATCATAATTTTCGAAATTCCGATGTACTGCATCTGGACCAGTCCGGTAACAAAATCGTAACACCTCACCTTGGACCTGACCAACACCGGACCACTTTTTGAGAATACCAGACCATCCTCTTTAAGGTAGTCCAGTCTGCTTCACTAATGATCTCATTGACACTTCATGAAGAAGTTAATTTCTTTCAACTTATAGGTCATGCTGTAATGACAAATTACAACAATAATAACTGCTACAACTTTATTATCATTTTTTCACAGGTAAACGAGTAGGTTTAGTAACGACTTCGCGGATTACTCACGCCACACCTGCACCCATGTTTTCCATCTCACCAAACAGAACCTGGGAAAACGACGCTCTCCTTCCGGCAGAAAAAGTCCAAGATGGCTGCCAGGATATTGCCTCCCAGATGGCCACCTCAGGGGTCGACAACCTCAATGTAGGTCAAATTATATATATATATATATATCATTTTTCACAAATTATATTCTTACATTTTGTTTCAACTTAGGTTTGGTTTAAAAAGAGAAATGCAATCTTTTACCAAATGGATAGATAATTTAAAGTATATATGCAGATAGCAGATTTCAGATCTAAATAGTTTCTCATATCTGCTTGAGGTTTTAGATTTCTCCTTCTACATCCAATGATTAAAAATTTTGTAGCATTGTAATATCGAGTTTACTATGTCCTACAATGAACCCTAACTAGCTGTTATGATAATCAATGTCAATGGTAATAAATGAATTGTTAATCCATGAAACACATCCGATTGGTTATTAAATTAATGGATTCTCAGTGATATGAGGTCAGCCTCATTGTACATGTGCATAAATTTATATTTTAGTGGACAATTAATTCAAAGGTCCAACTTAAATTATGTCTGTTTTTCATTTCTTGTACTGTAGCATATAATACAGGATGGGGACGCAAATCTTGCACCAAACTTCATGGTAAAATATTTTCAGGAAATAACATTGGGCTAGTGTTTCACAGACTTATCAAAGACTTTGACTCATACCTAACTCAAAGTACAGGACAGAAAATTGGCAGCCATTGTTATGTCACATGCATGCCTCAAATATCGGCCTTTGTGACCCAATAGGTTTTCCTGTAATCGGATGGGAATTCATGCTTCTACAAGCAGTTTGGTGGAGGATGTTTAGCATTGCGGCAATGGCAAAATATCACCCGTTTCACTAACTTACAGGCGGCACTGTACGTCTGGAGAAGCAAACTGTCCATAGGCCTACCGTGTATCTACATAATAATATGCAGAATTTGTAGAAAAACATAATTATGTCATATGCAAATTGTGCATGGTAGACTGCAATAACCAATTTATCGGCAAAATAGTGATGGAGGGATGACTGCACTTGAAAGCCTGCAGTCCTTCATCAGCTAAGAAGGGCTTACTGAAAAAAAAAAAACAGACAAAAAACCCCTCAGACAAAAATATTGTTATGATATTCAAGGTCGTTTGGCAGGCAGCTTTCCGTATTTGTGGCCTTGATTTTTTTGCTGACTGGAGGTATGCCTGTTAATGCATTGGTGGGATGGGAGATAGGGCTTTTACGTCCTGTATTTAGGCACAGGGTAGGTTTAGTAGAACAGGTAGTAGGGACAATGATTATGAAGCAAGGTTCGCTCTTTGTGCAAGGTGAAACATCCATTCAAGTCAAGTCAAGTCAAGTAAACTTTATTTCAGACCAAAGATCCATATGATATGTTTACAACAAAAATCTTAAGTAAAAATTTCTACCCAGTGGGAGGTGTAACTGCCTCTCTTCAACACACTACATCTATAAATATCATAAACAAGTGATCTAGCAGATCTTGACACTCTGGAATATATATTATGGCAAGTTTTGCGGATTAAGCTCCTTGGACTAGGAATATCAGATAGTGTGTACATCATAGATGCGCTACATCTCATTGGCAAATTCAAAAATCTACGCACTGCATTGTTATATGAAACACAAAGGCGTTGCATTTTACATTTAGTGAAATGTAACCACAGTGAACAGCAATACATACTCGTACAGAAAGATTTAAACAAGAAACATTTTACATAATCATTACATTTACTGAAGCGTTTTAGAAGCATATTGCTCCGACAATACAGACTTCGAATTTGTCTGTCAATATCCCTGTCATCACTGAGGTCTGAACAAATAATATGACCCAAGTATTTAGCTTCATGCACAATTTCAATCTTCCTGTCCCCCAGACAGAAGCTTGGGGCGGGGTACTGCAATTTGCCTTTGCTGATACAAATACATAACGTCTTTTGATGATTATACACCAAATCGACCTTTTTACTAAATTCATCGCATATATATCCATTCAACATAACTCAAGATTTTAAGTTTTTATTGTGTCAAAAACATAATATTGGTTGGCTGGACCAGGAATTCATTGAAGCTGGGTGGCATAGGCGTATGGGAGGGGGGGGGGGCAGGGGGGGGGGCGATCGCCCCCCAAAAGTTTGGGAAACCGTAAGATTCGGGCAAAAGGGCTAAAAACATTTGGGCAGATGATTAGGTGAAAATTATTGAAAATTAGTGATTTCTAAGCTATTTCATTTGAAATGGTATTAAATTTAGATTATGAAATTTGGGCAAATGTCGCTCGCCCCCCAAAAAAAGGCGCATCCCGTACTTCTATGGCCAGGTCCGTGAGGTAATAGTGCTGCCACAAACACTGAGCTGGGCCTATGTTGAATGGTAGTTTCAGCCGTCCTTCACAGCACGAGCATGTAAAGCCCCAATCATCTATCCGTCCATCCATCCATCCATCTACTGGACTATAACACCACATTTGAATCTATCTATAGAATATGAAAAAATATCCATGGACAAGTCAAAAGGTGGGCAGCTGTTTCAATCATCCTTCACCTCATTGCTGTGTACTCCTTCTGTCGTAACTAGCCTACCAATTACATAGATTCAGGGCGTAAAGCCCAAATCATCCGTCCACCAATAAGTCATAATATTCATACTCATAAAAACTGCATTCTTTTTGCAACCCAAGCTTAAAAAACTGTAACAAAAAGTGTCATTGTTTTCCAGTTTTTCCCTTGCAGCCGACTGCTTCTGCGTACCTCAGTCTCCTCCGGTTGTTTTTCTATGATGATGGTCACATTTTTCCCACATCCCTCTGATCCCAGACAATATTAAAGCAGGTTTTTTAAAGCTCCTCTCAAGGACACGCAACACAAAATGTCAGCAAAAAGCCAAGGTCACAAATCAGAGAAAGCTGCCTCAAACCATCAGTGACCTTGAATATCTGGTGATAACAATATTTTGTCAGGGAAGGCTCAGTTTTTTCTGTTAACCCTTCTGAGCTCAAATGTCTGTCATATTTCCGAGTGCACTAATGTCATTCCTTTACCAATGTCTGCTCATTGGCTCATTGCATTCTAAAAATGGATGGAATGAAGTGAACCCATTTTAATTTGGCAGCATTCCGATCACTTAAAATAACCTAGAAAGTGAATTGAATCTTCGAGCATCAAAGAACCTTTCTCTATACTATATGGAATGTTCATTGCTTAAGAACCAATGGACAAAGTATAGAACCTTTTGTTTCAAAATGGAACCTTTTGTTTCATATCTTTTACAGCAGTTTAGTTATTTACAAGGAAAGAAAGATAGTTAGTACTATTCCAAAGGACACACAACGTAAACACAATGTTACTAATTGGTAGAGGTCTCGTCTGTTGTCACATAGAAATGTGTTTAGAAATTATGTCACCACAATGTGAACACAATGTTGAGATTTTTTCAGAATGTTGTGACAACATTGCCATGACGTCGAATAGTAACATCATATCTTCTTGACGTTGCTTTACAATGTTGTGATAACATCATTTATAGTCACGATATATTGATATTTCTTTGTAATGGTGTGGATGTTGTAGTGATCAAATTTTTAGCACCTCCTAGGAGGCCCTATGCTATTCCATAACTAATTGTTAGAAGTTATTTTCAATCACCAAACAAAAGTAAGCTTGTTGTCTCTTTAAATAAGATGTAGGAATTGATGTCGTCATTGCACACCATGTCTTTACGAGTCGCCAAGTGCCAGTGGTGTAACAGTTCTCTTGTTTCCTCCTAAATATTGACACTGCTGTAATAATTCACTAAACCCAGGAAAGATAGTTGACGCACAGTCGCACACAGTGGTACAGTGTATATATATACTTCAGTTACTGGTCACTTATTAACCAAAGATTTTGACCCATATTTAACTGTTTGTAGAGTAAATAGAATTGTCAGCAATTTGTTTCCAACATGCCTCAAAATCAAATACCGTCCTTGATGACCCCATAATTATGTAATCCTCTCATCCGATGAGCATCATTGCTTACACAAGCAGTTCAGTTGAGGACATTTGGCATAGACTCAATTGCAAAGCATCACCCTTTTTTCTTACTTGCAGACAGCACTGTACAATGTATACCAATGGTGTATTTAGGGTGGGGGCATTGGCCCATGCCCCACCCCCCCCCCCAGCCCTCCAGGCCCAAAATTAACATGGAAGAGATAGGAAAAGCCGTGGAGCGCCCCATATTCACCCCATGCAATGCCCCCCCCCCTTCGGCCATTTCTAGATACGCCCCTGATGTGTACATGTTATTAAGGGTCCATTATATATTAATATAGGGCCTAGTTCAAAAATAATGAAGCCAAAGTGTGACATGACCATCAAACTTTTAAAATGTTTATATCTACCAAATGACCACATAATATTGTAACAAACATGTCTAAGTTCTAGAAACTCTATTTACCATTTGGCTGTGGTTTTTTTAAATAACTGATAAAAGCCGAATATTACCAAATTTTATTTATTTTTATTTCCATGGACGTGAAAGAAAAGTAGACAAAATGTTAACTCATCTTCAAATTAAATTGATTTTTTTTGTTGGATGACAAAACTCAAATACTCTTAAGTGTCCATGGCTGTTTTCATCAAAATTCACCACATATTTTATGAGAAAAACAGTATTTTTCGAAATTTTGTTGCATTATTAAAGAAAAAACTTACATATTTTCTCCCCAGATGTACATATTTTCCTCTAAAATGATGTCACCTGTCCTGTGTTATGCGTCTGTATATGGGCTTCGAATTGGTACCAAATAAGTGCCAACAAAGTGAATACGAACAGAGCAAATGATGATAGAAGCGCGTTTTTTAGCCTATTTTTCCAGACAAAAAGGCAATTTTGGGTAATGGCATGACACAAAAGTAAAAAAAGTGTTCTGGTTTTGACCCAAATTGATTTTATATGCATAATCAGTTATAACTGGATGAAGCATAAGAGTAATTACAAAATTAAACTGAAATTTGAATTGGTTATTGCATTTTTCAACAAATTGGCCCCAAATTTTGAGAAAAGCTTTACAAAGAGCAACATTTTGATAATTAAGCATTGAAACATACTCCAACTACTGAAATATTGTGTTGAGTATCAGTACAAGTAATACTAGAATGATTGCTTTCCTCTTTACAAGAAAACCATGAAAATATGATCAATATTTTCCATAGCGTTTAGGGCTGAAACGAGTAGAGATTTTTCTACCCGGGTGCTTGACACCTTCTACCCGACCCGTGCCCGGGCACTCGTTGTTTAATGTAAACATACAATTTGCCATGTAGGTCTTGGGACAGTTTGTGTAAAAAAGAAAAAGAAAGGAGATTTATTGCTAAGTAACAGGATCTGTCATCAAGAGTTGTCTGGATAAGGAGTAAACCCACACTTTTAAAGTCATTTGAGGTTATCTGGAGCTTGTTTCAGAAACTCAACATTACTAGACTTCTTGAAAACAGGTGGCATAATGAAATACAGGCCCTTTTTGAAAAAGAACGATATCCCGGGCAGACAAATTTGACCCGGGCAATTGCATTACCCTACCCGTGCTCGGGCACCCGGGAAAAAGTTTCAGCCCTAATAGCGTTACGCTTGCGACGAAGCCCCATTTAAGAAATCTTTGTATTTTACCGCCAGAAACCAGCTGCGGACCTGGATTACTTGATTGTTTCTCAAAACTACACGGATTTTGCAATATTACAAGCCAGACCAGATTTAAAACGGAGCTTTTATTGCTCTGTGGCGCTACAAAATATTCTGGGTGTTACGCTTGCGACGGATTCACCTACTCTGCTACTCATGGGAAATAAATTTTCCACAACCATAAGAAGCTCCGAAATGGGTAAGAAGATATAAGACTAGGTCTCAGAGGCCAAAAGATTCAACTGACACACGTCAAAGGGACACTAGAGCATCCCAGAGCAGTAAGCATCATATTTCACTTAATTTTTGGAAGTCAACATTTGAGTACAAATAGCTCAATAACGTCAACACAAGCAAATGAAAGTACTCGATTTTATGGATTGATGAAGCCTGAGGATGTAGAGATTCCAAAAAGTGTTGGGAAATGGTCTTAGAATACGTACAAATTTGTAAAACTGAAAGAATTCAAGTGGTCAAAAATGTTATGTCACGTTTTTTTAGTGAAAAAATGCTTGTTTTTCAATGTAAGTGGACTCTATCTCAATGACTATGAGCCAGAATGTCATGAAATTTTCAGGAAATTTGCACAAGAATGTACTTAAAGCAGTGGTGTAACTTGTAGTTGTCACATACAGCCATTCTCATATTTTGAGACTCCTACAGAAAATATGCTGCGTGGCTTCATTATTTTTGAACTAGGCCATAGCATTTTAACAAACAACCAGTGGTATATGTAGTGCCAGTTCTAAGTCATGTGTGAATTATGAAAATTTCCTACAATTTATGTATAACCATATATACTACAGAGAAAGGAATGTGAAAAGTAAGGCAAAACAAAAAATACCTTTTTTTATTTTGTTAGGGTTCATGTATTTTAATATGTTGTGACCTATCTTTTGGAACAGAGCAATTTTCATTTCAGAGACCCACCTAACATTTTTGTTCATATTTATTTGAGTTCAATGCCCTCCAATGTTTCTGGGCCAAACCCAGATTGTGAATTGTTTTTGAAATTCCTCACATGAAAGTATTTTGCAAAAAAGTTGCGTTGTTTTGTAAAGCACAGACTGTTAGGGGCAACCATTCAATTTCCAGGGGGAGGCTTGGAGTTTTCCTTGGTGGGAAATTATTTATTTCAAGGTGATGGCGGCCGTATTTATTTATTTCAAGTGCGCAAAGTCCCCAAATATTCATCCCTAAATGGAGCATTGCCTTGTTAAGAAATACCTCTGGTATTATCTATTTCTAGACTGCCAGAAATTATTTAATTAAAAAAATTCCAAGCCCCCCCCCCTCTCATTTCATATGAGATTGTCACCCCCTAAGTGCAGCCAAAAAAGTGGATTTGAAGTGATATAATGCGTGACACAGGTACTTTTTACATGAGATTATTGAAAAAAGTTGGAGACTGTAAGAAAGCTGGAGGATGCCTTGTATGCATGACGGGCATTCCAAAAGTTCTGACCAATCTTTTTGGCAGACGTTTGTATTGAAATAGCAGAATAAAATATTGTGGTGGCCCGTACCACCGCTTGGTGCCGCTGGCGAGGTTTGGCAGACGATACACTGATGCTGAAGCGATAGGACGCTCCTCCGCTCCCGCTCGTATCTCTCACCACAAGTGGTTAGGTAAGCAATACCACGATCACCACATTGGCGCAGTCGACCTCAGAACCTAATCGGGCAGAAGATTTGACTCATCAAGTCATTTTCTTGACAAAATTGGACCTTTTTCTGCCGGTTGGGAAGGACGCCGGTCGGCCGCCATCTTGGATTTCGCCGAGAGGCGCCAGCTTCAAAGTACTCAAAGTGAGCTGAAAATCATTGTTTATGCTTAGATTGGCTGGTAAATCGATATTGCAGTGGATTTAGCAGATATTTGTGTGCAATTTGGGCATTCTGGATTGAGTTGTCATCTTCTCAGATTGAAAAGAGCAGGGGAAATCCCTTCAGACTTCACCTGTCAAATTTTGACAGCTGTCACAATAACTGTCAAAAACATCCTATTATCCATTGTCTGAGCATACAACATACAATATAGGCCTATTATATGACAGATTAGACAGACTGCTGCCTGATTGTAGTTATTGGCCTATATCTATAATATCTGTGTTACAGAAAACATCCTGCAAATAAATATATAATATCTTAGCAGGCCTAATTGAAATAATTAAGGCCTACAACTTATAGATATTTATATTACCAGCCATAGCAATTGTACAGCACAGCCTACTAGTGGTGTAGCAAATTGGGCTAAATTGCAAAAATTAGTAGCCCACTTTCTACAAATTAGTTTGTGATTTCATGTAGTGAATTAGTCTTGGGTTTAACTCACGTTGAAGCCAATTCTACATTTGCTAATTAATTTTCTGTCATTTTGAAAGCGCCATCTATCTATTTATCTACCAGTAGTGCTGACATCCATCTGTGGGCACTGCAGGAGATATCTACAATGGCAACAATTACATCAATATTGCGGGAAAGGAAGACTTGATGAAAATACCAGGCATTGGACCTGTCATAGCTGACAAATTGTTGGAGCAAAGGATGACTCATGTTATCACTTCTTGGAAGTTGTTCCATTCCATCACCAACATCGACTTTGAGACCACCCAGCAGATGCATGTTGAAAAGACCATCGCCTCGAGCATCAAGATCTTCGAAAACATAGACTGGGATGCCAATAATCCATTGGAAGTAAGGATGGCTAAGTTGAAAGATTTTGAGCATCATGAAGACCAACGATATGAGACCATCCGATGTGCAATAAGCAGTGTGAAAGAAAATATTGAACGCCTTGAAGTGTCAACAACTGAGAAGTTCATCGGTCTAGAAGAGAAGATGTTGAAGAATCATGAGAGGTTACAAGTGAGCATCAGTGGTTTGTCAGATGGCTTGGATAAACTTACCACTAAGGTGGATACAATATTGTCAGACACCTTAGTGCAACTCAACACAAAAGTTGATACCCTTATGCTGGAACGGGGAAAAGGGAGGGACCCAGGAAGTCCCACGCATCCTCAATTTCCAAGTATCCCTGAGACTGGACCAAAGCTTCATCAGGGGTCACCAACAGAAACTCCCGATGAACCGCATAAAATGGAGTGACAAAGACCCACACTGTGTCCTACTCTGAACAACGCAAGGACGACAGAGTAGATGCTGCAAGCACAAGTGGGGGCAGAGGGACCACCATCGAAGTTCCTACTGAATTGGGATCTAAGGGGTGTCCGAAAGGAAATGCCGCTTACTCCCAATCTGCTCCTAAGTTTTGTGGTATAGGCCGTGGACACACAGTGAAACCTGACAGACCACCTTCTATTGCATCTATCTTGTCAAATTCCCTCAACAAGGGGCCCTTGGGGGACGAAAAAAGAAAATCCTCCAAGGACTCCATGAAGAGCCAGTATAGGGAGTCGCATAGCTCCATGGGCTACTCTGCATCTGCTGATCCCGAAAGATACTATGATGAGGAGGCGCCTGTTGGGGACTTCAGCGATTTCTCCGCTGATGAGGAGGAGGATGAGCGGGGCCCCCAGGGTTATTCAATGGATGCCAGGAATATCCGAATTGAAAAATTTTCTGGCAAAGTAATGGGTGAGTGGGACCCCTGGTTCCACCAGTTCAAATTTATTGCCAGGGCGTGCAAGTGGACCCCGAGAGAGAAGTTGTTTCGCTTAACTACTGCTCTCACGGGGTCTGCTCTTAATGCCCACATGAGTTTGCCACAGGAAACTAGGGCACGCTTTGAAACCCTGTGTGATTTTATGCAGAAAAGATATGGGAAAAGTCGGAAAAGTACGAAAGCCAATCTTCGCGCTCAACTGGAGAACCTCGTGCAGGAGGAAGGACAAGATTTGGAGGAATTTGCTGATAAAGTTATGACTATGGTTACGACAGCCTATCCTATAGAAACACCAAAGCCAGTCCTGGAGACGCTGGCTATTGATAAATTCACCAAGGGTTGCAAGGATAAGGCTTCTGCTCTGCTGTCTTCAACTGTGGCCATGCCTGGAACAATGTTTGAAGCTGTTGAACATATGCGCTTGATCCAGGCCAACAAGCAAAGACTGGGCATAAAATCTGATGGGCGTCGGGTTAGCTTCGACAACACAGACAGCTGTGAGTCCACAGTGAGGTCCATCAGGTCTGAGACTTGTTTCACATGCGAGGGCAACCACTACTATGCAGAAGAATGACCTAATGGACGCATGCGTTCACCATCTCCATTGAGGTGCTACACATGTGGTGGTATCGGACACATTGCTAGAGAATGTGTTGGCAGCGATTCCCCACCTAGAAACACCTCATATGGCTCTCCCCAAGTTGGCCGAGGGAGATCAAACAGGTCCCCCTCGCCCGCTGATAGGGGCAGTGATTCTCCCAATTGGAGAGCTACATCAGGCCCATTAGGAGGGGACAGAAGGACATCCCGGAAGGACTTTGAAGACAAAAAGCCCTTTCTAAACTAATCTGCATAAAATTGGCAATCAGGGGCCAACCTGTTCGGATGTATCCATTTGGAGCACCGTACAGACCCGCTGTTTGTCATTTGTAGACTGTTTTTAACAAGCGTTTTTATTAGCATGTGTTGGTAAGGCCTACCCCCAGGGAATCCTTGGCAGCATTATAGCTATGGCTTTTATGAAGCCCAAGGGCAATAGCAACTCAGCATGTCCTTTGCAGCAAGGCTTTGCTATTTTTAAATTTTAACTTTTTGAGGGACTCGCCAGTATTTTTGGAATTCCTCAGTATTTTAATGCTACCATTTTTGTTAAGGGGCAAACTCTAGCTGCATGCTCCTTAACAGTATCCGTAAGGCCCTGAGTGTTTCTGAAACATCGGCCTATGGATATTTTAATTTTTTTTTGAGGAGGGAGAGGGGTGCTACACATTCAGCTCTTGCAGTGGACATATTTCAATAAGCCCACTCAAGAAGCTGTTCAATGGGCCCCCTCAGGAAGCTGAAAATATGACGGGGAGGAGTGTGGTGGCCCGTACCACCGCTTGGTGCCGCTGTACGTCATCTCGGGTCCTCTCGCGGTGCAGCGAGATCTGGCGAGGTTTGGCAGACGATACACTGATGCTGAAGCGATAGGACGCTCCTCCGCTCCCGCTCGTATCTCTCACCACAAGTGGTTAGGTAAGCAATACCACGATCACCACAATATTCACAGAACAAAATTATCTTTTTTTATATTATATTTCCAACAAAACCGATGGTCAGACACCTGACTGCTAGGGACAGAGAATGGTCCGGAAGCATGTGCACCCCAGAAAACCTCGGAAATTTTGAATTTTCACATGTAGTGCACAGGTCCTCCTTAGCCAAGTTCTAGGTGGGGCAGCTGGGGAGGGGACCCGAAGTTTTCCGTGGACCTTCATGAGCAAAATTCAAGGTGGATGTTGTTCAGATAAGACCTAAAATTGGCAGCGTCCTGCTCATGTATGTGTGTCTGTGCATGGGCAAATGTGTAAACATGTTGAGGACTCCCGCTTTGCGGTGCTCTCTCTCTCCCATCTCATCAATCAAGCCTCGTGGGCGCCCATAACTGGGTTTAGAGGGCTGCACTTACCGTATGTATCTATCGTGCCTCATAAAAGTAACATTCTGCATTTCAGGTAGCGTTTGGAGGCGGATGGAGAAATTTCTTCCCGGAATCAGAAGCAAGTCCCTTGAGAAGTAGCGTGAAAGGAGCAAGAAAAGATGGACAGAACATTGTGCAGAAATGGATTGATGGCAAGAAGAAACACAAGAGGGAGTCTGCGTCTTTTGCTTACAGCAAGAGCACCCTTGAGGAAGCCTTGAGAACTAATCCTGATAATGTTATAGGTATGATGAAAGACTGAAAGTCTCCAGCTGACCTCTTTTAAGACTTGAATTAAATAGATCAATAAGTTAGATAGTAAAAAGACGGGCTATACAAAATTTTCTGGAGGAGAGTAATATTAAGACTGTCAGAGCGCAGCCCTATGGAAGATGTTTTAAGCAACGACGTTACATTCTCAAGTTTTAGATGATTTGTAGAAAAGATTCCTTGGATTCTTTACGCTCTTGTGTATACATGTAACTTTATAATTATTTTCAACTTTCAATTTATTTCTAGGATTATTTGAGACGGAACACATGCACTTCAGGCACGAGAGGACTCCCGAGGAACCAAGCCTCCCGGAAATGGTCAAATCGGCCATCAAGGTTCTGTCGCGGAAGGGGGATGGCTTTTTTCTTTTGGTTGAAGGTACATACCTCTTATCATTTTACTTTTCCTGTTGCAATTCGACATTTGTATGACATGCAATCACTCTTATGAGTTGCCTGGAGTTGGTTTTTATTGAAGTTACCAACTTCCATGTGTAGTCAGCGGTTTCTCGAAACTTCCATATTATGTTGCTATAATTTTGTCCGCCTGTAAGCATTTTGAGTATTAGTGTTGGCGTTATTAAAATCAGAATTATCCACATCTGTTTATTATTATAACATGTTAATTTAGATTCTCGATCTCCGGATCCATGTATAGCATGGATTTTACCTTCAGGAGATGTAGTTTATTTTGACAATAATTTTTGACGCCTTGTTGTCGTCTCCATCGGTGGTGTCGAAACTTCTGGTCTAAAATGAACATAAAAACATCTATGAAGTTAAAATGCATCCCTTACAATAATATGATAATGAATTAAAATACCCCACCTTTCAGGAGCTCAAATCGACTTTGGCCATCACTACAACTCTGCCAAGAAAGCCTTGCACGAGACTTTAGAAATGGAACAAGCGGTGAAAACAGCACTGGGTATGGTGGACCTCAATGAAACCCTACTCATCGTCACGGCCGATCACTCCCACCCTCTGACCATCTCCTCCTATGCCAAGAGGGGCAATCCTATTCTAGGTAATTTTGAATAACAAGAAGGTCTTTAGGTTACACACTGTAAAATGAATATCATCGAAAAACCCTGATTATATTGGTTCTTTGGCTTGCACTCCATATCCTTTCTATTAGACTTTATATAGATTATACCATGCAGCAGCAATTTCATTAATTCAGTAGATTTGTGCGATGTTTCGGGAGGGCCAAATCCTATGCCAAAGAGCCATCATTATTTCTATGCTAAGAAACCATTGGCTTGATCAGAACCCAATATTGTGCTAAATTTGTTTAGAGTGAAATTCACATGGTTTAAGCTTGTACATAGGAAAATAATGTCGACTCATTTGGTGAGAGATTCTTTTGCAGTTGTATCGTGTTAATTGAATATTTCTTCAATACAGGTCTAACAGACTACAGCGATGAAATCGACCGCACATGGTTGTCAAACATGGATAAAAAACCCTTCACCACTTTGAGTTATGCCAATGGTCCCGGCTACGAGAGACATAGGCCGGTCTATAAAAATGGGCAGTCGGAAGATGTGCGACACGCTAGAATAAACTTGACTGATGTTGATACCAGTAAGTATAGGCGTTTCCATTATTTGGTCCAACCATTTCTGTCCGATTAGAGTAAAACTTAAATATGCATCTATGAATAAATTTGTTATTTGTCAGTAGTTTTGTCAATCCCGTTATTTTGAGTGAGAAAGCAGATGTCATTGGCTTTATTTTGTAGTATGAAAATATTATTTCATCTTGCCGAGTCCTACTCCTACGCGCAGGACACGACAGTTCTATTTTCAATTTTGTTATTTCATCTTGCAGAGTCCTACTTGTAAATGCAGGAATCGACAATTGTATTTTCAATGATATTATTTCATCTTGCAGCGTCCTACTCGTACATGCAGGACACCACAGTTCCCCTAGGAGTCGTCTCGCACGACGGTACGGACGTCACGATATACGCCACTGGATCTTTGGCTCACTTGTTTCACACAACTCACGAACAACACTATATTTATCACGTCATGGCTTACGCCGCCTGCTTGGGAGACTATCAGGACCATTGTAAAAACCAGCAATCTGGAAATGCGGCAAAAAGTAGTAGCTACAGTTCTGTGTCTTCTTCTGCGAGCTTACATACAACAAGGACCCTCACTTTCACCTCACTTATCGTGTTATTTGTAGCGATTTCAATATCATTTTAAAAATTCGATTAATTTACAATTCAATTGTTACAATGTCATGATGTAAATTATATTTATGGTCATATCATGCATACAAATACTTACATAAACATGCATCAGTTATTCATTCCATTGTCAATGACACTATCAATGTGAATCATCCATATATGTCATTCATATGTCATCCGTATATATCATCCATATGTCATCTGTATATCACCCAATTCATGTTCATATGCCAAGCATTTACGCTTTCATAATATCACTATCACAACATTATGGTAGCACCAAAAATACAACAATAAGACATGATAGAAGTGTCAGTTTTCACTCCAGAAATCAGGAAGATATACAATATTTGAAATTTACTTTGTTAAGTCAAGCGTTTTTCACAACGATATTGTCAATATTGAAAATATAATACAGTCTACTTAAAATAGGCCAAGTTTAGTTTAGTTTAGTTGGTGCACTGACTGAATATACACCATGAAAGAAGAAATAGTTGTGCTCAAATGTTGTATGATGCTTCTAATTATGTATGTACTGTAGAACGGGGTAAAGTTGGCAATCCGGGGTAAAGTTGGCACGCGATTTTGACCCACGTAATGGCAGAAATGCCAACTTTTCCTCACTGACAATTGTGGCAACTTTGCCAAAGAAACCTTTGTCAATGAGGAAAGTCAGCACTTCTTTCATTAAATGGGTCAAAATAGCGTGCCAAATTTACCCCGGATTGCCAACTTTACCCCGTTCTACGGTTAGCAGTGACTATTTGTGGCACAAAGGCAAGGAGACTATCTTCTTGGTTTTTCAATCATATAATTTGAAGCATATTTTCTGAAAAATAGATGTTATAGAAAATTTATTCTGACTGAATGCAAACTTCCCTTTGGGCTGCTTTGACGAAGTTTGACGTCAGGCGGAATTAATTTGATGTCGCAGATGTCACCTTGTTCCTGAAATCTCCCTGAACCTGACATCGCCCTGACATTTACCTCGCCCTGACGTGACGCTCTGTCAGATATCACTGAGTCTAGATAGTCTTTCAGGAGACAATTAATAAAAATTAGTAGAAACCTTATTCATTAACCTTATTTCTTTAAAAACAAATCATTTCAACATTTTAGCACAGCCGTTTCTCAGATTTCCCCATGGAATCATTTCGTTCTCAAGTGTTGAAAGGGTATCTAAATATCCTCAGGGCAATGTTGTTTCATTTTGCCAAACTATATAATGCATGGCCCATATATACAGGTCTCTTGTTATGATGTACATATATGCTCAATATTTAACAACTTAATAGTCTAATGCAAATTGTGTATAGGCCTATACACTATAGTGGTCCCTGCCCTCTCCGACCCTCTGCCTTAACAAAGATTTTTTGTTGTCTCTCTTTATGGTGCATTGTAACTTTGTGAGATATACCAGGGGCGTTCAGAGAGTTCTGACCAATTTTTCTGAGAGATGCTTATATTTAAGCTAGAGTCTTCACATTTCAGGAATACATCTTGAGGTATGAACAAAAAAAAATGCCCACGCACCTTTGGGACACAATCTATTTAAGTTGTTATTTTGTTGCCATGGAAACGGCAAGATGGGGAACCCACTGCAGCTCATTTTTCCAGTGAACTTGGCATTGTGTTTTCCCTGAATCTTGGGTGAAATTATGTTGAAAAGGGCTGTAGACCTGTGCGGGGCCTACTGACAATTGTAATTGTAACAAATGTTGTGCCACCCATTTAAACCTGATTTTTGCCCTGTAAAAAGTTATTTTGGATAAGCATTTTACATGGAGCTGAAACGCGAGCAGGGAGCTTCAATCAAATTGTGTGTTCTCACGGGAAAGAATGGCCACAAATCTAGGATCTCATCAGGACAGAATGTCCATATACCTCGATGATGATTTAGCAATGTGACTTTAGATTATTCCCTAATCTAGACAATGAGATGAGAGGTAAGAGATATGCAACAAATCAGGACATGTGACATGCCATTTCCAGGGCTTTTCTACATAGGACTTTGAAAATTGCTTCACCAAGTGAATTGAAAGGATGCGAAATTGTGTTTCATACCACGGAGAGTACTTAGAAAAATTGTGAAGCAGCTGATGAACATCTATGTTCACAATTAATTGTATATATATATATATGCAAAAAATTTATGGCAATTTACACAGCTAAATTGTTGGGTTCGCTGCCTACCCAAAGGTGTCGTGTTCATGGCAACAGAAAAGTAAGTTAAACATTGGCCACGGACGAAGTATTTTCAGAATCAATGGCTGTTCACCTGAATTTTGCACTGTGAAAATTTCATTCACGTACGTCAAAGAGAAATGTCTGTTACAAAAATTGGTCAGAACTTCCTGAACACCCCTCATCGCTGCAAATATAACTTTGTCATTGTGGCGGGAAAGGGTTACGTTCGCACTTGTCGGCTGGTCTTACAATGCGAGGTTGCGTTTTGCAGGGGCCACTATACTCTGTGCTTCATTGATGTTTACTCTACACTTATTGATTCATCCGATCATGCATATATTTGTCTCTTTAGAGCTTTTTGCAGTATTCTGGTGTCAAAATCAATTTATAGTTTTGCCATAGCATTGTGATTTTTTTATGCCACTCATTTAGGCTGTAATTGAAATGTGCCATTTAAAATTACAAATCCCAAACTTCCATGGTACATCGAGACAGTTGATTTGCGAAAAGCTTTAAGGAGGGACATATACATGTGGTTTGCACATATACGTGTATATCAATGAGTTTATATCTATAATCATTATATTCCGGTGTATCTAATATTCTGACATAAAGTTTTTGCTACCAAAATTTGAAAATACTTGTCCTCAACAAGGCATTCATCTGGTCTGCCATCTGCATGCCTTTGTACATAAATTGAAGTCAAACTTACTATTTTTACAGCTGCTAGTTAAGAATGGCATTATGAAATAATGTTTTGTTGTACTTTTTTCAAAGGAGTCAAACTCAAGCCCACTGTGTAATTTAAATTATGTATTTATGATGATAAAATAAATCATAACCAATACGCTACATTTGTTTTTTAAGCGTTTTTATTTGTTTAAAATCTTCAAAGAAGTAGACGGTATTGGGTGCTTCGATGCAGCATGGACAGTCAATTATAACTCAGAACTAAGAACTTTTTTATTAGCATTAAAAGAAACTATGCAAATAAAGTATATATTGAAGCATTCAGAAGTACAATGTCTAGAAAAGATGGCACGCCGATGTACTGCAAATAGTGTGTACATTCAACAGGAAAAGAATGAAAACGTCTATTTTTGCCCAATATTATGCTGAAGCTGGAGCGTTCAAAGTTTCTTGTCATTGAATATTCCTTGCACACAGTAAACAAGTTTATAGCAAAAATAAATTCTTCAGATAGCCTTGAGCACCACCTGCTGGAAAAAACATAGGCTGCGCGGCAGCATACCCTCGGCTACTCAGCAGCTATTCTCCAGACAGTGGGATACATTGAGGCAGGACCCCACTGGGTACTCTAATATCCTCATGAACATGAAATTCCCGTTGAAAAACTTTCATTGAATGGCCAAGAGCTGTGAGCAAATGATATAAATGTTTCCTGTCTGCCATTTTGTGTTGGCGGGAATTCAAAATCCACATGCAATCAGCTTGCAGGATGGGTCCCCCCCAGAAAAAGAGGGGAAACAGTTAAAATTTGGGCAAGGAGTCAAAAAGTGTGGCACAAGATCAAATGAACCGAAAATCAATGGTTAGCAATTAGCAAGACATTACATTTTACTGTAGAAGTGGCATAATTTGGTATAATCTGGATAATGAAATTCAGGCAAGTATTCCACTATGCCTATTGGTGGCCTTTGGCAAAATCTGTGCCTTTTTGTGAACAAACAATTTGAGAAAGAAAATTTAAAAATAAATGAAGTCAAGAAGATGACTGGTTTCGGTGACAATATTAAGAACAATATTATCCGGCATGGATTACCCACAGTAATTCGTCCCCTCTTCCACTACCATTTTAGAAAGTTGGTTTTTTATCAAACTTATTTTTGTCTGAATGTTATATACAGTGGTGACAGACAGGAAAATAAAGCAATGCAGTGCACAATAGACAGGTAATGACCATTCAAAAGACAGCTACAAATGGACAACAATTGAGATAAAGACAGTCAGAAAACGATCAGGACATGTAGGGGACTGTTTAGATAGATAGATAGACGGATAGATAGATAGATAGATAGATAGATAGATAGATAGATACACTGAGCGCCATTAAAAACGCAACATCGCAAAATGGCTAAAAAATGGTACTTCCTCTCAAAATATAACGACGAAATTTTGCACACACTTAGCTGTTGTCATCAGGTATATTCGCAAAAATTTACAGATTTCTGAGAGCAAAACTCTTGTGTCAAATTAAATCGTCGTGGCTATTGTTGAAAATGCAAGTCACAAAATTTCAAGATCCTGTGATCATTAATTTCAATAACTTTGATATTCTTTCCACATAATGTTTGATTAGTCAGGAAAGTTTACAATTTTAATTGATTGATGGGGCGGAAAAAAGGTAAATTTGACCCAACCACAATTAGAGATGATGAAATTACAGTTTTTTTAGTGTCAATGCTGGCCTGCCCCCTACTGGAGCTTTTTGTCAAAATCCTCAAAAAAGATGTTTTATTCAGATTTTTTTCGAGTTTGGTTATAGAATGATTATCTGTGTCTTTGTTTTTATCCTTAGTATGAATAACAACGCCTTTGTTCGGTAATTTGGGTTCATATGCTCCATTTCCAGATACTCAAGCCTATATTTTGAGTTTTTTATTCAAAATTTACTTTATCTTCAATATTTTTTTTAAACGTTCGTGGGACAGCATTTTGAAGTCTTTTGCATGTTTTGTGAAAATTTTACAAGATTATTCCCATCCAACAAGCCACAAAACCAATATTTCCATTGCCTCATTTTCCAGTGAAGCACTGTCCGTGAATTGAGGTTTCAGACAGACCTCACTAAAATGAGTAGTGTGCAGTGAAAAGTCAACCGTTTTTCACGATTTTTTCCACAATTGCTCTGAAGGTCATACTTGAGGTCTATGCAAAATTTTATAATTATTGAGCAACAAGAACTTAGAAAATGTTGTTGTTTAACGATGTTGCGTTTTTAATGGCGCTCAGTGTAGATAGATAGATGGATAGATAGATAGATAGATTTTTGGTAGTTTGATCAATCCAATTATCAGTTTTTCTATTAAGATGTGTCATAATTCCTGCAGAAAAGATAAAATTACTATTTTATTTAAACTGCATAAAACTGAATAGCAATAAGGGTAGCTACTGTTTGAACAAAAATTAGATATCTATCAGTTCAATAAATTTCTGTCTGTAAATCTTATATCTAATCAAACAGTGTCATTGACTTCAGTTCTACATCATCTTGATCCTGGATCCATTTTAGAATGTAGCCATGTAAATTGTTGGATGTTGTAACAATTTCAGTTAAATTACATTATCCTTGCAGACATTCCCCTTAAAGGGGTTAAAGGGGCTTCCTTAGTCCCCCTCCTCAGCTGCTTAGCACCCATATCAATTGGCTATTGTCTGCTCTACCCCAATCTTTTAATCACCTTATGCAATGCCATTATGTAACCTGACAAAAGAATAGAGGGTGGCATACTTCACACCTCAGAAGTGTGCCACTGTGATGAGGGGGGGGGGGGGGGGGTCCAATGAA